>CM046880.1:491263528-491588528 GCA_025667525.1 Glebionis coronaria | reverse complement strand
AGTTGGATTAGCTGCTCCTCCGACCCGGAGTAATGAGGCTAGTCTCCCCCCCCCCCTGAATGAAGAAGTAGTAAGGCCCCCTTCCCGCGTATGCGCCTTTATTTAGTATTTAGTTTAGATTTTTATTCTTTCTATTTTTTAATTACCAATGGGGAATCCTTCTAAAAAATCTATCTGACAAAACGCAATTCGTCGAGTTCAATCCAAGGTTTGCCTTTTTTCAGGTAGCTTTCTTACGCCTATTCAGCTAGTTTGATAAATTGGTGGCTTGACTTATGTGTGACCGCGGATTCCACGGTAGCAGTAGTTCTAGCTCTACATTAGGAGCAGGGGGGCTCTATATAAAGGAGGTACGGACCCCTCCCGGTACGATGCAGCTGAAAAACGGAATAGGCTACCGCGGCTCGCTTCGCTTTTGTTGCGGAGCTCACTGCTTTTGGAGTAGTGCTTGCAGCTTGCTGCTTTCTGTTCAAGCGGAGCTGGCTGTCTACTCCACTTGTATATAGACAACAATAGCGCCCAAGATTTTCCCTTCGCGTAGTTCATTGAAGTGAAAAGAAAAAGAAGTGACGCTATAGAGTTCGATTCCCTATAATAGAAGTGGCGGGCTTGCTTGCTATTCCCATCTCAATCGATGAAAGAGAACTAGGGGGTACCCTAATTTTATTTCCATCCTCACCAGTTACTAAACAAATCGATCACAAAATTCATCTAAACCCTAAAACATAATTATGACAGACCCAAATCCCCTCTACCTCCAAAGATCTTGCTCTCAAAAAAGATTTTGGCAATTACTAATTTTCATATCCTTATTCCCGTTAAATTAGATATCAATAAGATGAACTACTTCTCATGGTCTTATTTTCTACAACACATTTGCAAAGGTTACATGATTTTGAATTATCTCTCGTGGAAAGTATCTTCTAGTTTAGCTGAATCTAGTGACATTCCACCTCCGGATGTAATGTTTGAAGATTGATAACATTAGATTGTCCTGGATTTTTAATTCTTTGTCTAAATCGCTTCAAACTTGCCTCATTAATGATAATCCTAAATAGGCTATAAAAGCATGAAACATCATAACCGATATTTCTAAGACAAAAGGGTTCCCGCTCCTTGCTTCGAAAGCGGAGCTACGGTGTTTGAAGCTGGGTGACTTGAGTATAGATGTTTATTTTAGGAAGACTGATAATAATGATTCCTTTTTTAAGGGGCTTGGGTCTCCTCTTAGTGAAGAAAAGATCGTGAATATTTCCCTTGAGGGTTTTCCTATCAAGTATGTTATTTTTTATGGTATTATTGTACACCGAGAAGTTTTCTCGTGTCTTAAGACGATTCGATCTGTGCTCACAACGGAGAAGATGTGGCTAAAGTCACTTGATCATTACACTTATGTTGATTCTACATCCGCGTAACCCATTATTTTTTACTAACAATGGTAATAACGCTCAACGTTCTTCTCATATAGAAAAAGTATTCAAACCATGCTTTAGTTTTCTTAAAGGAATGTGTCGTTTTGGTGATCAGTGTAGGTTTTTGTGTAACAGGTTCGTAGTACCCCTTGTCGTAGCAATAACACTTCTACCTATTCTACGCAAGATAATATTATAACTCTAAAAACTCTTTTTGCTAAGATGGAAATCACTAGTAATGATAGTTATGCCAGTATACTTGATTATGTGTCCTAAAATAATGATAATGTTAAACCGGTAGCTTACCATGCCCACAATTATCCACTACTAGGCTTCCATAGTCCACACGTACAAGCCCAACACTTAAATTATTCTCCTCAAGCCCACAATTCGGTTTATACACCATTACATGCCCTGTCTCTGATTTCTTCAACACATGCCCAACACTAGTTTTATTTATCCAACCATGTTGTCCCAATCTATGTTTACTCCAACACAAGCCCATTATCGATCAAATCATCCAGGTTCTATAAATCAACCAGGTCTGTTCCAATTATTCAAGCAGTTACGGGTCAACATGTCCCGATTATGGATACTACGGGTTCACCGTTGCGACACGACACGGTTATACCTCACGCTTTCAATACTGCTACACTCCAGGAACTCGCTATAGGAAACTGGAACATGGATGCAGGTGTGTGTTCTCTTCTTAATGATTTTGTCTCTAATCTTAATGATATTTTTAATACATGCATTTATTCATCTGTCTGAGTTGGTGACCACTCTATAGCCAGAACTAATTCTAGCCATAGTATTTTTTCCGACTGCCTGTCAAACTCACCATATAAACAATGTCCTTAATACTCCCAATATTGTTAAAATTTTAATTTGATCATTAATTTGTTTGTGATAATTCTTATACTGTATGACCTTTTCGGTTTTTCTAGTTAAGGACTTTACCACTCGTCGGGTGCTGCTATGATGGGATAACACTAGAGATCTTTAACAGTCATGAAGCCCTGCAATATTCCTCATGCTTTTCTTACGAATTAGTTTACATGGCACCGACGACTTGGACATCCAAAAAGTAAAGTGTTACATCGTGTTTTATCTAGTAATTATGTTTCATGGAATAAAGAGAAGTTTCTCGTTCTTTTTTATGCTTGTCAGCTTGAAAAACATGTGAAGCTACCATTTGTCAGTCTAGTATATTGGTTCATTCTTGTTTTGACATTGTTCACTCGGATTTATAGAACTCTACGATTCTGAGTCTTTCGGGTTTTAGATACTATATTTTGTTTTTGGATCATGATTAGCAACATGTTTGGGTTTATACATTAGTTAATAAACCTGATGTTTTTGTCCAAGTTTATGTTGTTTCGAAACCTTGCCCCTACTCAGTTTAAGTGTGAAATCAAGTCTTTTTAGTGTGATCATGGTGGTAAACTTGACAACCATGCTTTTTATAAAATATTTGTAAATCATGAGATTCAATTCTGTTTTTTCATGTCCACACACCTCACAACAAAATGGCAAGTCAGAATGGATGATTCATACCTTACATAATCTTATCCGCACTATGTTTTTTCAAGCCCACTTTCCGCTTAATTATTAGACCGAAGCAATCAATATAGTTGTTTACTTTTTAAATATGTTTCCATTGATAATGAAATACCATTTACTCGTTTGTTTCTTACCACACCCGCATATACTATTTTACTCATGGTTCTAAATAGCGCGCTATAGCGCGCGCCATAGCGGGCTACAACGTGTAGCGTGACCTCCACGTTACAAAACAGACTAAAACATCGTCTCTAGGCGTAGTGTGCTAAAAAGCGGCATAACGCGTGATATAGCCTATAACGCGTAGCGTGGCGCTTCTTTTTTTTAATCTTTTTGCAAATTTTTAAGAATTGGGCTTGTTTACTAGTTTTGGGCTATTTACAAGACTTGGGCTTAATAATTTAATATGAAAATAAAATTTTGAGTAACTACAAGCCGATTTTGTTTTAAATTTGAATTAAAGTCTCGCTTCATTTTGTATCATGTAAAGAGTAAGTTATTAATTTTTTGAAAAGTGAGTAAGTTATTAATTAACAGATTTAATTTCTTATGTATACACTTTTTTGTAAATTCGATATATAAATATTAATTTATAAATATTTTATGCCGCTATATATCACCTTCAGACAACGCCGTAGCTTCTGTAGCTTGAAGTTTGGTCATACCACGACGCTATACTTCACGCTATTTACAACCTTGATTTTACTTACCTTTAGGTGTCTTGTTACCCCCACATTGACCCCTCTCACAAACTTGAAACTCCCTACACCTATCTTATTTTCAGGTCATGCTACGGATCACGGTGGTTATCGTTGTCTTGACCTTAATACTAATAATGGCCCGTTATTTTTCAATATATTCTTTCAAAGATAGTAATTAGACTCTAAATACATAGTTTGGTGCTTAACCAGCTGAGCTAGCTCAGTTAGCCACCAGGGGTATCCTTGGGGAGGTATTCTTGGAGAGGTCCCGAGTTCGATTCTCACCAAGAACCTTCAGGGGCCCGAATTAAGAAGTAGGAGTGGGGTTTATCCTCTAAGGAGAATGTTCGAGGCTTGCATACTGCTCAATTAGATGTCACTGTAAGCTCGAATCACTAACTACTAACTCGCCGTTAAAAAAAAAATACATAGTTTGGTGCTTCTGCTGATGTTTTAAAATCAGGCCTCATCCCCAAGTTTAAGTGATTTTATAAATCTTGTCATATATGGCTACTTTTCATAAAATCCTTTACATGACCTCGCACAATTTAATTTTTTAGTTTTCAAATTGTGTTTTTTTTAACAACCACACGTTATGATTTTTTTTATTTCTATTATATTATATTTATATCTTTAACAATAAAAAACTTTTAACTCTAATCCAACTTAACATAAACCAAACAACTTTTAATATACCCTTATAATTACTCTTATATTTTTTCTTTATGATCTAAACCCAATTATAATCTTATCCCAAACCTATTTGAAAAACAAACGCACCCTAAAATAATCATTTCTCACCATGTAACCTTTGATGAAATGGCTTCCCATCTAGCTCGATGACACCCACTTCTCGTCCCTCTTATGATTTTTTAGAAGATACACCAAATGTCGTCAATAACTATTTAAATTATGTACATCAAACTTCGATCCCACCTGATCCAACACCAAATGATGACCCGCCTGCTACTTCTGATCCATTCGACTCAACCCCTTTACCAACCACCAATAATGAGACGATAACTGAATCATCGATCCACCCACAATCGGATCCAAAACCTTTTGAACCTATTGATGTTGCTACTCCACCATACACCTCTGTTTTTTCCAAGATATCTTCCACTATCAAACCTCGATTCATCCCATGGTCACCGTTTTCATGTCCGGACTAATCATCCTAATCCTCAATATAATTGTCATGTGTCCATTGTATCTCCTTTACCTAAGTCATACACTATTGCGTTTAATGATCCACACTTGTGACATGCTATGTCTGATGAATATAACGCACTTATTAAAAATAACACTTAAACCATTATGCCACGACCCTCAGATGTCAATATTCATTATTGTATGTGGTTATTTACCAAAAGTATTTAGTAGATTGCACTCAGAGCCGTAACAAGACTCATATTGTCGCGAATGATAGTACATAGATTGAGGGTGTTGACGTTGATGAGACTTTTAGCCCGATTGTTCAACCTAGTACTTTTCGGATGGTCTTTGTTTGGCTATTTCACGACATTGGCCCATTCATTAGGTTAATGTCATGAGTGCCTTTTTACATAGAGAGTTATCTGGTACTTTGTATATGCATCAGCCTCTTGGGTTTCAGGATTTTTTACATCATGATTATGTTTGTATATTGCATCGGTCTCTTTATGGTCTTAAGCAGGCTCCGCGTGTTTCGTTTTAGCGTTTTACGACGTATATTCTTATGGTTGGATTTTGTTCTAGTCGACGTGGTTCATCCTTATTTATGTTCAGACAGGGTGTTGGCACAGCTTGTCTCTTATTATATGTTGATGTTATTGTTCTTACCGCTTCCTCTAAGACATTGTTACGATAGATTATTGCTTCGTTACATCAGGATTTTCACAAGACAAATTTGGTAGATCCTGATTATATTTTGGGAGTTAGACTTTCTAGGTTGTTCTTATCATAGAGGAAATATGTCGTTGAGATCTTTAAAAAGGCATGTATTATTCATTTTAATCATTATCGAACTCCGGTTGATACTGAGTCTAAACTGGGTAACGATGGTGATCTGGTTCCTGATGCGACCTTATCTCGGAGTCTTGCGGGTTGTTTACAGTATCTTACGTTTACTCGCCGTTGTAATGGAACATCTTTTTCTTTATATGCATGATCCGAGGGAGTCCCAATCCTTGACTCTCAAACATATTTTGAGGTATGTATGTGGTACTTTGGATTATGGTTTGTAGTTATTCTCTTTGTCTACTACATTTTTAGTGTCTTACTCTGATGTGGATTGAGCTACTTGCCCTACTACTCAATGGTCAACTTCTGGTTATTGTGTCTTCTTTTGCAACAACTTACTCTCTTTGTCCTAAAAAAATCAAACAATGCTTTCTCGTTCCAGTGCAGAGGAAGAATATCGCGGTGTTTCCAATATTGCTGCTAAGACCTGTTGGGTGTGGAAACTTATAGCAAAACTGCATACATCATTGACTTCAGTTACGCTTGTCTATTGTGATAACGCGAGTGCAATTTACTATCTTCTAATCTGGTTCAACATCAACGTACGAAGCACATTAAGATAGATATACATTATGTTCAATTTTGAGTTATTCATGTTCCTTCCTGTTATCAGTATGCTAATATTTTCACCAATGAACTACCCTAGCTTTGCATAAAAGAATTTCATACAAGTTTGGCCGTTGAGTGTCCTCTTGCTCAACATGTATATTGCCAGACAATTTTTATTGGGTTATACTTGTATCGGGACGCGTTTGTATTGGGTTATATTTGGCCGGGCTCAAGCCCGAACTCTAAAATATTCTTGTTAAGGCTATATGTGTATGCCCAATATTATTATCAACATACGAATGATTGTAGTTCCATTACAAACCACACTTAGAGTGATGATATTTAAGATAATTAAGAAAATTATCTAAGCAGTAAGCACACATTCTTTAATACAAGCTAAGAGCAACTACAACAAAAAAAGTCGTTAAATATTTTGTTACAATTTTACAAAGTCATTTCGACGAGTTTTTCTCATTGTAACAATGACTTTTTAGGAATGATTTTTATAAAGACTTAGGCTTCATTTGTTTTTTAAGAGACTTTATCTCTTCATCTGTAGACCATGTCTGTAGAAAAAGAGGTGTATATCAAGTCTTCATCTAACACAAAAAAGACCGTTTGTTTTTCTATACTATTACTTTTTCTCTCCTTATCTTTTCACTAGTGTCTTTGTACGTTATCGTACGTTTTGCCAATTTTTACGTTTTCGTACATTTTTGTTTGATTTTTACGTTTTTATACGCTCTTTAACGTTTTTGTTCGTTTTTGTTCGTTTTTGTACCAATTGATGAAAACGCATAATAACATAAAAAACGTATAAATATGTAAGAAAAAAAATGAATGAATGTATGGAAGCACATAAAACTTATAAAAACGTATGAAACAAACGAAAATGTATGAACACGTAAAAAACATGACGAAAATGAATGAAAGCATAGAAAAATGCACAAAAACGTTGAAAAACGTATGAAAACGCGCACAATAGACAAAAACGAAAAAAACGCATAAAACGTATAAAACCATACAAAAAATATGAAATGAATCATTTCGGTATAAAAAATATAAAAACACAAAAATTACAAACAAATATTGAAGGTGATGGTGAAAGGTAAGTGTTAAAGAATTAAGAAGAAATGTAAAAAAGTGAAAGTTTATGTCTTCAAAGTGAGGTGGAAATATATGTCGGTAACAAACAAACAAAATAACTTTGAACGTTTAAGAAATTTACAGACAAAATAGATAAAAAGAATTTTTTTAGAAAAACAAACAGAGCCTTAGTTAATACAAAGTCTTTTTGTTAAAGCTTTAATTACTACTACTAGTAAATAAGTTTGCTCTTTAGTTTTCTCATGAACTTCCAATGCAAACAAAGGAAGTGACGTTGAAGGAGAAAGAAGATAAATATATGTGTTTGCTTCTTTTGATTTCATTTCCATGTGTGTGTGATTCAAAATTTGAAACGGTAAAGTGAAATTACACGAATGGAAACTAGTTAGTGTACGTTACGTATATAAATCATTCTTGGTTCCTATGTATACTTCCAAATACTAAAACTCAAAAAAGAAGCTAAAGACCATTGACTAAACACATGACGTGGCTCTTTATGAGGAGTCATGAGTAGCTCTTTTTATACGTTGGACATGTTGGTGTTCTAGGGATGTGATGTGTGAGTTGTGACTACATCTTATGTGTGTTTAAAGAGTGTTATACTCTCTAGGCATTTTAACTTGTAGCTAAAATCTTTTCATGGTGCTCTTAACTTTTATTGCTGTTACTATGATTTTCTCGTTGGGATGGTTACTAGTACCCCTTTAAAATGATTCTAATATCTTTCCTAATTTTTTGATTTTTTTTTTATTTTTTGATTTTTGTTTTTGTTATAAAAATATGAAACGGAAAATACGGAATAAAATATATAAAGTTTAACATGTCAAAAACAGTAAAATGTCAAAAAATACGGAACAGAAACTGACAAAAACTGTGTTGTACTGTATCTGAAGCACAAAAGAGAGTATTTCAAGTACTTTTGTGTACTTTTTGTCCCCAAAGAGGATATTTATAACATAACCCTTTTCGTTTCTAAAGATTAGGCTAAGATCAAAATTGAGAAAATTTGCATGTTTTAATTAAAAGTATTTTTGAAGGTTTCAAATTCAAACTTTTAATTGGCATAGAAAGTTGCGAGGATTGAAGAAAATCATCGACGGGGGTGTTTGTTTGATTTTCGATATATCGTGACCAGTGGTGGACGTAGGATATTGGTTAGTGGGGGGCAATTTTTTTTTACAATAGCAAGACAAAAATAAACTAAAACCCGAATAAAAAATCGAGTACTTTAACTTAAAAATGAAAGATTTTTAACTTTTAAAATGTTAAGTGTCGAAATCCAATGTGTGAGTGGGGGAAATTTGCGTTTTTAGTGAGGGGCATTGAAAAAGCTGTCAAAAATAAAAAAAAATTATACTGTATTTTCGTCTTTTTGGTCAAGCTATGGGGGCACCGCCACCCCATACCCAACACATACGTCCGCCCCACCCGTGACAATAATAACAAAGTTGTACTATTACACTTTGAAAATAAAAAAAATCACACACTGGCTTAAATTTATATATTTATATGACTCATAATTATACGTAATGCAAAACTAATAAAAACAAGTCTTTTCTTAAATGAAACTTTGTACGACATCATCTATTGCATATTTTTATGAAATTTCTCAGATTCATTTATCGCCAAAATTTTGTGACATGGAAAATGGGTGTTAGTCAACACTTTCCTCACAAAATCACAAGTTCTTGCGTAGACAAAGGTCCAAATTTAGAGTCACCTAAAATTAGCCTCAAACGCACAAAGTCACTCCGCTCTCACAACTACTATATGTAATAACTTATATCGACAATACATGATCTCAATAAATCTCGTCTTTATAATCTTATCGCTAAGAGTTACGACAACATTTATGACTTTAGTGACTACGAGTTTGAGTTGACTTTATTTAATTTTGACTTTTTGGATTTTGACTTTTGGCTAAGCTTACCAAAATCTTTGGCGACTACTTTTGGTGAAAACTGCTAAAAGACCTTTGACTTGTTGAGTAAAACTTTTAACGAGTACTTTTAGTGGCTATAAATGGTCGCTCGAAGTCCACTGACATATGACCAAGAAAAAATAACGACGACCTTCTATAGCCACGTGTACGTAGTCGTTAAAGTTGTTTGCATATTTTTAAAATGTTGGATGATTTTAGCCTGTTTCGTTGGTTTCTAAATCTTTTACACAAACAAATTTTCAAAATTTCCAAATCAACACAAATAATTATCGAAATATAGGAATCACATTTCAAATTAACAAACATTAAGTCGTTATTTTTCGTCACACGTAAAGTTGAACAAAAATATAAATTGTTCAATGAAAATCTTCAAAACCGAAAATTGTTCAACAACCAACCAAAAGAAATACATCCCGACCTACTCATCTCGATGGTGATCATCATCTTCAACATTACTAATGAACTGACTAGGTTGAGCTGGCGGGCCGGTTCACATTGATGTTTGCAACGATCAACTGTTGATATAGCAATCGACAACTATTGAGTATTTTCCGCCACGTACCTCACTAGGGGTGTCAAACAGGTTATCAGGTCGGGTTAGAGGGCTTATCGAGTCGGGTCTGTAGAAAAATAGAAGGGGTTGAATAGTTTTTACCGATTAGTTTTATATTCTTTGAGATTTTTTATGAGATTAGTATGGATATAGATCAAGTATGATTAACTAAGTGATAGAGATAAGGAAGGAATAAAACAAACCACAATGCACAGTGATTTATAGTGGTTCGGCCTAGCAAGATCTCACTTATCTTGCCCCTACTTCCACTCCTCGAGTATCCACTCGAGAGTTGTATTACACTAGTTAAGAAACTCATTTACACCGGTGGAGAAACCTTTACGCTTTAGCTTACAATCTTTAACGACACCTAATCTAAGATGTCGTGTTCTTTACACGGGTACATCAACTCCATTCACACTATATACTTTGTGGTCTACAACACCAACCACACTATTACACAAGTAGGTAGAAGAATGGGTACAACAATGGTAAATGTGTAGGTAACACTTAACACAATCACACAATATAAACTTTGAAGGATCTAAAGATAGAACTCTTGTAAGTGATCTTCAAGTTAATAAAGATCTAAATAACAAGAGACAAGAAGTAAGAGAGAATAGAGATTAGAAGGTTAGATACATTCAAATAATTAGAGAGATAGATTAAAAGAGGGGTGAGTGTGAAGCTTGGAGTTAGCTAGGTATTTATAGGCAATACATTAGACATAGTCAGACCTCGTCAGACCCTTGCATTCAGGGGTCCGCCCTTTTGCCGAGGGGTCCATCTGGGCTGACTTTTGTTGCCTCATAAATAATTGTCCAAGATCACACTCAAAAAATGAATCAAGTCATGTTTGACTTTATATATCATATCTATGGAGAGAGATAGAGATATTTTTTTATCATTTTAAGTTTACACTAAAAGATTTAAAGTGTATAAACTTTTTATAAAAGTTTAGAACCATAAGATCATAAATAAAAAAGCTTGAATGTTGATTGTAACATAAAAATAAAAAATATGTTTGATATTTTATCATTAATAAAACGTTAAGAGTGATTAAAATATTAACATCATTTTAATACGATATTTGTATTCACAATATCCCCATTTTTGTTGAAGACAAAACGTAAAATTATTTCTAGTTGGTGTTTGCAAGCAACATATATGTTTTTAGAAATATGATTTTATATTCTCTTCCCCTTTTTTTTGTTGAAAGAAAAAGGGAAGGATAGATGGAAAATGATTTTGAGAGAAGAAATATCGATGACAAAATGTTTTTCCATCGCCTCTCCCTCGGTTTATACTTCCCCTGAATGGGAGAACCGGGAGACATGGATGATGAAAATCCTAGAAGAAAGAGTTAGAAGATAAATGGTAGAGATACGTTCATATGAAAGACCCAACACATGGTCTTATGTATTACACTTTGTACAAATTGTGAAATGAATGTATAAAATGAATAAGTGAACAAATGGTGCATGTCATAGATTACACCCCCTTGATTCATGCCCAAATGAAGAAGAGAAAAAGGCTCAAGATACTTAGTATGATCACAACATAGAAGAGAGACATTAGCATACATGGACAAGTATTAATTTAGAAAGAAAATGGGTTCATTCATCTTGCTCTAAGAAAAATTACAGCAAAAGCATGTGAAACATTGGTACAAAGATGAATTACATTGCCTAAGATTTGAAAAATAAAGAGGAAAAGAAAACCAGGGGCTCATGGAACCTTTGAGGTGTCGGACCCTTGGTTTGAGGGGTCCGATGGGGTCCGAGAGGTTATGAGACAGACTTGAAAGAAAATAAAGTAAGGCCTGGGAACTCGTGATGAATGTATTACTGAGATGGAGGGTGTAGCAGAGCATTAACCCCTTGAAGAATGTTGTTCAGAATGAACCTCATCTCATGTCGGAAGTCCGTGACAAGGGTTTATGTATAACGACAATGATCACATACATGTGGTGAGTTAGTGTTTGGGATATCATGGTGAGTGGTGTGTGAGGGAGGATTTGTAAAGGTCCCGAGACGTTCTGTTTTGCCTCATGAAGGTGCATGTTGATCATGTTATTGAAGGCGTAAAGGCGATTGAGCTCATTTAGGCGTTCTTGCCTTTGTTAAGTGGGTACAAGAGAACTAGGTGAGTGGGTGTATGGGAATGAGGGTTCCATAGGTGATAATCTATGCCAAGGGGAGGTATTGATTCCCATAAAGGATGAGATATAGGGAGAGTCCCCCCGATGGTAGAGAAAGACCATCAATAGGTTGAAGGGTCGGTGAAAGGGGTGTTTGAGACAAGTGGACTAAGGGATTTACGGAGTGATGAGAAAGGATGGGTGTCGGAGAACGCGGTGGTGCGTCCTCGTCTTCGTCTAAGAAGGGATTTGGTGAGGTCAGAGGTGTTGCAAACAACTCCTTTGGTTGAAGTATGATGGTTCTAGGAGTGGTGGAGATGATTGTTGGTGGATGAGTTGGTGCAAGAGGTGGAGTTGTAGCAATGGGAGTTTTAGTTGGAGGTGGTGTGATCGGAGATCTTGAGTGTCGTAATAATATCCCAAGGTTGTGTGGTATCTCCTCCCCGAGAGGTGAGATGGCGTTAGAGAAAGGATTTTGGTGATGGTGATGAATTGGTTTGGGGAGTGATACAACATTGTCTTACACGAAGACGGATATTTGTCTTAGAGTTAGGGAGATTTAAGGATTTTGTAGTTTTCTTCATGGTGAGGATGGAAGATTTCTGTAGTTGTTGGTGTGTAGAGATGAGTGTGATAGGTAGTGAGAAAGAAGATGAGAGTATGTGCACTTTAAATAGAAGTTTGGGATACGATATGAATTAATGAGAATTGTGTTGGATTGGAAAGAAGAAAAGCATGATTAGGAGTTTTAATGTACAACCTTAGGGTTTGACAATCAACCAAATGAGAGAAGGAGGAGTGTTTAGGGAAATGGAACATTAAATGAAGGCAATGATGAAGAACTGCATGTAATATGCAGACCCATGGACCCCTTGTGGTCGACAGACCCTTGGAAAGAGGGGTCCGACGAAGAAGAAATTTTTGAAAAAATCGTTTAAGAGGGAAAATCACGAAACCTTTGTGGTCATCGGACCCTTTCTAGAAGGGGTCCGACACTTGCGGTAACAGACAGCTTAAAGCGAGAAAAATAAGAGATTTCGAACCCAAAAGTGAGCGTTTATGATAGAGGATGATGAAGGTCAATGTTTCACATGTGTATGCTGTAATTAAACCTGTAGAGAACAAGAGAATGTACCTCTATTGTTAGCTAAACCAAGAATCGCTATGTATGAGCGACTAACACAAGGTTCAAATAAGAAGAGACTAGCATCGTAATCAATAAACCATAATCGTTAGTGTGCAAACATAGGTAAGGAAGCAAATGTTAAGTTAAATGTTTACAAAAACACCATTGTTTAGAAATGGACCATCGTCCATAAGTACCCATTAACCGTCTCACTTGCCTTTCTTCTTCTCCATTTTTGTAATAAATCTTCCAAGGCACTTGAACATTCCCTTTGTTTGCTTGAATTCCGGTGAGGTGTCTGGGATTTCGGGTAGACGACTAAGATACTCGAGAGGTGGTAGCCTAGAATCCGGAAGGCCCTCTTCATCACTAGCCGAAGAGGATGAACTAGTGAGAGGATGAGTTCTCTTCCCTTGTCCTCTAGGTGGGTTACCTAAGGGCCTTTCCACCCTAAGATTGCTAATGGGAGTCATGACACGATTGACAAGATTGTACCTGCCTACTGGACCACTAGGACTTGGAGGTATGGGAGATATGTGACGAAAGAGACGGGTTAACAACATGCCATAGGGGAGAATGGTTAAAACAAGGTTTTGGACATTCGATTTGCAATATAATAGGCAAAGTTGAAAGGTATCTATTTTCTAAACTATAAAGTATGTAACTAAGACATGCATTTATGTGATCCTTGTTGCATACTAAGAACATGGCATTGCAACATAAGATTCTTTCCCATTTCACATACTTCTCCTTGAGTTCTTTAGATTCCATCATGTAAGGGTCTTTTTGATGACCTTCTTTCTAGTGGAGATCCTAGATGATTGAGTTCTAGGGTTGTAAATTGTTTTCCAAACTACATCCTTGCTATCAAGTCTAGGGTTGTACCTATCTTGGGCATCCCTAGGAATATCGGTTTTGTCAAGGGCTATGAGAGAGTTGAGATCAAAGTAGAAGCAAGTACCATTTTGGGATTCCCAATAATCTGAGCAAACCGTTCTAAAGAGTAGGTGAGTCATGGCCAATTTCTTGGAAGTTTAGGAGAAGGATTCGGTTTTCATCAAAGGTGACATTTACAGACATGTAAAATTCAAGAACAAATTCGGGACAAATTTGCTCATCTATGTCTAAAAGAAAATAAAAATTGATCCTAGATAAGACTTCACAAATTTTGGTGTCATTAGTGAAGGATGGGTCAACTACACAACATTCACGGAAGGTGTGTTTTCCATTTCTTTACACAAGGCTTTTTGTGATGAGGTTAGGTGATTCGATTTGTGAAAAGAGGGTATGTAAATAGCGATATCTTTGTGATCCTAAGTCCATTCGGGAGGCATGTTTGGTCCTAAGGCATAAATTTTATAAGTTATTTAATTTTGAGAAATAACTAGAGAAATGCTTAGTGTGTGCCTATATGCAACAAATGTGGAGATGAGGTTATCTCGACCCAAAATTGTTTTGAAAGAAATGTTGAATGCATAATTTTTTAGATAACCCAAACGCTCCTTAAGTTTGTGTAGCTTCAAATGAACGTACCTGAAAATGAATATTGATTATGCAATTTCTTTAGCGTTCATGAGTCCTTATGTCATGATTAAAACATATTTTTTAGATATTTGGCATTAAAAATGGTAACAATCAATTTTTTGGCATGACCTAAGTAGTGACAAGTATTTTGAATAAGTTTTTGATCAATTAAGGATTCCTAGCAATGCCTATTGATTTTGTTTGAAAGAGTTATGCATACAAAGTGGTTTTAACATCATAATCAACTAATACATATATTAAATTGACTAATCTAGAGGAATCCCCAATTTTAATTTTGTGTAATTAAATACAACCCTAGACTCAGATTAAGAAACTAAAGTAATTAAGAAATGAATTAAGTAAACGCTATTTACATTGGATGGTTGTGAACAAATTAATTGGTTGGTTATAGCCTAGATTATTTAGAGAGATGATAAAATGGCGGTGTTGGTCGTGTTTTCAGAAAATAGGAGTGAGAATATGATAATTTTGGTGTTTGGTAACTGGTATTGGACTTGTAGAACTTCTCTGCAGACCCGCGGACCCGGCCCTTCGGGGGAAAGGGTCCGGCGAGGTTCGCATATGCAGAGTTAAACAAGGTTTGTTTTATGACGAGATTTCCATTAATCTTAATCTTAGTCTTAGCAAGTTAAATGATTTACGCTTAAGTGGTTTGGTTAAGATATCAGCTATGTTATCTTTCCAAGATACCTTTTCTATGGAGATATTACCTTTTTGAATATTGTCCTTTAGAAAGTGATGGTGAATTTCGATGTGTTTGGTTCGTGAGGGTAGAACGGGATTCTTGTTGAGATAAATGGCTCCTTTATTATCACAATGAATATTCACGTCTTACAACTTGATATCATAATCAACAAGGGCTTTCTTCATCCATAACGCTCATTGACATGCTTTTCCCGCCAACACATACGCGGCCTCAGTTGTTGAAATAGCAAGAGCCGTTTTCCTTTTCGAGAACCATGAAGTTAGACAACATCCGATAAATGTACATACACCACTTGTACTTTTCCTATCAACATAGTCAATGGCATGGTCTGAATCTACATAAACAATAGTTTTCATTCTCGTGCCCTTGGGATACCAAAGCCCAAGATGAGTGGTTCCTTTTATGTATCTAAAAATCCACTTGACGACTTCAAGATGTGATACATTTGGATTGTCTTGAAAGCGAGCACACATACAAACACTAAACGTAATATCCAGCCTGCTTGCCGTGAGATATATTAAACTACCGATCATACCTCGATATTTGGTACTATCAACATAATCGTTAGTTCCATCTTTGGTTAGTTTAGTTTCGAAGACATTGATGTGTTTGTTGCTTTAGATTATTCTAGTCCAAATTGCTTGAGCATTTCTTTTATGTATTTAGATTGATTAAAGAAAATACCGTCTTCCATTTGGTTGATTTGCAAACCCAAGAAAAAGTTAATTTCACCCATCATGCTCATTTCAGATTCATCATGCATAATCTTACAAAAGTCGTCACAACGTTCTTGGCATGTATAACTGAAAATAATATCATCAACATATATTTGGAAAATTATTGTATGTGACCCTTTTTTCTTAGTGAATAACGTGTTGTCTACATGACCCATTGAATAATTATGTTTTATTAAAAAATACTTAAGTCGGTCATACCATGCCTTGGGTGCTTGCTTGGGACCATAGAGATCCTTTTTGAGTTTGTAAACATGATTAAGTTTTTTAAATTCTTTAAAACCGAGAGGTTGTGCAGCATACACTTCCTCACTTAAAAAGCCATTTATAAAAGCACTTTTGACGTCTATTTGATAGAGTTTGAAGTCATGAGCACAATCGCAAGCAAGTAAAATTCTTATGGACTCAAGCCGAGCAACCGGGACATAGGTTTCATCATAATCTATACCTTGTTGTTGTCTATACCCCTGAGCAACAATCCTAGCTTTGTTTCTCGACACAATACCGTTTTCATCTAAATTATGTTGAAAGACCCATTTTGTCCCAATTATCATTTGATTTTTAGGTCTCGGCACTAAGTACCAAACATCATTTACCACAAATGGATTTAACTCTTCTTGCATAGCTATTACCCAACTTTCATCTATGATGGCTTCATCAATATTTTTAGGTTCAATTTGAGATACAAAGCAAAAGAAGTTACTTTCATTTTGAGCGTGTGACCTTAAAGTACTTTCATTTGGTTTACCAACGACGTTGTTTAGAGGGTGACCTTTTGGTTCTTTGATATTTAAAGGTTCAAGGTTTAATGGTTCATTTCCCTTGTCATTTTAAGATTATCATTATCTACCAAAGGTGATGTTCTAGATGGAGGTGGACTCTCAACGAAGGTTATGTTCAATGATTCATCGACGCACATGGTTTGTCTATTTAAAACTATGTAAGCTTTACTATTTTGAGAATATCCAAGAAAAACTCATTCGTACGACTTTGGGTCAAATTTAGTGAGATAATCCTTTGTGTTAAGAATAAAACATTTGCTTCCAAACACTTTAAAACATCCAATAGTCGGTTTTCTTCCTTTTAATATTTCATAAGGTGTTTTATCAAGAAGTGGTCTAATTAAAACACGATTTAAAATATATGTGGAGCTATCTACCGCATGACACCAAAACTTTTTGGCATACCCGACTCATTTAGCATTGTTCTACTCATTTCTTGAAGTGTTCGGTTTTTAAGTCCTACGACCCCGTTTGATCGAGGCGGTCTAGGAGCCGAGAAATTATGTGTGATACCCTTGGTGTCACAAAATGCTTCAAATTGTGCCTCATTATCAAACTCCCTACAATGATCCGTATGACTTGACACAATACGACAATCTAGTTGGTTTTCAATTTTTCTTGTCTCAAAATGGTCAAAAGCCTCATTTTTAGTTATCAAAAATTTCGTCCATGTATATTTTGAGTAATCGTCTACGGTGACCAAAGTGTAGAGATTTCCTCCGCAACTTTGCACCGCGGATGGCCCAAAAAATATATGCAATAGTTTTAGACACTTAGTTGTTGGCACAATATTTTTAGCCTTATGGCTTGAGTTTCTTTGTTTTCCCATTTTACATGCATCACAAAAGTGTTGCTCATATTTTAATTTTGGTATATTTCTAACAAGTTCTTTGCTAGCCAAATATTGTAAAAGACCTATGTTGATATGAGCAAGACGCATATGCCAAAGAGTGGAGGTGTCATCTATTGTAGTTAAACAAATGGCGTCTTTGAATGAGTCAAACTTCATCACATATATGTTATTTATCCTAATTCCTTTTGCTATTGTCATGCCATCTTTTAGTATCTTACTTTCGTTTTCTTCAAAGAGGACTTTGCATTTGTTACTACAAAGTTGACTTATGCTAAGTAGATTAAATCCAAGTTCTCAACATGAGCAATATTATCTATGGTGATGTGGTCATTAGAAATCATACATTTTCCAATGATTTTGCTTTTGACGTTTCCACCAAAAAGTAACATTACCTCCGTCCGTAGATTTGTAAGTGCTAAAAAGATTCCTATTACCCGTCATGTGTCTTGAACAACCGTTTTCCTTGATTCATTTATCTGGTTCAAGTCCGACTTTCAAGCATACCTACATAATTTAGAACTCAAGTGTTTGGTCCCTATCGTCTCATGGGTCCGTTTGGGTTAAACATGCTTCTCACAGCCATTCCAATTGGAGTATTCCCAAATACATCCCATGGCACCAAATTTCCGATTGAGAATTGATTATGATAGTCATAGTTGAATGGAACTTGACTATACCTTCCTAGTATTCCTTGGTTACTTATTAGAAAAGGGAGTTTGGGATAAGATGGTCTTGGTCGAGTTTGCACATTTCTAGCTCTAATGTTCCTTTCTAGGTTTCTAATAATTGTGTTATCTTTTTCTGGATTAATTTGTTTTTGTTTACGAGACACAACCACAAATTCAGCACGATTTCGCATTTGCTCATATGTCAGACCCCCGGACCCTTTGGGTGGCGAACCCTTGTCCAAAGGGGTCTGAGGGGGCCCGTATTTTCCCGTGACAGATTTTGTAGGGACGTTTTTTTGTGTTCTTTATGGTGTTTTCGAGCTAGAAGATATATCTTGTTTCCCAAACCCCAGTCCTGTTTTATCTTTTCTATCTTTTTAAAAACTTAACATCTCATCGATGCAATGAACGTTTTTATCAAACTTTATAAATTTTAAGTTTTGTTTGGTTAATGCCCTTGATTGATTTTAAGTTTCTCAACTTCGAGAGTGAGCTCTTGACATGTTTCACATTTATATTTAGATGATTTTCTTGTTCTAGTCTTTGTAATTTTTTCCTTTAGTTCATAAACTTCATTTTCCAAACTTTCGTTTTTGGTTTTCAAAAGTTTGTTTTTATTTATGATTTTGAGACTTAATTCACACAATTTTTTATATTCAATTTGCAAGGTGTCATCATCTAATGAGGAGGAGTAATAAGATGAGTCGGAATGTACCTCATTGGTTTCATGTGCCATGAGTGCTAGCTATTCCTTTTTGTAGTCGTCTCTTTCGTCATCACTTGCACTCCATGCTCCATTCACTAAAGCTCTTTGTGTCTTTGGCTTGGATTTTGGACAATTTCCAATGAAGCGATTCGGATCACCATATTGGAAGTATTTTCTTTCCTCATTGCTCTTCTTGATGTCAAAGGGCTTTCGTGGTGTCTTTTTGTTGTCAAATGGTTGCTACACAAATCTTCCTCGTATTTTGATGACTTTCTTGAAGTCACGGACGACCATGGCATATTCTTTATCATCGCTATGGACTCTTCATCATCACTAGATTCAACTCTAGCTTTCAACGACATTGATCTTTGTTTTTCTTTATTTCCTTTGATGATTTCGGAGTCCTTTTCCATCACCATCTCGTATACCTTGAGACTTCTAATGAGCTCGTCCAATGAAAAATTTGAGAGATCTATAGATTCTTCAATGGTCATGACTTTTGCTCTCCACTATGGATGAAGTGCTCTAAGAAATTTCAAAGTTCTTATTAGAGAAAGATTCGTCAAGTGCTTTAAGTGAAGTTATAATAGTCTTAAACCGAGCAAATCCCACATCAATTGATTCTTCTTCAAGGATAAAAATGGTTCATATTGTTGAACAAGTAGATCAATTTTATTATCCTTAACTAGTGAGTTTCCTTGATGTGTGACTATTCGCGAGTGCCAAATTTCTTTGGTGGTTTGACACATGAAGATTCTTTCATACTCCTTTTTGGGTAGAGCATTGTAAAGCTTCATTTTTCCTTTACTATTTTTTACCAACATTTTATTTTGATCATCGGTTTGTTTTTCACGTGGAACCGATTTAAATTGGTTAGTGGTAACATTTTTTACTATAGGTGCATATTCAGCTTCAATGATTATGTACCAAAGATCTATATCCTTAGATTTCACATAAGTTCCAAAACAATTTTTCCAATATATAAAACCATCGGTTTCAAAGAGTGGTGGTCATTGCATAGATTTTCCTTCTTTGTAATTTTCAGAATCCATAGATCGATTCAAGTTTTAAAGTACAATATACTTTAAAGACCTTGAGTACGTAGCTCTTAATGCCAAATGTAGAAAACTAGAAGGGGGGTTGAATAGTTTTTTCTGACTAGTTTTATATTCTTTGAAACTTTTTATGAGATTTGTATGGATACAAATCATGTATGATTAACTAAGTGATGGAAATAAGGAAAGAATAAAACAAACAACAATGCACAATGATTTATAGTGGTTCGGCCTAGCAAGATCTCACTTATCTTGCCCCTACTTCCACTCCTCGAGTATCCACTCGAGAGTTCTACTTCACTAGTTAAGAATATCCTTTGCACTGATGGAGAAACTTTTACACTTTAGCTTACAATTTTTATCGACACCTAAGTTAAGATGTCGTGTTGTTTACACGGGTACAACAACTCCCTTCACACTATATACTTTGTGGTCTACAACACCAACCATACTATTACACAAGTAGGTAGAAGAATGGGTACAACAATGGTGAATGTGTAGGTAATACTTAACACAACCATACAATGTAAACTCTGAAGGATCAAAGTGGAGATAGAATTATTGTAAGTGATCTTCAAGTTAACAAAGATCTAAATAACAACAGACAAGAAATAAGATATAATAGAGAGTAGAAGGTTTGATATATTCAGAGAATTAGAGAGATAGATTAGAAGAGGGGTGAGTGTGAAGCTTAGAGTTAGCTTGGTATTTATAGGCAACACATCAGACACACTTGTACCTCGCTGGACCCTTGCACTCAGGGGTCCGCCCCTTTATCGACGGATCCGTCTGGGCTTATTTTTATTGACTCATAAATACTTCTCCAAGATCACACTCAAACATTGAATCAAGTCATGTTTGGCATTATATATCAGATATATGGAGAGAGATAGAGATATGTTTTATCATTTTAAGTTTACACTAAAAGATTCAAAGTGAATAAAATTTTTATATAAGTTTAGAACGTAAGATCATAAATAAAAAAGCTTAAATGTCGATTGTATCATAAACATAAAAATATGTTTGATGTTTAGTCACTAACAAAACGTTAAGAGTGATTAAAATATAAACATCATTTTAATACGATATTTGTATTCACAGGGTCTATCAACGTTAAAAAAAACACTAACTCGAACCCGAACCGATTAAATATCGAGTCTTTCGGGTTTGGATATGTCGGGTTTTGAATTGTAGGGTTGAGTCTATCGGATTATCGGGTTGTATACTAATCTCATCCTAAAATTTGTTTTATTTCTTTAGAAAATAACACACAACACAACATAAAATTAACTTACATGTTGGAAAATACTACACAGTATATCCTTTGGCCCAATATATAATGAACAAAACTAAGGTATGTTACATGTAGGTATTGATTTTGTTGGTAGTAGCATCTTATTTGTCTCGGGTCACAGCAAGAACCAATTTTATATTTTGTGTTGAAAGCTCTATTTATTAAGAACAAAAGAGTCTTAATTTAAGAAATATAGATTTTCTTAATGCGATTTCATAGCTTATCGAGTTTATCAAGTCAACCAAATAACAAATTAGTTAAGACCTTAACCCGAGTCTAAAAGGCAAATAGGTTTATCGGGCTGACCTGATAAGCTAACTTAGACCTGAATCAGTCTGATCTTGTAAGGCATTTGTCAGACTCGGGTTGGGTCGGGTTGACTCATTCGACACCCCTAGTCTCACCAATTGTGTGTGGATCATCGTCATAGTCTAGTGGGCTGATGTATACTAAAAAACAAAGATATGGATCTGTTAATTCTAATGAATACCATAAACAATCCTTCCAACTACCGTTAATTCGAATGAATAACGATTATTAGGGTAAAATTATGGCAAACAACGACCACTAATTAACTTTTTTTTAATCTGTAAAACTGAGTGGCTAGGGTTACATCATATTATTTAAATAGACTCTCAAAACTAAAACAATCCTCAAAAAACAAACAAGTCGTGAGCTAGAACAGAAACAAGTCCAACATAAAATAATAAAAACATAAAATGTAAATAATTCATAAAAAAAAGTGTTTTGGGCCTCGGAAAATCGGTAACCAGATAAAGTGTGTTATGCACCCCCGCCTCGTTTTTCGCTCGTTTTGACTATTCGTGGACCTTGTAACTCCTCCCAGAGCCCAAGTTATCCCCATTTTCTTAAACCTCTTTTTCTCACACGATCTTGGGCCTCTAGAAAGAAGTCAGCCCGTTCACGGATACTTAGGCCTCCATCATTCCCCTTTGGACAAGAAAAATTCGCCCTCAAATTCCCAATAATATCATCATTAGAAGAATGATCATGGTAAGGCAACAAATGCTTCGCATTATAAAAATCAGAACATCAAGTATGGCGTGGTAACTTCAAACGATAAGCATTCGAGATCATCTCCTCCACAACTTCCAACAGACCAATCTTCTTAGCAGATAATTTATTATACTCACCAACTAGAAAACGATCCTTAGTTAAAATAGTCCATAGAAAGTCACGAACCTCAAAATCAAAATGTCTCTACTTTTGATCCGCATGTTGCTTGTACTTGGAATTGGCGCGAACCAAGTTGTCACGAATAGCTTTATGAATATCATGTAGGTCCTCAACAAAATTGTAGCACCCCCAATTTCACAAGGCAGCGGAATATCAACATTGGGTGTTACTTCATAGCACATCACACACAGTCATAGGAAACGAACTCAAAAGAGACGTTTTATAAAATAAATCATTCGATAATTTTATTAAATCAGAGTTAACTAAAAGAGGTCCCACCAGTTTATACAAACCCTTAGAAATAATAAAGATTTATCAAATGTATCGAATGGAAATTGTTTGTTATTCCTTTACTTTATCCCGCGCGGCTCCATGCTCCAGCTGCTCTTAAACCTATACACCTGAGAATACATGCTAACATGTCAACACAACGGTTGAGTGAATTCATAGGTTTTTTTTAAATAAACAATAATGGGCTTTTGAATAAACCATAAAGCTTTTGAACACAAGAATCTCATCCATTGGCGATATTGCAACACATACAATACCTATATTCCACACTATTATGCTAAGGTCAAGACACCGATGACTTAATCAATATATTTGTCCTAGTCAGGTATCTTGCCAAATACCCCATACCTCACGTACAACACACCCGACTGAGCCTCTAACTCACAGGTGCAACCTGCCCGGGTGGGGATCATCATTTCCAATGTATCCATTCGTCTGTATGAGCGTCTACCCATCATAGGTAGTTAACGGTTCACGATTTATAGGGACTTTTCACTGGCAATAAGCAACTTAGCCTTACTAAGAGTGGCTCATTACCTATACAATCAACGCTTGTGTTCATTTTCCAAAGGCATTCAATCAAACGTCTTTATGTTTATAAACAACAGCTTGTATTCATTCAAAGCATATATTCTAACAACGAATGTTTATTCATAATCATGTATCCTTTCAAAAGGATACAACACGTATGCTTATTTACCAAGAGCATGTATTCCCCCTCGCGGGTTTATAAACACATATAAAGCAGTAAAAGCGAGGCTATGAGCTCACCTGATATAGCTATTACACGTAGATCAAGGCACAAACGTCCAATAGTCGACACACGACTTCACGAGATATCAATCAGTCATTGATCGAGAACGAGATGCCCAACAGTCGACATATGACCGAACGAGACCTATATGACGAGACGCGCCTTAGGTTCGAGACTATACATAAGTCATACATATATGTAAATAGTTCACTTTACTAAGTTTAGACATTGCATAAGGTTTATAAAACTTTTGATAACAATTTACCATGTATTATCCCATTATGGTCATTAAGCTCATTAAGGCCCATTAGTGGCCCATTACACTTTTATATAACTTAAGGCCATTTGAAAATGAGTATTAGACTCCAATTTAGTTATTAATCTTAGGCCCAATAATTGCCCAATAGCAATTACAAGTGTAAGTTGGGCTTTTGTGACCCAAATCCACTTTATATGTATTATGGGTTCTAAAAGCGCCTCAAACGACATCAACTTAATATCTCACGTTGGTCCGGTCTTGGGTTATATAATTATCAGTATACAAATGATTCTGTAATTCCCGACAAGTGGGTTATACCACTTCGGTTTGTATAAAAATCATCATATTTTACGTTAATGAAGAAAAGTCCATTTATTATAATTGTTCCAACATGTCTCGTAGATTAGATAATTTCTCCTAAACCATAAATAATCTAGATGAGTTATTTTTACCAAAATAATTCTTAACTTACTTAGTTTACTTATTATAAGTCAAATTACCTCTAATATATACTAATCATAGCTCATTTACTCCTTTTATCTCTTAGAAGAGTTGACTATTTTTTGCAGCCAAACTCGTTTCCACCATTTTGGTCGCCATTTTCAAACCGTAAGGAACTGGTAAACTATCCAATTGAATCTAGTTCTTCATGATTTTATCTACAACTTTTAGTTTTACATATTTAGGGGTCACCGTACAGTTTCTAAGAGTGTTCGGCCGTGTAAAACTGGTGATCAGATTCGGCCCCTTTTCACTATTTTGACCATATTTTATTCATCGGGAATCGTCATGAGACGAACGACCAGGCCAAATCACCACAAAACATAAGGCCATATCCCCATATTTCTATCTAATACTCATTAACTACTCAATTTCCTTAGACCACACGTTTTATTTAGTGATCATATTCTAAAAATCACAACTAGGATTCAAGGCTTGTTTATCACTTTTAAATCATCACAAAAATATACAATGTCATCAAAACTTCTAAGAACCTATTACATATTTATAATTAGTATAGAAATCATAGTTCATAAAAATAATATATAAACCAAATATTACCTTACCAATATAAAACACATGTATGACCATCTTTTTACTCAGCCCAAATGAACTCCAAAAGATTACGTTGATGTTGTTTTATGTTAGAAAAATAAATCAAGAGAATCTACTACACTTTAGCTCTTACATCTTTAATATATAAGTTATTCAAAAATTGATATTGTGTAGCTTTTGTGTGTGGTGGTACACGACACAATTTGGGTGAAGAGGAGGTGATATTTGTTTCTCTAGCTATTAGACATTAAGATATTAAGTTGTATATTGAGAAGATACTAAAGGTTATAGATGACGTGTGTGTAGTGATAGTCCACGATACTTGTGCAAACATCGAATCAATAAGAATAAATGAAGAACATTTGCACAATTAAACCAATTGACTAACTAATAACACAAGCTTGTACTTTTCATCGTATGTATATCTTATTAATAATGAATCAACAAATATACATGACTTTCTCGGTTGTTTGCGGAATAACAACCGAGCGATGAATGACAAACTAAAATCCCATGTTCATAGCTAGCTAAGCTTATGCAACAATGGAGGATGAAACCCCTATCCACTAAAGTGTTACATGTGTGTTTTCTGTGGTGGAAAACATTAACTATTCTATTACAAGGACCACATATATATAGTGGGATGTGAAGCTTCCTTGAGAAGCTTTAACTAAAATACAAGCAACCACCTTGTAGTCCTCCACTAAAACTTTAGAAAGACACTTCAGACACTTCTTCAGGTCTTCTAACATCTTCAGGTCTTGTAATCAGTATTAGTCTTGAGGAGTTAGCAAGCTATTATGTCATCACTTACTAACTCCATCATCCTTGATTCTTTGCACACTTATTGAGATCCGCCTCAGCTAATGACGAGTCTATCTCGTAGACTCTAAAGAACTCTAAAGAATGACACACTGAACTTATAACATACGAAGTTCAGTGACTAACACTACTTAGGATACTTTACATCCAAATCTTGTGCAAGGGACAAATCAGGCACTGAATTGGCCCAACAATCTCCCCCTATTTGGATAGAAAAGTAGCCTAAGTTAAATAGCAGTAAGTGAGCATAAAGGCTTCTTCTTACATGCTATATTACAACAAAGTGTAATAAGAATAACTAGCTTCACTAGTTCAAGTCATCCGCTAACTTGTATCGTCTTGTCCCTGTTGTAGTTGTTACTGAACTGCAATGTCTGATCTTATACTTTGAAAACACTTGAACCAATTCCCTGATGCTTATATCAAACTCATAATGGTAACTTCACCTTAGGTCATCAGTGAAGTATATTATATGCTTTACCATAAAGACCATATGCTTCACACTATCATATATATTAAAGTAGCATATTATATCCAATTGAGATCACGAGTTCATTTACCTTCAAAGTGCGATCACGACCAACATGACCTTCACCCTGTAAATCCTTAATAATTTTCATGTGAATACTTTAACCATGAATACATAGTTGACTCCCTTTTAACAGGAACCCGTCATGTAGAACAAAATATGTTTTCTCTCCAATTGCACACCCTGTAAAACAACTACAAAATATGGGTCCACGGTCACCATGTCACGTATGACATCAAGTCTTAGAACATCAACCTGCATTGTCACAAGCAAACTATTCATCCTACTTAAGGCATCATCAACTCGCCTAGAAACTCCAGCTTTGTTCTTCACCGCAAAAGTAAACTTCTCAAGAAATTCCAACCAACACCCGTGCTTATGGAATAACTTATCTTGAGTACGAATATGTCTCAATAAATCATGATCAGTGAACAAAACAAACTCCATATGAAACAAATAATGGTGCCAATACTTCACAACTTGGTCCACCGCATAAAACTCCAGGTCATAAGTATTGTATTTAGATTTTGGTTATGTCAACTTTTCACTAAAATAAGCAATAGTTCTCCCACCTTGACAAAGAACTCCACCACTTGCAACTTTAGAAACATGAGTATGAAGTTAAGAAAAACTTTAGAACATTAGGAAATACCAGGATTAGCACTATAGTAAGCTTTTTGTTGACAACTTGAAAAGTCAGCTTTGCTTCCTCTGTCCACACAAATGACTTTCCCTTCATGCAATATGTGAAAGGGGCCATCATGAAACTAAAAGTAGGGATAAACCTCCTATATAAAGAAGCAAGACCATGGAAACTACGAGCTTCAGTAATGGTAGTTAGAGTTGGCCACTCTTGAACAACTATTACCTTAGACTCGTCCACCTATATGTCATCACCAGAAAACAATATACCCCCAAAAAAACTTTAGGGTCATGAACATACACATCTTTGTGGCTGCATAAAAACTGGCCTTCCAAAGCAAGGTAAAGAACTACCTCACATGACTGACATGCTCATTAAAAGAAGAACCATAAATAATAATGTCATCAAAATAAACAACCACAAACTTGCCAATAAAAGGCCTGAGCAATTGATTCATCCTACGCATAAAAGTACTTGGTGTGTTTGATAAACCAAAAGGCTTAAATAACCACTCATACAACCCTTCACGATTCTTGAAAACGGTCTTCCATTTATCAATAGGTGTCATACGAGTATGATTATACCCACTCTTCAAATCCAGTTTCGTAAAAATAGTAGCACCACTAATCTGGTCTAGAAAATCATCAAGACGAGGAATAGGAAACATGAACCTTACGATAATCTTTTTGATGGCTCGACCATCAACACACATAGGTCATGTACCATCATTATTTGGAGTCAATAGGGCAGGAACATCACACGGTCTCATGCTATCTCGAACGTGACCCTTAGAAACCAACTCCTCAACCTGCCTACGCAACTCCTCATGCTCTCCCTGGCTCATCCTGTAATGTGGTCTGTTAGACAATTGTGACACATGCTTTAAATCAATATGATGATCGATGTCATGAAATGGTGGTAATCCATTAGGGAAAACATCAGAAAATTCCTAAAGTAAATGAATCATGGCTTTGGGAATTTTACTATCTTTGGTAACCTCCTTCCCTATTAGCACAAAAACATGATCTCCCATCTCCAACTCGTCTTCAAAGAACGAAAATTTGTAAAGTAAGAGTGGGTTTATTAACTACTTCCTTTAGTTTATTTGGCATCAAAGTAATCTTCACACCCCCAAATAGGAAGATATATGTATTAGTTCTGCCATTGTGAGTTATATCATGATCATACTCCTAAGTTCTACCCAACAACAAGTGACAAGCATACATGGACACCATATCACACCAACCATTATCCTTATAAGTTGTTCCTATAGAAAATGGAGTTTAGACACGCTTGGAAACTATTACCTCCCCACCCGTTTTAAGCCATTTTAACTTATAAGGTTTGGGAAGATTTCCAGTTTTCAATCCTAATTTATGGACTACTTCTTCAGCTGTTAAGTTATCACAACTACCCAAATCACATGTAAAGGTGCAAACCTTACCCAGAATAGTACAAGTCGACTGAAAGATGTTGTGTTTGATCCAATTATCACCATCAACTTTAGGTGTTAAGCAAGAGTGCCTTATCACCAAAATCACCTCCATATCTTCATACACATACTCCTCCTCATACTCAGGTGCTTCATCATAAAATAGGGATGCTTCATTATCACCATGAGCAACATCACCCTCCCTTTCAAGATCATCAAATAAGTGTCTTTTCCCGGTTTACTTACACACCAACTGTTGATGACCAGGTTCATTACAATTAAAGCACTTTAACCCACTACTACGAGTTACTTTTGGAACTAGTCTAGTATTTCTACCACCTGCTTTATCTCGAGTGGGAGAAAAACGAGAGGTCACGTTACCCGAACCACGATAACTTGTTATAGCAGGAAAGGACGAACTCCCCACTTGTCGGTTCTGCTTCTCAAAAGCTAGTGCATGCTGATATGCATTAGAAAGTGTAACTTGATCAAACATTTTAACAAAATCCATGATATGGACTCCTAAACCACCAATGTATCGAGAGAGTACTTGATCTTGTGTCTCTTGAATGTCATTCCTTGCAATTAGTTGGTAAAAATTCTGTTGTATAATCTTCAATAGATTTAGACCCATGTTTCAGATTTTGTAACCGCTGATACATCAACCACTAATAATCATAAGGAATAAAATTATCACTCATGCACTTCTTTATCTTCTTCTAACTCATGATCCTTAGCTTCCCAACTCTCACCCTCATCAGTTTCAATTTTTGCCACCACGCGAATGCCCTACCACGTACTTTGGTAGCGATCGATGAAACCCTTTTATTTTTAGGAACTTCTTTGAATTCAAATACTTCTTTAACAGTACCAAGCTAATCAATGAATCCTTCTGGATTCAAAGTATCCTCATTAAACTCGGGAATATTAACCCTCATTCCAGATCCTCCCTTTAATTTTTCCTTGGTCTCACTTCTAAGTGTTTTCCGAGAAACGAATTGTCACCATCACCAAATATGTTTTCTTGCTCTTCATCTTCAGTACCCCGACGTTTACGATCACCACGCATGTTCATCAACTGATTCACCGGTCAGTCAATTGATGAACAAATTGATCCATTCGCTCCTCTATTATTGCCATAACATGATTATCCAATTCTTGTTCATACACATCTTGAACATTCCTATTTTTCTTTAGAGGCATCTTAATCAACAACTTTAGCTTTGATACCAACTAATGTAGGCTAAAAACCAAAGATAGTAATTAGATCTGTTGATTCTAATGAATACCAGAAATAATTCTTCTAACTATCGTTGATTCGAATGAATAACAATTATTAGGGTAAAATTACGGCAAATAGCGGTCAATAATTAACTTTTATAAATCTATAAAACTGAGTGGCTAGAGTTACAACATATTATTTAAATAGGCTCACAAAACTGAAATGGGCCTCAAAAGACAAACGAGTTGTGAGCTAGAACGGAAACAAGTCTTACATAAAATAAAAAAAATTTGAAATGCAAATCACTCATAGAAAAAGACTGTTCTGGGCCTCGAAAAATCGGTTACAAGACAAAAGATGGTTACAAGAACGCCCGTCACGTTTTTGCGCTCATTTTAATTGGCCGCGGACCTTCTAACTCCTCACAGAGCCCAAATTATTCTAATTTTACTAAACCTTTTTTTCTCACAAGATTCAGCAATAGAAGCCTGCTTATGTTGCTTCAGCGGCGTTTTACCTTCTCTTCAACTTGTAAAGGAGCGCTAGTGGACACGGGGAGGGAGCAGGCGAAGCGTGTAGTTCGTAATGGAAAGAAAGAGACCACTACTTCGCTTTTTTTTTATTGCCGGCGCGAACACAGTGGTCTCTGACCAGGACCAGGAACCAATTCGAATTTTGATCTTGACATGTCAGTGGTTTTTAAGCGTAGGCATTTTGCCAGGAATTTGGTGAGCTCATCATGAATTAGGTCAACCTCTAGAAAAAATTCAGCCCGTTAATCGATACTTAAGCCTTCATCACATGGTATATACACATATGGGATGACGAAAATGAAGTACCGACAACCTCCTACGGTCCTACCTTCTTCAAGAACTAACCCATGGTCAGTTCCCAAGATTTTGGCCAAAATTTGACCATCCTCATTCTTCTCTTTGGACCTTCTTGGCTCTTTCACAGTTGGATAACCTATCGAAGTAAAGTCATAAGAAAAGAAAACTAATTTCACACATAAATGAAAAATGCGTAAGTTTATCGTTTATACTACATCCATTTCAGTTTTCACGTACCCGTTTTGCTAAAGGTTTTGATCAAATACGGACCAAGAAAGCGGGTATTTAGTTGTTTAGTAGACTTGCATTGACAACTTTCAATTCACTTTTGTATGAAATCTCGCGTCACGAGGTCTAAACGAACGTATTGTTTTTTGTCTCTTGTCGTAATAGTTATGCTCTGTTCAAAGACACCATGCATTATGAAATTGCAGTAAGGGTTACTTGGTACTAGGGCACATATAATTTATGGGTTCATAGTTTTTGTAGTTAGTTGAACTAGTGTTGTAATCATGTCAAGTTTTTATCAAACAATTGAACTCGAGCTTAACCTTCGTTCGATCTAGCTACGCTTATACCAAGCTCAAACTCAAAGATTGCTCGAAACATTTCAAGCTCAAGCTTAAGCTTTTGAGAGCTCGTCTCGAGTTCTTATCAAACTTTTTCGAGCTTTAATAAAAATATGTTTTCATAATTAATGCAGATAAGCATCTTGGGCTAATTTGAGTATTAATTTATAATAAGAGCTTATTTTATAAATAAATAAATAACATAAGTATATAAGGACTTTTAACTCTAACTAAATGCATATTTTAATTCCTTGTATTTTAATTAAATCTATGTTCTTATATGTATCACGCTTGTTTATTGATGAGTTTTGCTGTAAAATAAATTAATTTTGTAAGTGTAATTAAGCTTTTCAAACTAAGCCCAAGCTTTGATCGAGCTTGTCAAGTCAAACTCAAATCTGCTTGATTAAAGCTTTACAAGCTATTAAGCCAAACTCAAACTTAAAATTTTTTGTTAAGCTAAACTCAAACCTTATTAAGCTCAAGTTCGATTTGACTCGATTACACCCCTTAGCAAACCAGTAAACCAGTATAGAACACGTCCCTTGATGGACATGGCTTAACGTACATCATAAAATTTACTAGACACGATTCATTATTTCGGATTAGATATAGAAATCGAGTGGAACAACTAACAAGATATATGAGTTTTCTTGTCACTAGATTTTCTTTGTGGGCTTTAAGAAAAAGTGTATGTACTTTAGGCGGCATAAATTTAGATTGGTTAAGTTAGATGCATGAAGTAAATTTTAAACTTTTGTGAGGGTATAAACGTCCATTAACATGACAACTTTTTCTTAATATAACACCCTATTGTTTCTCTTCATCACTACTTTTCATGTCCAACTTTGGTCAAAGCAATGGCAGCCATCCTTGTCACTACCAAGAAACTCATTCACCGGCCTTTTACATCACAATTGTTTCGCTTTTGTTCAATAGTTCTTAATAACTCTTGTACTAACTTGTTTTCTAAAAAAGAAACTCCTAAAACTAGTTTGTTGAAATACCCAGATTTTGGTTACTCCATTGCAAGACTAGCTGGTTTTCGCACCCGAAGTGAAAACCCATCAGAAACCTATGTTGAAAACCCACTTTGGGGAAATGTGCCATCTGGTGAAACACTAGATGATAACTCATCTGGTGATGAAACCGTAGCTGAAACCCCATCTTCTGAAAACCCTTCTGATGACACCCTAAACCCATTGTCTGAAAAACCATCTGGTGAAATCCCACCTGGTAAAAACCAAAATGAGAAGAAAGTTCGGATGACCCGGTTTTCAGACACGCGAGTTCCGAAAGTTATCAACCATACGCGTGTTACAATGGATTTAATGGTCTGGGTGGATGGTGAACCAGTGCGTCATGAGGGTCTGATGAAGGATTTTATGGGTAATTCTAAGCAAGGTACAGTTTTAGATTTCTACTTTCATTATAAAGAAAATTGTATAATTTCTTAGTTTTTTTTAATTTGGGAAAAATGTTGAAATTATACTAATGGAATAGTGCATCACAGCATACTAGTACAGTAATTTAATGTATTAAGTGAAAAATGATTCAGCTATCTCCTACATCAATGAGAAACATTATACAGTAGTTTAATGAGGGTATAGGGTAAAAATAAACTATACTAACAAAAGTATAATTTCATAAACTCCATCTAGAATACAATGATTATTGCGTAGTTTATAAGTACTTCTATTATATATGTTAGCTATAACCCTTTTTATTGTTGTCTTAGGTTTCCCTGGTTATTCTGAAGTATATAATAGTGTGGCTGAAGCAACTTTCCCACTGGCCTTGAAGCAAAGGAACCCGAGCCACAGAAAGGAAAACCTGAGAAAAAAGATTACAATAAGGGTCTGTTGGTGATAATGGATGTTGTGAGGTTCAACGAGGAAGACAATGATGTTACGCTTGATCAAAATTATCTAAGAATTGAGGGAGCAACAGTCAAGATCGATGATTCTGAGACTGTTGCTCCCTCAATTCTTAGATAATAATTGTGCTCAAGCGTAACATCAATGTCATCCTCGTTTCAGAGAAAAATACTTGTGATCCGCGGAAGGTGACAACTCAATTGGCCAAAGGAGAGCTGCTAGTGTTCTTTCCAAAGGATACTCTTTTCACATCATATATTTTTCAAAAGGAAAGTCCTTGAATGTGGCTTGGGGGATGTTAATTAAGCCATACCTGTTGGATTTTAATCCATTAATCTTTTATTAGGCCCAAGCCCAAAACCCTAATTTAGGTAAGAAACAAAAGGAACGGTTGTGAATGAAAAGGCAAAAACGGTTGTGAATGAATAAACACACCGTATGGTTTATCTAAACCATCACACCTCTTCAAATCAACACACCGATTCATTCTTATATATAGTTTTCATTGTAAACGATTCTTGTAACCCACTTTATTTATTATCAATAAGATCTGCAGAAGGGTTCATCCCAACTTTTGTTCTTGTTCTTTTTATTTATGATATGATGTTGATGTTCGTGAGTATTGTTTGATATGATTCGATCCTGGAAAGTGCGATTAAAGGCCTGCGAACATTGGTATCAGAGCGAAGGGATCAAGCAACTCCAAAATCATGGAGTCATCATCAATCAATCATGCCTTGGATAAAAAGGCAGCAGATTCAGAAAAAAGAAAGAGGCAGAAGGAAAGATCAAGGAGGAACAGAAAGAAAGAAAGAAAGAAAGAAGCGGAAAAACATGGCTGTTTTTTAAAAGAACACATGATCACATGGATATAATGAAGATCATAGAAGAATTCATTTGAGGGGATTTACCTTAAACGAAAAAGACAATCGGCGAACGTGGATTTAACGTAACCAGAGAATAACAACGAAAAGCCATGAAGATTATACGTTTCTGAAGATCACAAGACGCAGATGAAAACTATCAAGATAGTATGGAACAGTTTGGCCAAGTTTTTTTGGAAGATCCTGGAAATAAGGATGAAGACTTGCAGCATGATCCTGGGAATAAGGATACATGATCCTGAAAAAACACCAAACTGCATACTTCAAGGAGAACAGGAGACTGAACAAAAGATAGAAGCATCAAAGATTAATAGATTAGGGGGGAATATGTTGGATTTTAATCCATTAATCTTTTATTAGGCCCAAGCCCAAAACCCTAATTTAGGTTAGAAACAAAAGGAACGGTTGTGAATGAAAAGGCAAAAACGGTTGTGAATGAATAAACACACCGTATGGTTTATCTAAACCATCACACCTCTTCAAATCAACACACCGATTCATTCTTATATATAGTTTTCATTGTAAACGATTCTTGTAACCCACTTTATTTATTATCAATAAGATCTGCAGAAGGGTTCATCCCAACTTTTGTTCTTGTTATTTTTATTTATGATATGATGTTGATGTTCGTGAGTATTGTTTGATATGATTCGATCCTGGAAAGTGCGATTAAAGGCCTGCGAACATTGGTATCAGAGCTTTTGGCGAATAACCAAAGAATCATCATATACCATTGATTCGAAAAACAACAGAAGGACAGAAAAAATTAGTTCATCAGAGAAAAGGGAACAAACACACCTGTTTGTAGATTCAACCGAATCAAACCCTCGTTTGAAATCATCAATTGATTTCAATTAGCCAGAAAGCCCCATTTTTTTTCCGGCGTCAAGATCCCAATCTTTTGCGAAACCCTACTTCTTCGCAAGACAGAATCAAGGGAATCATCACTACGAACACATCGTAGTTAGAAGAAGGATAAGAGCTTTCTGTTTTTCTCGGTGAAATCAATCACTATTGAAGTCAGGGAGAAGTTTTTTGATCAGTCTTAGAGAAGAGAGAGGGAGACATCGATATCTCCAAGAAAAGAGTCGTTATCACAAAAAGGATAATAGGCCGAGCATTTTATCAAAGAAAGTAACGGGCCTTTTAACCCACACCGACTACGGGCCAAGCCCATCAGGTTTTATATAAACTTTTTAACTTTTTTCATCTTTTATTTTTTTTTATATACTCTCTATATATTTTGGAAATAAAAACATATAGACTTTTTAAAAAAATCATACTTACTTTAGTTTTGTAAGTTAGTAATTTCTTTTATATATAATCGGATTAAATATAATAACCTAGATTTTACACTACTTATTATATTGGGAATAATTTAAGGAGTAATTAACCTTATTGTTATTTAAGATTAGATATAAAATATTCAGGGATAGTTTGGTTTTAAAATTAATCCTTGTTAGGAAAAAAAACATTTCGACACTTGAAGTGCTAAAGAAATTATTTTAGAGATTTTATTTAAAATCTAAAAGATATGACAAAAGAAGATGGAAATAGTTCAAAAAGGGATGTTTGTACTATAAGTACACCCCAATTTCAATGTCCTATACTAAAACCCTTGATAGGTGTGTAAACACCCATCTTTTCTACCACTTATTTCTTGCTAAAACAAGACCAAAACGCGTATTTAATGTCATTTGTTTGGAATTATGCGTGGTTTGTGTGTTTGTTATGTTTTCAGAGCTAACCAGATAAATATTGAAGAAAACATGGGATTGCACGGGTTTTATCAAGGAAAAAGACTGAAGTTGAAGTCTATTGTCCAAGAGATGCAAAAGATTTGAAGTCAATGGGCCTATTTGAAGATTTATCGAAGAAAAGGATCAAAGACGGAAGATTTACATATGTCGAAGAAACTCAAGTCTATTTAACGAAGAAATTAAAAGACGAGTTGAATTTAATCGACGACAAATCCCGAATCAGAATCGAAAACGTCAACTTTTCTGAAAAGACGAGAAGACAAAAAGAAGGGAAGAAAGCCCACTCACCAACCAAGGGAGAAGCCTATAAATACTCCTCCCACTCACACATTCGAACACTCTCTCTTCTTCTTTTTCCAGTTTTTAGTTTTCCTAGTTCTTAGGAACCATCTCCCTTAAGGAGTGGTTTTCTTTTTAGTTTGATTTCTAAAATCTTGTAAGTTTGATCCTTGAATTTGTTTGTTGAACCTTAAATCATTAATACAATCCTTACTCTAATCTTTTGATTCATCTTGTTCTTCTTCATCTTTTTCTTTCAAGTTCTTAAGTTCTATTTGGTTCTAGTTTGATTCTAAAAAGTTGTTGAATTGGTGTTTTTATGATTGGGATTTGATCCTTGTAGTTAGTAGATGGTTTGTGGTTGATTTGGTAAAACCTTTTTGCTTCGTTGAGTCCGATTTGGACAAATCCGTGTATCCTTGTTCTTCGTCCCAGTTACTGATCTTGCCCAGATTCCGAATAGGGAATCTGGGGTTGTGTCTATCCGGAACTTTCCATTATTCCGAGTAGGGGTTTTCTCCTTATTGGTTATTCGGAACTTTTCATTTATTCCGAATGAGGGTCTAAATCTCTTGTCTATTCGGAACATTTAAATATTCCGAGTAAAGGTTCCTTCCGAGTTTTTCCGAATAGAGCTTTTTCTAAAAATATTCCGCATAGGTTACTTTCAATTTCTCTATTCGGAATATTTCATATTCCGAATTGCCCTCATTATTCCGCATAAGAGTATTTTCCGAATAGCAATCATTGTTCCGAATTGGGTTATTTTCCGAATAGCTCTACTTTCCGAATTGACTCATTATTCCGAATAGCTTAAACTTTCCGCATGATCATAACTTTCCGCATAGAACAATATTCCGAATAAGCATACTTTCCGAATAGGGCATTTCCAGAGTATTCCGAATAGGATATTTTCCAATTATTCCGAGTAAGACAATTTTTCCGAATAGGATTGGTTTTCCGCATAGCAGAAGTATTCCGCATACGTGCTACATTCCGCATAGGGTTACTTTCCGAATAAGAGCTCATATTCCGAGTAAGGCCAACATTCCGAATAGAAGAATTCCAGTTTTATTTTTCATGAGGTATTACTGTTTCATTTAAAGCTTCTAGTTTACTTTTATTATTACTTGCCTTCATCATTTTAGTAGATTTAGACCAAAGCTCCCCCTTTTTAGTCACCAATTACAACTATTCCACTTTTGACCGTGATCGATTCGAGAAGATACCGAGAACGAAACAACGATATATATCAATTGGGTACGAGCAACGCAAAGAGAGATCTTGCAAGCAAAAACCTTTTTATTAACCAACCAAAAGTCAGTTATTAAAATGGCGCCGCTGCCGGCTCTTTTCGTAAGGATCAACGGTTTCTTGTGAGAAAAATTGGATTTTGGGATCCGTTCTTTCGGGAACGTTATTTTCAAGCACAAAAATTTTCAAAAATCCATAAAAAATATAAAATTTTCAAAAATACAAAAACAATATAAAACCTATAAAAACCAAAAATATTTTCTCTTGCATTTTCTTTTTAGTGTATGCGTACTCGATCCACGTCTTATTCAGAGCCCGAGACTCTCGAACAATTAGACATGGCAGGTGTACACAACAACAACAATAATATTCCACCCCCCCAAAACAACAATAATAATAATAACCCACCCCACCCAAATATGAATAATCCACCCGACTTACGAACCATGGAGGAGCTATGTCAACCCACAATGAACGGACGTGGAGGCCCGATTGCACCGATGCATGTAACGGCTCAGGAGTTCTCGTTGAAGCATCACATGATACAGCAAGTACAAACGAATCCATTTCGCGGAATTCCGGATGATGATGCCAACAAACACCTCGACAAATTCATCACTATTACCCAAAGCATGAAATCTCCCGGTGTTTCTATGGATGACCTTCGCCTCCAACTCTTTCCTCACTCGCTTTCTCACCATGCCGAAAAATGGTTTGACCGTCTTCCAAAGAATTCTATTCATACATGGAACGACATGACTCAACGCTTTTTATCGCGCTACTTTCCCCCATCCATGGTCACTAGCCTTCGTAACCAAATCAGTGGATTTATGCAAGAGAATGATGAATCGCTTTTCGATGCTTGGGAACGTTACAATGATTTGATCAACCGCTGTCCTAATCACAATATGCTCCCCGTCACTCTCATTGACACCTTCTACAATGGTCTCACCTTTCGTGATCGTGACACGATCAATGCCGCCGCCGGTGGTACTTTTATGAAAAGGAGACCAGAGGAGTGTCGAGAGTTGATTGAAAACATGACTACTCACCACAAGAATTGGGATTCATCCGCATCCTCAAGATCTAACTCGAGAGTCAATGTTTCTTCTACTACCTCCAATCCTGAAATGTCTGAAATTTCTCGACAACTTGCTGAAATGAACAAAAATTTCATGACCATGGCCACAAACCACTTTCAACAAGCTAAAGCCGTTGCTATGTCTTGTGACACATGTGGTGGTCCTCATTCTTATAATGATTGTCCTTCCACTCAAGGCAATTATTCTGAAAACGTTAACGCGGCATACGGTACATATCCCACGGGAGGCTATCAAGCTCGTCCTCAAGGAGACCGTAGCTTGCTAAGTTATCGTTCCAACAATTATCTTGCACCTCCCGGTTTCCCTCCTGCAAACCAAACCTAACAACAAAACTATAACCGAAACAACCAATCCCAACCTCGTGCTCAAAACCAATATCCATCCCAAAGAAATACCTACCAAACTCCAGGAAATTCTCAAGCTTACCAAGCTCCACCTCTCAATCAACCGATGACAGTGAATCCCGACGTCGAGTCGTTCATGAAGACCAATCGTGAGATGGTGACGAATCTTCAGAGTCAGTTTGTCAACTTGAAGAATGACATGGTGAAACAAGGAAGCGATATTCGAGCCGAGCTAAGGAATGATATGGCCAAACACAGCGATGCTATTAATACCAACATGCAAAACTCTTTCAATAATCAAGCTCTTCACCTTCGTGATATGATTGGTTCGCTCATCCAAGGTAATCAACCCTCTTCTTCGGGTACTCTTCCGAGTAATACCGTTGCGAATCCAAGAGGGGAGATGAAAGCAATCACCACTCGTAGTGGAAAAGGTTATATGGAACCCGAGCTTCCTACACCTCCACCCGTGATTGTGAACAAGGAAAAAGAGCAACTTTCTCCACCTCCTTCACCTTCTATCCCCATTTCCCCACCACCCGTGGTTGTGAGTGATCCTATCCCCTTAAAGCCTTCTTCTTCATCCAATATACCTTATCCTTCAAGGTTGAGGAAAGAGAAGCAAAAGAGCAAGGATGATATTCAAGTTTCAAACTTCCTAAAAATGTTTAAACAATTGAATTTTAACATCTCCTTTGCCGAGGCTCTCGCTCACATGCCCAAATATGCTAAGATGTTTAAAGATCTTCTAAGTGATAAAGAAAAGCTTCTTGACATTGCTCAGACCCAACTTAATGAGAACTGCTCCGCAGTGCTCTTAAGGAAATTGCCCACCAAACTTGGTGATCCGGGTCGCTTCTTGATTCCGTGCAACTTCCCGGGAGTAGAGAATTGCATGGCCCTAGCCGATCTAGGTGCCAGTATAAACATAATGCCTTTAAGTGTTTGGAAGCAATTATCTCTCCCCGAGCTAGTCCCCACACGAATGACTTTGGAATTAGCCAACCGTACGGTTGCTTATCCAGTGGGGATAGCCGAAGATGTCTTTGTTGGCGTTGATAAATTCACCTTCCCGGCTGATTTTGTCGTCGTCGACTACGAGATGGACCCTCGTGTTCCATTAATCGTTGGACGTCCATTCTTGAGGACCGGTCGCACTCTCATTGATGTAGCTGCAGGCGAATTAATCATGAGAGTTGGTGACGATCAAATTGTCTTCAACATGGGTAAGATTTCTCAGCAACCTTATTCATATGAGAGTGTTAATGCTATTGATGTTCTCGATGAGGCTTGTGAAGAACATTTTCATGATGCTTGCAAAAGTACTCTCTCTTCTCTACCCAATGTTGAGACCGTTGCCTCAATTGCTCCTGCATTTACTCCTTTTGGAGAAAGTGACTTAGATGAGTTCGAAGCTAGCTTGGGTCCTCTCAACATTAAGTATGATAATTCGTCCACCAATTGGGATGAAGATATTCGTACTATTGAGAGACTTCTCAATGAGGACCCATTGTCTCCTCCTACTCCTAAAGAGGTGACTAATGATGATCCATCGTTAGTTTCACCATCTATTGAGGATCCTCCTACTCTCGAGCTTAAGGACCTACCGCCTCATCTGGAGTACGTTTTCCTAGAAGACGACGAGAAGTTACCGGTTATCATCGCAAAGGATCTGAAAGAAGACGAAAAAGCCCGACTTGTCGCTGTGTTGAAGAAGCATAAACGCGCTATCGCTTGGAAAATCTCCGACATCCGCGGAATTGATCCTCACTTTTGCACACATAAAATTCTCATGGAGGACGACTTTAAGCCCACTATTCAAAGCCAAAGAAGGGTGAATCCTAAAATCCATGACGTCATCAAAAAAGAGGTTATCAAACTTCTTGATGCGGGTATGATTTACCCTATTTCGGATTCCCCGTGGGTTAGTCCAGTCCATTGTGTGCCTAAGAAAGGTGGTATAACCGTTGTGCCCAATGCAAACAACGAGTTAATTCCTACCCGTCTCGTTACTAGGTGGAGAGTTTGTATAGACTACCGCAAACTCAATGATGCCACGAGAAAGGATCATTTCCCTCTACCTTTTATGGACCAAATGCTTGAACGTCTAGCAGGTAATGAATATTACTGCTTTCTGGATGGTTTCTCGGGTTATTTTCAAATACCCATCGATCCCCAAGATCAAGAAAAGACAACATTCACTTGTCCCTACGGCACATTTGCTTATAAAAGAATGCCTTTTGGCTTATGCAATGCCCCCGGGACTTTCCAAAGGTGCATGTTGGCTATATTCCATGACATGGTTGAGCAAACCATGGAAGTCTTCATGGATGATTTCTCGGTCTTCGGGGATTCCTTCTCTGCTTGCCTTGCCAATTTGGAACACATGCTTAAGCGGTGCGAAGACACTCGCCTTGTTTTGAATTGGGAAAAATGCCATTTTATGGTAAAAGAAGGCATTGTGCTAGGACACAAAATCTCTAAAGCCGGTCTTGAAGTCGACCGTGCTAAAGTTGATGTCATAGCCAAATTACCTCCACCTTCAACCGTGAAGGGTGTAAGAAGTTTTCTGGGTCATGCGGGCTTCTATCGACGATTCATTCAGGATTTCTCTAAAATCTCTCGCCCGATGACCCACCTCTTGGAAAAAGATACTCCTTTTATCTTTTCTAAAGAGTGTCTCGAAGCCTTCAATCTTCTTAAGGATAAGCTAACTAAGGCACCGGTCTTGGTTACCCCTAATTGGGAGCTGCCTTTCGAATTGATGTGCGATGCTAGCGACTTTGCTATTGGTGCGGTTCTGGGCCAAAGAGTGAATAAACACTTCCAACCAATCCACTACGCTAGCAAAACAATGACGGGGGCTCAATTGCATTATACGACAACCGAGAAAGAGCTTTTAGCTGTTGTCTATGCTTTTGAGAAATTTCGCCCCTATCTTGTTTTATCCACCACCATCGTATACACGGACCATTCCGCGTTGAAGTACTTGATGACAAAGAACGATTCTAAGCCAAGACTTCTTCGCTGGGTTTTGCTCCTTCAAGAATTCAACATTGAAATTCGTGACAAGAAGGGTGCTGAAAACCTGGCCGCGGATCATCTGAGCAGACTTGAGGATCCATATCAAGGGGACCATCCAAACAAAGAGATCAATGACTCTTTTCCCCTTGAAACCTTAATGTCTATCAATCCCAATCTTGATAGCACCCCATGGTTTGCCGATATTGCAAACTACTTAGCGGGTGGTGTTCTCATCCAAGGGTTAACATCCCAACAAAAGAAGAAGTTCTTGAACGATGTTAAGACTTACTTTTGGGAGGACCCTTTTCTATTCAAACAATGCGCTGACCTGATTATTCGTCGGTGTGTTGACGGACCGGCAGCTTTTGATATTCTCCAAGCGTGCCACAAAGGACCCACCGGTGGTCACTTTGGTCCCAACTTCACCGCCAAAAAAGTGTTTGACTCGGGATTCTATTGGCCCACCATTTATCGTGATGCTCACGAGATGGTTAAACATTGTGATGCTTGCCAAAAACAAGGCAAGATCACACATAAAGATGAGATGCCTCAAAATTTCATACAAGAATGTGAAATCTTTGATGTCTGGGGCATCGACTTTATGGGGCCATTCCCGTCTTCTAAAGGCAACAAATACATCCTTGTCGCTGTCGACTACGTTTCTAAATGGGTTGAAGCAAAAGCTTTACCCACTAACGACGCGAGGGTGGTTTGTAATTTCTTGAAACAACTGTTTGCTCGTTTCGGTGTTCCTCGTGCTATTATCAGTGACCGCGGGACTCATTTTTGCAACGATCAATTTGCAAGAGTCATGGCTAAGTACGGTGTCAATCACCGTCTTTCCACCGCTTATCATCCTCAAACTAACGGTCAAGCCGAGATATCCAACCGTGGATTGAAGAGAATTTTGGAACGTACTGTGGGAGAGCATCGTGCCTCGTGGGCCGATAAACTTGATGATGCTCTGTGGGCTTTCCGTACCACCTATAAGACGCCGATTGGTTGTACACCTTATCGTCTTGTGTACGGGAAAGCCTGCCACCTTCCCATCGAGCTGGAACATAAGGCATACTGGGCCTTGAAGTGGGCTAACTTCGACATCAACAAAGCCGGTGATTTTCGGAAGATTCAACTCAACGAGCTTCAAGAATTGAGGAATCAAGCTTACGAGAACTCATTGATTTACAAGGAGAAGACCAAGATTATCCACGATGCTAAAATCAAGAACCGAGAGTTCAACGTTGGTGATCAAGTCTTACTCTTTAACTCTCGGTTGAAGATCTTCTCAGGCAAGTTGAAGAGCCGCTGGTCTGGTCCATTCACCATCGCCAATGTCTTTCCCTATGGTACCATTGAGCTTTCACAGCCAAATGGGCCTAACTTCAAGGTGAATGGCCAGCGTTTGAAGTTGTACGTTGGTGAGGACATCTCTAAGGAGATGATTCCATCCCTCACTACGTTCCCCTTAAATTAGTTCGGGACCGAGTCAGGCTCGCGACTCGGTAAACAAAAACAAGCGCTCCTCGGGAGGCAACCCGGGTATCTATCCCTCTTTCCCGTTTTTCATCATAAGTGTAGGGGGAGCTATATAGGTTGCTTGTTTTTGGATGGTGATGTGATTACAGGGATTATTGCACTCTTGGAATCTTTGAAGAACCGTGATCCCATGTTATCCGAAATCTGGTTCTATCTCTCAACTATCGTGATTCAATTTTCTTCATACTCACATTTGAAATTGATCACTTTAGTCGTCCCCTCCTTAGCTTAATTTAACCAACGTGCACAATGTCATAAGTGTAGGGGAGCCTCTTCCCACACGCTTAAACATTGAGGACAATGTTTATCTTAAGTGTAGGGGGGACTTCTATCGAAGTTTTAAGTGGACTTTTCCATGAAAATGCCTTCATTTAACCGGAAAATCATACTTTTCAACATTTTTCAAATTTTTAATCAACTTTGGCCATTTTGTCGTAAATTTTAAATTTTTATCGTTGCTTTCATATGTATATATCCCGCAATAAAGTCAAAAATATTAATAAAATGGTGTAGCTAGTTTTGAAATCTTGAACATATTAGGCCCGTTGCGTTTATTTTGACTCAACCCGAGTTTACTTATCCAAGTTTACTCTAGCTAGTATCCTTAACCATGTAGACCTTATTTGGTTTATTAGGCTAAGCATCCACGAGTCTCATTCCTTGAGATTTTAAATTGTGGAGGACGAGAAATGATAGAGTCAATTATAAGTCGGTATTCTTATACAAGCTCACTTGGTGTAATTATTTGCCTATTCTCCCATCACTTGCTAATAATTTATCTGCAATAAGTAAGGTCGTACGTTTTGAAAGGTTACTTAGCTTCTAGCCCAAGATCGTTTAAAAGTTGCTCGGTAATGACGAGAGTTCATAGCCAAGGCATAAGTTATGAAGCGGGGCGCGAAGATTGGCGAGTCCGAAAAGGCCCTAACAAGGCATGAGGATTCAATTTTATTGCTGAAGATCCAAAAGTGATGTGAAAAGCATTATCTCCAAAATCAATATGAAGGATCAAGACTCACGACGAAAAGCAATCAACTCCCACAAAGATGATGGAGAAGTCTATCCGAAAAGACCCTAACAAGGTATGAGGATAAATAGATCCAAGTCCGAAAAGGAGGCGGATCGTTGTATCTCAAAATCCCAATTAGAGATTGAAGAAATAATCATGAAGTCGTGGTCAACAAAGTGGAGTACTCCTCAAAAGTCTCCAAGGTGAAGAAATTCTATTATGATGAGAAGACCATTATCTCAAGAACGTCTCTCGAAGATATGAAGTATGAAGTACATGCCAAATATCGGCCCGAGAAAGGTCTCAAATCGTGAACCAAGTTATGCCAAGATATGAACTTTCTGATATCCCGAGAAGCAGTTTTAAGAGATTTTGTCCTTTAGCTAACTATTGATCAAATCGTCCTACTTTGCTTTCAGCCTAAATGAACTATCGAAATAAGTCCAAAAATGCATCTTCATGATCATTCTAAGACAAAAATAAAATATAAGAGATACACCTAGGAATAAGGGAGTCTAAGCATTTAATTAAGCCATGTGTGTAAGTGTTTGAATTGCTAACTTATAATAACAATGATCTCGTTTTTAAGCTTAGTTTGGGGAACGTGAAACTTGAGGGTGATAAATCTTCGCAGCACCAAAAGCCCTAATGTAAGTCCTCGATCTCTTTACGAGTTATTTCCACATAGTTATGTTCTATCCTTTTGTTTGCTTTAAATTTCTTTTAGTGCTTTAATTTTTGTTTAGTAGTATTTGAATAAGGCCAAGGTTAATTAATTATGAGAAAAGCGTAATGTTGCTTTATCACTAAGCATTGCATGAGGGCATGGCAATGGTTAAGTGTAGGGGATTTGATAGGTGTGTAAACACCCATCTTTTCTACCACTTATTTCTTGCTAAAACAAGACCAAAACGCGTATTTAATGTCATTTGTTTGGAATTATGCGTGGTTTGTGTGTTTGTTATGTTTTCAGAGCTAACCGGATAAATATTGAAGAAAACATGGGATTGCACGGGTTTTATCAAGGAAAAAGACTGAAGTTGAAGTCTATTGTCCAAGAGATGCAAAAGATTTGAAGTCAATGGGCCTATTTGAAGATTTATCGAAGAAAAGGATCAAAGACGGAAGATTTACATATGTCGAAGAAACTCAAGTCTATTTAACGAAGAAATTAAAAGACGAGTTGAATTTAATCGACGACAAATCCCGAATCAGAATCGAAAACGTCAACTTTTCTGAAAAGACGAGAAGACAAAAAGAAGGGAAGAAAGCCCACTCACCAACCAAGGGAGAAGCCTATAAATACTCCTCCCACTCACACATTCGAACACTCTCTCTTCTTCTTTTTCCAGTTTTTAGTTTTCCTAGTTCTTAGGAACCATCTCCCTTAAGGAGTGGTTTTCTTTTTAGTTTGATTTCTAAAATCTTGTAAGTTTGATCCTTGAATTTGTTTGTTGAACCTTAAATCATTAATACAATCCTTACTCTAATCTTTTGATTCATCTTGTTCTTCTTCATCTTTTTCTTTCAAGTTCTTAAGTTCTATTTGGTTCTAGTTTGATTCTAAAAAGTTGTTGAATTGGTGTTTTTATGATTGGGATTTGATCCTTGTAGTTAGTAGATGATTTGTGGTTGATTTGGTAAAACCTTTTTGCTTCGTTGAGTCCGATTTGGACAAATCCGTGTATCCTTGTTCTTCGTCCCAGTTACTGATCTTGCCCAGATTCCGAATAGGGAATCTGGGGTTGTGTCTATCCGGAACTTTCCATTATTCCGAGTAGGGGTTTTCTCCTTATTGGTTATTCGGAACTTTTCATTTATTCCGAATGAGGGTCTAAATCTCTTGTCTATTCGGAACATTTAAATATTCCGAGTAAAGGTTCCTTCCGAGTTTTTCCGAATAGAGCTTTTTCTAAAAATATTCCGCATAGGTTACTTTCAATTTCTCTATTCGGAATATTTCATATTCCGAATTGCCCTCATTATTCCGCATAAGAGTATTTTCCGAATAGCAATCATTGTTCCGAATTGGGTTATTTTCCGAATAGCTCTACTTTCCGAATTGACTCATTATTCCGAATAGCTTAAACTTTCCGCATGATCATAACTTTCCGCATAGAACAATATTCCGAATAAGCATACTTTCCGAATAGGGCATTTCCAGAGTATTCCGAATAGGATATTTTCCAATTATTCCGAGTAAGACAATTTTTCCGAATAGGATTGGTTTTCCGCATAGCAGAAGTATTCCGCATACGTGCTACATTCCGCATAGGGTTACTTTCCGAATAAGAGCTCATATTCCGAGTAAGGCCAACATTCCGAATAGAAGAATTCCAGTTTTATTTTTCATGAGGTATTACTGTTTCATTTAAAGCTTCTAGTTTACTTTTATTATTACTTGCCTTCATCATTTTAGTAGATTTAGACCAAAGCTCCCCCTTTTTAGTCACCAATTACAACTATTCCACTTTTGACCGTGATCGATTCGAGAAGATACCGAGAACGAAACAACGATATATATCAATTGGGTACGAGCAACGCAAAGAGAGATCTTGCAAGCAAAAACCTTTTTATTAACCAACCAAAAGTCAGTTATTAACCCTCGAATTACTCTTTATGGGCAATTCGAATGCAAATCATTCTCGAAGCGAATGGTTTATGGGATATGGTAGATCCAACGGATACTACCCAAATTAATAATAAGAAAGATAAGACCACAATGGCTTTCCTTTATCAATCTTTACCCGAAGAAGAATTGCTTCAAATAACGAAGCATAAAACCTCGAAAGACATTTGGAATGCTTTGAAGATAAGGCATATGGGGGAGGAAAGAGTCCAACAAGCGAGATTACAAACACTCAAATCCGACTTTGAGACGTTGCAAATGAAGGAAGACGAGTCAATCGACACCTTTACAGGAAAATTGACAACATACGCGAACAAAGCCGCTGGCTTAGGACACACCTTTGAGGACTCGACTTTAGTTCGAAAACTCTTGAATGCTGTACCAGATAAATTCCTTCAAATCGTCGCATCTATCGAACAATACTCAGATTTGAACAAGATGACTCTTGAAGAAGCGATAGGTCGACTCAAGACCTACGAAGAAAGAATTAAAGGAAAAGAAGATAAACACGAAAACAGTCAATATAGACTAATGTTTTCTCAACATAAAGATCAAGACCAACAATTCAGAAAACGTGGTCATGGTGGACTTAACCAATCACGTGACCAAGGAAATAACAGGTTTCGATCAGAAAAGAAGAATTTGGAATCATCACAGAACAACTCAAACCAACTTACTCATGATAAGAGTAAGGTGATGTGTTTCAAATGCAAAGAGTATGGGCACTTCGCAAACAGATGTCCATCAAAGAAAGAAGAACAATCCAACAATACCTGATCAAGTAATTATGTTATGCATGATATTTTGGGATGTTTACTCTTTTGAGTTGGTACGTGTAAGACTATATATTTCTCAAATGGTATTTCGTGATGTAGTAAAACTGACTGAATATTATGTTCTATCGCACATGCATTTTGATTGGTTATGACATGCATATATGGTGGGTGGATTATCTTTATATTTGTGATCCTATTTTAATTTTCCTAACATAGAATTGCTTTATGATATATATTTGAAATTACCAACTTCAACTAGGAATTTTATTTTATTTTATTTTGCATGAATTTAGAGGTTTTTTTGATGTTTTCTTGATCCGAAAACTAAATCGATCGATTGTACCTGAAAGTTAATAACCTTTTGCGTTTTCTTTGGCACGGTTTATCCGGTTAACCACTTGTGTTTCTTGAATATAGTATAATAAGTACATAGCTAGATGTACTAGTTAACCTTACGGGTCTCTCATAGTGTAATGTGATCATGTGTGAATAAAAATCTTAAAGATTTTGTTTGGATAACTTTTTAAGGATACTTGGTTTTGACCTGGTTTGAAAAGGGAGGGCTTTACCTTGAAGTGGCCACGCCAACCTTCTGAAAAAGAAGGACTTTACCTGGTTTGATTCTGTGTGGCGGTGGACTCAAACCCCGTGAATTAGTCGGTTAATGAGTCAGAAATCACAGTTAAAAAAGAAAAAGAAAAAAAAAAGCTTTTGTTTGAACATGCACAACCGACCCGTTAGACATTTGAAAGCATTTATTCGTATAGGGTTCAAACAAAGGTCTGTATCCCTAGCTAACAAAGATGCTTGTGATAATGACTTAGATTATGATAAACAGTTAAACAGTAAAAATATATTTACTCTTTTGAGTTGGTATGTGTAAGACTATATATTTTTCAAATGGTATTTCGTGATGTAGTTAAACTGAATATTATGTACTAGCCCACATGCATTTTTATTGGTTATGACGTGCATATATGGTGGATTATCTTTATATTTGTGTTCCTCTTTTAATTTTCCTATCATACAATTGCTTTAAGATATATTTGAAAATTACCAACTTCCACTAGAAGAATTTTATTTTGCATGAATTTAGAGATTTTTTGGAAGGTTAAACGGGTTCTAAACTGAAATAGCTAGAAAGTGTTTAATTGGTTACCGTTTAACTGTTATGATAGTGTCGTTTTGATGTTTTCTTGATCTGAAAACTAAATCGATTGTACCTGAAACTAGTTAACCTTTTGAGTTTTCTTTGGTGCGGTTTATCCGGTTAAAACCACTTTTTACTTTTTTGGAATGAAATATATATAGATAAATATAGAGTTTTTTTTTTTTTTTTTTTTTTTTTTTTTTCATTGAAGTAGAAGTACAACGAGGAGTTTAGGGTGTTATCGGGTCGGGTTATCGAGTAATCGGGTTTTATCGAGTCGGGTTTTGATTTTTAAAAGCTCATCCGCAACCCGACCTGAGAAAGAATCGCGTTATCAGATTCAGATGGTATTTGGGTCGAGTCTTATTGGGTCGGGTGATTCGGGTTATCGGATAATTTAAAAAAATAAACGAGAGCTTCTATATCATCCAGATGAGAAGTGTTATAACCATTGAAATCAAATTCATACCCGAAAGTCACTAGATAAGTCGATGAGAAGTGTTATATCCTTCGCTTTTGTATTTGTATTTGAAAAGTGTAAGAATAGCACTAGTAGTAATAAAGAAGATAATTTGTATGCAACTTGTGACCATGCTTTGATAATATCTTAAGAAATTACAATAAGGAAACTGTATAAGAAAACTTATCATTTGTACAATAATAATTAATCTAGTTACTTAATATAAAGTTTTCATTGGCATCCATGAGACATGATTGAATATAATCCATATCTCCGTGGCTCTCTTACTACACACTCTTGGGTTATGTAATTATCAGTGGGTCACTAACATCTTAGGGTCAATTTTTTATAAAGGTTGCTTATGGCTCGAGGTGCCGTGTTGTCACGTCTCAATATTGCAGTGGATTTACCATGAAAACAGTAGGTAAAGGATGTTCTTGTGCACTTGCCACAATACGTGGGAATTTATTAGTGTTGACAATAAATCTTCCACGAGTTTAACTGAAAAGATAACAAAAAAAAGATTATGTAAAATTTCGGTGAAAAAATGAATTTTCATCTCGTAATTATTGAATCAAGATCATTTGAGAGATTGTCGATTTCTTGGTAATGATTATGCAATAAGAAAAAAGGGAAAAATATATTTGTGCATTACATACAAACGCTAATAATTTTCACATTACAAAAATTGTTTGGGGATGTTACAAATTATGCATCGAACACTTGTACTGTCAACGTGCGATCGCGAATCCGTCAATACAAATTGGTACATAATTGTCACCCTTTGTGAAAGCGTTATTGTTGAGGATAGACAGTTTTATATTTCATAAAATGCGAGATGGTGTATACTTTGTTCAAACATTATTTTATCCTTTGTTATATCCACGCCAAAAGTTCACATATCTACTACTCGTATATTGTGCATATTAAACAGTACATCTACTTTGTGTATACTTTATGAGCTTATCTATCATGTGAGTTGCGCATGCTTTATTGCTTATATTAGTAAAAACTAGAGGTGTTGCCTATTTTAATAAATATGAGCACTTTTTGTTAATTTTTAAAAAAGGATCAGGCATTTTTTGCTTATTTTATATTATTAATGGGCTAAACAGGCGTATATGTAAAAAACTTATGGACTTAACGGGAGCACATGTAAAACAATAATTAGGCTACTCGGCGGAAATCTTATATTTAGTTTATATTCAAGGTTTTTAAACAAGTATTTTTATTTATTAACTCTACGTTTTTATATGTTTTTTTTTCTCATTTTAGCTTGCGTCCGTTTAACCCGCCCGTTTCGCCAGCCCGTTTTGCCCATGCCCGTTTAGCCCGCGCCCATTTGGCCCGCCGCCGTTTAGCTCGTCGCCCGTGCCCGCCCGTTTTGACACCTCTAGTAAAAAGTGTGCCTGTTATAAAAAAAGCAAGATTTAACAAAGAAACCGGTGTACAAATATCTGCAACAAAAAACTAAGATATGAGGCTACTCATAATGCTAACGGGTTGTGACCTAGTTTTTTTTCAGTTTTCTCTCTCCGGCGACTTAGTGCGATTTATTTGCCACAATCCGGCGACCTAGCGCGACCTAATTCAATTTTATTTTTTTTATTTTCAATAAAAATAATATTTTATATTCAATAAAATTAACATTTTATTCCAAAAAAAAAAAATTATTCCATACAACACACATTACACTAAAAAAAGACGTTACATGAACTAAAAAACATTACGAAACATTAGAAGTAAAGAGGGTATAATGCATTAGCTAAAACTAACTCTAAAAATTGTACACCTCTAGTAAAAAGTGTGCCTCTTATACAAAAAAGCAAGATTTAACAAAGAAACCGGTGTACAAATATCTGCAACAAAAAACTAAGATATGAGGCTACTCACAATGCTAACGGGTCGTGACCTAGTTTTTTTCAGTTTTCTCTCTCCGGCGACTTAATGCGATTTATTTGCCACAATCCGGCGACCTAGCGCGACCTAATTCAATTTTATTTTTTTTGATTTTCAATAAAAATAACATTTTATATTTAATAAAATTAACATTTTATTCCAAAAAAAAATAAATTATTCCATACAACACACATTACACTAAAAAAAGACGTTACATAAACTAAAAAACATTACGAAACATTAGAAGTAAAGAGGGTATAATGCATTAGCTAAAACTAACTCTAAAAATTGTACACCTCTAGTAAAAAGTGTGCCTGTTACACAAAAAATCAAGATTTAACAAAGAAACCGGTGTACAAATATCTGCAACAAAAAACTAAGATATGAGGCTACTCACAATGCTAACGGGTCGTGACCTGGTTTTTTTTCAGTTTTCTCTCTCCGGCGACTTAGTGCGATTTATTTGCCACAATCCGGCGACCTAGCGCGACCTAATTCAATTTTATTTTTTTTGATTTTCAATAAAAATAACATTTTATATTCAATAAAATTAACATTTTATTCAAAAAAAAAAAATTATTCCATACAACACACATTACACTAAAAAAAGACGTTACATAAACTAAAAAACATTAAAAAACATTAGAAGTAAAGAGGGTATAATGCATTAGCTAAAACTAACTCAAAAAATTGTACACCTCTAGTAAAAAGTGTGCTTGTTATACAAAAAAGCAAGATTTAACAAAGAAACCGGTGTACAAATATCTGCAACAAAAAACTAAGATATGAGGCTACCCACAATGCTAACGGGTCGTGACCTAGTTTTTTATATCTGCAACAAAATTAATATATATTTTGAGAAATTAAACAAAGCTCAATATATTAAAATTTCGAATTTTTTTATAAAGTTTATATAATTAAAACACTATTAAACATGTTAAATTTTAAAAAAAGTTTTTTTTTATAAACACATAAACACAAACACAGCCCACTATCCAAAATCGATTGTGACTAAGACCGAATGGGGGATCGAGTTCGGCGCCCGAATCGCCGCAACGGGACAATTCAGTCGCGACCGATACACGACCGAAAAAATCCGGTTACGTTGCGCCTAGCTTGAACGAATATATCGATAACCAAATCACATCTTTTGAGTTTTGACATATCTTCCAACCACCCGACATTTACTTCCATTACTACCCCAACAACCATCAACTAAACCACTACTCTCTTTTGTCAGATCTTGCAACTACCCACAATTTATTTGAGCATCTTTAATAAAAAAAAACTAACAATAACTTTTCATTAATTCTAAAACTTTTTTGCAAAAGCATTTTGTATTGCTTTTAAAGCTTTTCACAAAAACTTCTGAAATTACAAATTAATCTTGAAAGCCATAAAAGATGATATATACATTGAATGATATAAATGCCAGCATTGTGAATACTCCAACAACCATAATCTTATGCAATGCCAAAAATCATTAAAACTTTTTGTAATTTAATCTTGTACTTTCCAATAAATTTTCTATATATAAAAAAGTTTTCACTCCAATAGAAACAACTTTGGTACAAAAACTTTTTGAAAGAAAAACTACATTAAAATTCAAGTAAACGAGCATTAAATAGAAAGTCATACTCAAACCGCTTGTAAAGCTACACGCTTTTGGGTAAAGATATTTGAAAAATATTGTTTTACAATAGTATAAAGTCATCTTATAGATTTTTATAATACTTTCTAAAAGCCATACATTGTGTATGCTCTTATCCACCCACCACGGTATACAGTTTTGTAATTAAAACGCAAGTTGTTGTTTATTGAAATTATATAACTCTAGTTAGACAGTTTGAACATTAGAAAGGTTTTTTTACTATTGTGAACGGGTTTTCGAGCTCAAACCTAAGTTAATAAACGAGAGCTTATCTTGTTCGATATTTTATACGAGCATTTTAAGCTTTGAAGTTATTTTTTTTATTGAAGTTAAAAAAATAATTAAATCTTAAATTAACTTATCTTCAAGCTTGAACTTAAATAACAAAAAATTAAACATACAAAATAATTTATAAAAGTTTTTTTAGGTTCGAGCCAAACACTTAACTCGTCTTCGTGAGCCATCTTGGTTGGTGAGTACGACGCGAGATATGAAAACGCCACTCAAAATTCGGTTTGTGACGTCGTGGAGTGGTGCAAAAACTACTAAAGTCTACTCAAATCGTACTCCAATAGTCTTTCTCAACCGTCATAAATACTTCGTACTGTCATCAATTAATTAGTACACCTAACTTTCAACTACCAAAGGTTCAAAGATTTTTTTTATATATCTTCATTTCATTTCAAACTCTCCATCCACATTAACTAAAAAGCATTCTCTTTTACAGATTGCAAGTTGCAACCGCATCATTTACTTTAACCACTGCCACTAACAACCATCACCTTATCGGGCTACTAGGGTACAACCGACGAAGACGACCACAAGCCACCGTCCCTTCTTGTCATAAGGATTGAGCTTGTCACTGGTTTAGATTATCTTCATAAGGTTCGTTTGTTTATTTCTAAACTAATTAATAGGCGATTCTGTCAGTGTTGATGTGCTTTGTAAGTAAGTGTTGGTGCTCTTTGTGAATCTATTGCTTTTTAATATCTTGGTTATCTGTGTAGTATGTGAAACTGCTACCGTGTGTTGAATCGTCGCATCTATATTTTTAATATTTTATCGCTAATGTGGCATAAAATTAAACCACATGTTTCTATGTACTTAACGAGCCGCTTAATATTATATGATGGTAATTGGAGACCCTTATCTTCACTTGCACTAATTTACTATCTTATCCGGGTAGTAAATGGGTAAAACTGCCCAAAAAATACAAAACATAAACTATAAGTCAAAACTTGTAAAAAAAATACGAAAAAAGAAAACATGAAAACTATCTCGCTTTGCGAATACACAGTATGCTAGAGGAAAGGCAGTATTACATACACAAAATACATTCGGGTGTACTAATAAGACAACCCAAATAAATACGTAGCTACTAAAAAACTTCACTTTAGTTATAATTAACTTCATTTCATTCGAACTAAATATCCTGTACTTTTCTTCTTTTTTGAAAATTTGTACAGTAACAACATCTTGAATCACCCTTAAATTATATTCCTCCGTCCCTAAATAAATGTTTATTTTAACTTTTTCCGGTCTTTCATGTTCAACTTTGACCTTAAATATTATGTTTGTGTTATATAATACCTAAGTACAAAAGTAGACACTATTCAACCCTTTGGTCTTCAACTAAGACATACAAATTTTAAGTTCCAAACAAAGACATGTACTTTTTTGTCAACTGATCAACATACTTATATTTTTCACACGTGTCCAAGTGATCAACCTTCTTTAGAGAAAAAAGTACAAAAAAAAGGTTGATCACTTTGACACGTGTAAAAAAGATAAGTAAGTTGACCAGTTGAAAAAAAACATTTCTCTTTTTGAAACTTAAAAAAATTGTGTTTTAATTAAAGACCAAAAGGTTAGATAGTGTCTACTTTTGTAGTTAGCCAATTTAATAAATAAACCAACTCATTATGTCGAAATAACTTTACATGGCACCATGTTATGCTAGCTAAAAGTTTATTAACTTTATTTTTCAAACTCTTCTAATATCATCATTTATATTGCGATTGGCAATTTAGCATATCTCCAACTTATTTTTTTATAGACGAAAGGTATATCGATCAGACAAAGTTCAGTGTAGACCCTGGTTTTATCATAAACCTAATTAAGAGATTAAAGATTACATATACATCGACAAAAAGTAAATAAAAATAGATAACCAAATTCAAATAAACCCCACAACAAAAGACTTGTGAAAACATTGCCTATAATCCTAAGGTTGTTGCGACCACAAATATTTATACCAGAGTAGTAGTACTAATAACCAATTTCCACTAGTTACTTGCCACACCTCAATGGATTTACGTGCTCAAAGTTCTGATTTGAGAACTGAAAGCTAACACATTAAACCATAATACTTGTTCTTAGTTCAACTCTAACATTAGACAAGTCAAACTTACCTAAGCAATTCCAATTTATAGTCCACAAAGTTTCACTTTTATTAGCCGAACATATGACTAATATAGTCCAAAATTTTTTAAGGGGGTTGATCATATAAATTTGAAAATTGACCAAAATTTTGAACACATGTAACTTGACCCAAAACATTCCAAGAATGAAAATACCCGCTTAGATCCCAAGCTTAAAATAAAAAAAGGGTAAATCAGTCCTTTACAAATACAATCTAGGCTTTCACACACAATAAAACATCATATCTCTCTCTCTCTCTCTCTCTCTCTCTCTCTCTCTCTCTATTATTTTCAGACAGCTAACAAAGGTTTGTGTAACGGCGCTTTGTTTATCTTTGTTTTCATATTTTTAGTTACTAAATCAGTTGTGAGTATTCGATCTTCTTGTAATAATAAATGTGGGTTTGATTCATCTATTTTTGGTTTGGATATTTGGTTTACAACATCAATGAGGTTTTTAATTTAAATAGATCTGTTGCTAAAAATGATGTCCGTGAGTTGGTGTTTCATAATCTATTGTTTTAGTTCCTTTAATCTAGGGTTTGTTTTTGGGTTTATTTTAAGTGTGTTATTTATGATAAACTTACCTAAAAAGTTTGTATCATTTTTAGAAATAAGCTTGAGAAGAAGGTAAATCTAGAGTTATAAGTTTTGTTGGTCATATATGTGTGTTTTGAAGGTGTGTGTGTTTTCACTGTGTGTAACTATTATGTAGTTATAAGTTAAATCAGTTACTTGTGAGTATTATTATTGTAATAAATGTGAGTTTGATTCATCTATTTTTGGTTTGGATATTTGTTTTACAAAATCAGCGAGGCTATTTATTTAAATATGTTGCTAAAATCGTATAAAAACTCATAGTCTGATACGACCCTCTCGGATAGTATCGGGATAGGGCACCACTTTTAGCGTGTGCGAGCTCCTTAAGAACGGGAGATGAGAAGACCAGACATTTTTGTTTAACTTTAACTTTGATTGATTATGATAATATGATTACAGGAAACCTTAAATACTAGTTAAGGGATAAACAATAGAATAAACGATAAACATAAAAGATACTAAACAGATAAACATAAAACATAAACATATTTCCTAAAAATAGAAGATATTCTTGTCGTAACATTCCTCACTCCTTCGAATTCACCTTGCCCTCAAGGTGATGTCTTGAAAAGCTTGTGATTCCGGGATCCCAAATTTTGAAACCGTTCCTAAACATTTGAAATCTCCCTTTCAACTTGTTCTCCGGCTCGAGTAGTGATAGCGGATGAATTCCTGTTGTGTACTCCTTCCATTCAGAAGGAATAAACCATGTGCCCTTGTTAGGTCGCGATTCACCAATAGATTGTGATTTATCAACAACGGGATGCAATTCATAAATTGCATGCTGCGATTCACAAACAACAAGTTGCGATTCACCAATGACCGACTGTGATTCACGAATGACTGGCTGTGATTCATGAATGATTAGTTGCGGTTCACCAATAATAGGTTGCGCTTCATTTGGCCATGATAAAACGACATCTAATTTTTCTTCAATGCTAAGATTATTCTTCGCAATCGCTTCAAAACGAGCCTCCATTGTACGGGCTAAGGAAAAGGTTTCTTTTAAATTTGTAGGCCTTGACCTTAAGAGTGCACATTGTAAAGCCGGTTTAAGCCCAGATGTATAATAACATTGAAGTAAATCTTCAGAGATCCCCGTTGCCCGATTTGCAAGCATCACAAACTCATTTTCATATTCGACCACCGTACCCTTATGCAAGAGCATGGATAATGCATCTCGATCGTTAGTGCTCGATGCCATAGCAAATCGAAAATAAAAACAAAAAAAAAATAAAATTTTTTTTATTATTTTTATTCGGATGAACAGTGTTTTCGATGAACAGTAACTTCGATGAACAGTGTCGGATGAACAGTAACTGGATGAACAGTAGTCTCGATGAACAGTGTCGGTGAACAGTACTCCTCCTGATGAACAGTAACTTCCGTTATGAACAGTAACACGTTTTTTTTTTTTTTTTTTTTTTTTTTTTTTTTTTTGATGATTGGAATCTTAGATCAAAAATCCCCCAACGAATTGAGGGCTCTCAATGAAAGCACCAATTGATACGACCCTCTCGGATAGTATCGGGATAGGGCACCACTTTTAGCGTGTGCGAGCTCCTTAAGAACGGGAGATGAGAAGACCAGACATTTTTGTTTAACTTTAACTTTGATTGATTATGATAATATGATTACAGGAAACCTTAAATACTAGTTAAGGGATAAACAATAGAATAAACGATAAACATAAAAGATACTAAACAGATAAACATAAAACATAAACATATTTCCTAAAAATAGAAGATATTCTTGTCGTAACATAGTCCTTACAAAAATATATGAGATGAGCTAGTGTTTGATGTTCTCTTGTTAATATGTTTATTTATGATGAAATTACCTAAAAACTTTGTAAAAAAAATAATGTCCGTACAGATCTGTTGCTAAAACTTTACAAAAAAATGATGGAAATAAAGGAGATGAGCTATTGTTTGATGTTCTTTTGAATCTTATGAAATAGTCCTTTGCGTGTATCTAGACTATACTATAGAGTCTTATGAAAGTGCCTGTGAAAATATGTTACTCCAATAGTTTTGCTTTAGATTTTGCCAATTAGGGCAAAACTACTTTTTTCTTACAAATGACTTTCTATTCTTCAGGTTATGATGAGAATAGCCAAATTGTTTTTTTATGCTTTTAATTTAATAATGTTTTGTCTACATTATAATTTTTTCAAATATCTTCCAAACCTATCTGAACATCTTAAAAGTTTTTTTTTGCATATCTTCGTTAAGTTCTTATTTCTAACTTATCATCTTAACAACTTTTATAATGAATGAATTTTTATAATGAATGAATTTTTGTTACTTGTGAAACTGCGGAACAACTTGTATTTTGACGCGCGAAGATGTGAAATCAGTTTTTTTTCTAAATGTTTAAAAATTTTGGTCGAGAAAAAGTAGGAGGATAGTCATATTTTGGTCAAGAAATAATGTAGTAGCGCGAGATTAGTTAGTCGAGCAATATCATGGGATTTTTCTGATTTCAAATTTGACATCCAATCATCAATGGGATTTTTCTGATATCAGAACAGTATGTATCTAAACTTTAACTTGAGACTAGACTGTGGTTGAATAGGAATGAAGCTTGGGGGTGTTTGTTTTAGCTGCATTATCGTTCCTAAATGATAGTTTTGTCTTTTTGAAGGCATATAATTAAGATGTCTGCAAGGATGATTGCTAGATGTGTAAGTTGTACGGCTAGGCCCTTGTTGCTCTCAAGTTACCACCAACATGTTCAGACAGCCAGGATGTCAACATGGTTGCCAAAAATCATGTTGCAGCTTTGGAGATTTGTTCTGGTTGAAGGAATGGTGGAGTGCGTAGGGAAGAAGAAAGTCAGCTTAAGGGTTGTTAACCTCATTGAAAGACTAACAATAAGCAAAAAATACCGATTGAGAAGGGAAAGATAAGGCATAACCATCCATGTTTGGGCCTTTGGTTTTGGACACGAGGATATGGAGTTTGTCCTCGAGAAGAAACAGCTCCTTATCACCATGGAAACAAAGAACGACGTTTTAACTCAGCGCCAATGTTTCAATTATCGCTTCTTATTTTCTCAACCCAAGGATTTGCTTCTTCTCAATGACAAACTCCATATCCTCATGTCCAAAACCAGAGGCCCAAACCTGGATGGTTATGCCTTCTCTTCCCCTCCTAACTTGGTATTCTTTGCTTCTTGTTAGTCTTTCAATCAGGTTAACAGCCCCTAGGCTAACTATCTTCTTGCTACGTACTCCACCATTCCTCCAACTGGAAAAAATCTCCAAAGCTGCAACATGGTTTTTGGTAACCACGTTGACATCCTGGCTGTCTGAACATGCTGGTGGCGACTTGAGAGCAAGAAGGGCCTAGCCGTACAGCTTCTACGTCTAGCAATCATCCTAGCAGACTTCTTAGTTTTAGGCCTGCAAAAAGACAAAACTATCATTTAGGAACGGTAATGCAGCTAAAATAAACACCCCTAAGCTTCAATCCATATTCAACCACAGTCTAGTCTCAAGTTAAAGTTTAGATATATATTGTTCTGAAATCTAAAAAAAATCACATGGATGATTGGGTCACCTACTTTTTCTCGACCAAAATTTTTAAACATTTAGATAAAAATTGATTTCACATCTACGCACGTCGAAATACAAGTCCTTCTGCAGTTTCACAAGTAACGAAAACTCATTCATTATAAAAGTTGTTTAAGTTGATAAGATATAAATTAGAACTTAACAGAGATATGCACAAACAAAACTTTTAAGATGATAAGATAGGTTTGGAACATATTTGAAAAAACTATAGTGCATACAAAATATTATTAAATTTAAATCATAAAAAACAATGTAGCTAATCTCATCATAACCATGAAGAATATAACGTCATTTGTAAGAAAAAAGTAGATTTGCCCCACACATAATGAACCAAAGAAAGCAAAACTATTATAACATATTTTCACATGCACTTTCATAAGACTCTATAGTCTAGATAAAGGCAAAGGACTATTTCATAAGATTCAAGAGAACATCAAACATCGGCTCATCTCCTTTATTTCCATCATTTTTTGTAAAGTTTTAGCAACATGTCTATACAGACATTATTTATTTTACAAAGTTTTTAGGTAAGTTCATCATAAATAAACATATTAACAAGAGAACATCAAACACCAGCTCATCTCATATATTTATGTATGGACTATAAGTTTTTATACAGTTTTAGCAATAGATTTAAATAAAAAAACCTCATTGGTTTTGTATAACAAATATCCAAACCAAAAATAGATGAAGCAAACTCACATTTATTACAATATTAATACTCATAAGTAACTGATTTAACTTATAACTACATAATAGTCACACACAGTGAAAACACACACACCTTGGAAACACACATATATGACCAACAAAACTTATAACTGTAGATTCACCTTCTTCTCAAGCTTATTTCCAAAAAATATACAAACTTTTTTGGTAATTTTATCATAAATAAACATACTTAAAATGAACCCAAAACAAACCTAGATTAAAGGATTAAAACAAGAAAATATGAAACACTAGCTCACGGACATCATTTTTAGCAACATATGTGTAAAACCCGCATGTTTTTACCATGAATAGTACCCTTACGATCGTACGTACATGATTAGAACTTTCCTTTTATAGCATGTTTACGTCTCACGAACAAGAATTACAAGTATTACGTACGTGTTATAACACGATAAGTATTTATTACGTATTAACACACGATAACTATTTCAATAATAATTATAATCACGAACATGAAATCATGAACGTAAATTAATCACGAGCTAATATTACGTATGTATGTATATTTATTACGATCACGAATAAATATAATAAGACACAAACGATAACTATTAAATCACGTAAGACACGAACACGAGAACACACTTACTATTTAGACACGGAAAATGTTCGGGTTACCCCTATGTGGGCCCCATACCCGTGGCTACATCAAGACCAAGGGCCAAGCCCATTTTTTTTTACTAAACAAGAAAAAGGTGAAATCAATTTTTGGTGTTCGATTATCGCAAGGATTGTTAGTGTGTTCATTCCTCTTTGATTCACGTGATCGGTATAAACCCTAACCTCTTTTCTTTTATGTTTTTGATTTATAAATCACATGAAATCGTGAATGTTTTTAATAACAAATTAAAAACAAATAAACATATGCTAATTAAACATGGGTGTAAGATTTATAAATGGTTAAGGGGTGTTTGTTGGTTGGCCGACACATAACTGAGCCCCAAGGGGGGTGGGGTCTCGGCTTGATTTTTCTCGCACCAACCGAGACCTTATGGTCTCGGTGTGGTGGTGGTGTGTCACAACAGCAGGAAAAAGGGAGACCCCGACCTCGGTCGGGACATGGTGATGCTCGGGTGGCCACGACAGCAAGGGGACACCGGCTAGCCGGTGGGAAACCTTGGCTAGCCGGCGGCTAGGTTAACCAAGGGTGTATTGGGTCCGGTTCACGGGTTAAAACACGGGTCCGGTTCACACATGTTTAGAATAAAACACTGTCCGGTTCATGAGTTATTTTTACAAGGTTAAATATTTTTTACAAGTTATATTTTTTTTACAAGACTTAAATTAAATTAATTAAAAACATGAACATGATTAATTTAATTTACATGACTTAGGTTATTAATTTTATTATTAATACATGAATTTTAACCTAAGTATTTTTCCATTTAATTAGACTATATAATTAATTAATTATTAAAATCATGACCTATAATTAATTAATTTACATGACTTAGGTTATATTATTAATAGATAATAATACATGTTTTAACCTAAGTATTTTCACCTTATTTAATTAAACCATGTTATATTTAATTAAATACTTTAACCTGTAATTTATTTAATTCACATGAAATAATTAATAAACTATACTATTTAATTACATGACTTAGTATATTAATCAGTAAACACTTAAGCTTATATAATTAGCTTAATAATCTAGCTTATTTCTATTTATGGAAACTTTTTATTTTTAGAAACTTATTTAATTAAGGCAACTAATCTATTTATGGAAACTTTCTATTTTTAGAAACTTATCTATTTTAAGCAGTAAATCTATTCTTAGAAACTTTCTATTTTTGGAATCTTTCTATTTCTGGAAACTTTCTATTTTTGGAAACTTTCTATTTTTGGAAACCTACTATTTTTAGAAAGTTACTTATTATTACACAACAAGTATAATAATACATGAAATACAAGTAATACTTAATCAAAATAGACAGAATACATGATAAACACAGTATAAAGCTGGAATCAGTAAAACATGACATGAACATTTAAAACAAGCTAAGACATAATATAAAACCAGTTACGTACTCAGTAATCAGATACTTATACACGTATGTATTTATGTAGCATTAGTGATACCGAAGTAGTTTTCTCTTCCGTTCGTCTTCTTCGTTCACTGGACATAAGGTACGGATTCTCCGTCCTTTCAGTATGGACATTCTTTTCTTATTAGGATTTCCCGTATGCAGCCAACTGTTTTCCCCAGTATATCTTTTATATGTTTTTGAATTGCTTATGTTTAATTAGAATACCTAAAGCCATATACATGCATGACCAGTTTCACCTAGTTATGGAGGTACCATAACCATAACACTGGAGGCACCAGTGTTATGACTTCACCACGGCGGAGTGATAGCTCGTGGCGTCCCTTTCAGCTTTTGGCCATATTATTATTATCAGGTGGGGCGTATGGGTGCATCCTAGTTTACATGTTTTCAGTAGATTACTCAGTGTGAATGTGGTGTGTGCCTTGCATCCTTCACAAGGAGCTGATCCCTCCTACCCAAACAAGTATATTAAATTAGAGGCAACCCCTCTAATTTGCATGACGAGGTCATCCCTCCAAGTATTCATGCACGTTGATATTTCATGACCTATATTGGCTAATGGTTAACATGTCAAACAGTTTTCATAAGATAAACGTAAGGCTTTTCAAACTATAAAACTAGTTTTATGAAGTTATACCAGGTTTTCCAGGACATATACATTTCTGCTGCTATATGTTTTAAATGCTTATATTATTCATTCCATGCTTGTATATCCGTGCACTGAGCGTTATGATCAGCCGTTACTTTCCTTTCCATGTACCAAAACGGCAGGTACCCAAGGACAGACTCGAGCATTTGGAGGACGTGCATAGGATGGAAGCGGCCATAGACTTCTTTTCTTTTGCCTTTATATATTTATGCTTGTGTAGTCTTTGTTCATTTCATTTAGTTTATTTATGTTTTGGGCTTATGTTGGGAACCGATGTTTGATTTCGGTTTTCCTTATGGTCATGTATGTTTTACTGCATATTACCTTGCATGCTTTGACGACACGCCACAATTACGCGTAACGGTCCACTTATCAAAGTGGGGTGTTACAATTATGGTATCATAGCCCAAAGCTTCGACATGTAGGCTCTAAAACTTAACCTGTGACTAGTGGGTAGTCACCAGGAGCTTCCTAAGACAACGCTTGTTATTCCATGAATTGATGTTTTCAGCTGATAGGTGTGAAAACACCCATCCTTTTACCACTTAATTATAATAATAACCAAGCCAAAACGTGTATTTTATGACGTAAATGTCGGAATTATATGTGGTTTGTGTTATTGTTGTGATTTAGGAGCAAAATGTGAAAAGGGAAGAAAACAAGGGCTTTCACGGGCTTTTATCGAAGAAAACGAGAAAAGACGAAGTCAAAAGATCAAGAGTGCAAAAAGAACGGAAGTCAAAGGCCTATTCTGAAGATTTATCAAAGAAAAAGTCTAAAGACGGAAGTTTAATGAAGTCGAAGAACCAAGTCTAATTAAAGAAGAAAATTATAAGACGAGTTCAATTTATATCGACAAATCCCGAGACGACGTCGAGAATGACAAAGAATTTAAATCGAGTCGAGACAAGAAGAAAGAAGGAAGAAAGCACCAACATTTTACTCCTCCTATAAATACCCTCCTAATGTGTCATTAGGAGAGAGTTAGTTAGTTCAGATTAGGAGTAGTGTAGATTTACTTTCTCTCTCTTGTTTTCACTTTCTCTCTCTAGATTAATATGTAGAATCTTTAATCTTTATGTTTTAATTGTTGAATCTTATACTATATTTCAAGCTTTTTCGATTAATCATTCTCATTCTTTCTTTCTTTATTATTAATCTTGTGTTGATTTTGATAATCATGTATTTTAATTAATCATGTTCTTGTTTGATTGATTGTGCTTATTGGTTTTTATGTGTTTGATTTTTATAGCTTATTGTGTTTGATTCTTATTGTTTGGTTTTGCTTATTTTTAATTAAGTGTTTTTATTAGTTTGTTTTATAGAAAGTTGATTTTTAATTTTTAGATTTATTAGTGTTTTTCAAGTTTTTAATTTGTGCTTTAATTAGTTTTTCTTAAAAGTGTTTTAGATTAAATTTTGGTTATTTGCTTATTTGATTTTTGCTTATCCGTGGCTTATTTTCTGCTTTTTAGTTGTTACTGTTTCTGTTTATCTGAATCTTTTTAATATCTTCGGATTAGGGCTTTAACATTTTGAAGATTTCCCTTTTTCTGAATTTAGTTTTCTCTGAATTACTTGTTTTCTGAAAATCCTTGTTTCTCGGAAAAAGTTTATTATTCCGAAGATTTTATTTTATGCGAAATGGCATTTCTTTCAAAAAGTTGATTTTTCCGAAAAAAGTCAAAAACTCAGAAAAAGTATAAACTCTGAAAACCAATTATTCCGAAAAAAGTTCTGAAAATAATTATTCCGAAAAAAGTTGTGAAAAGAATTTATTCCGAAGATTTCTATGTTCACATTCCGAAAAAACAAGTATTCCGAAGAAACAAGTATTCCGAAAATTTCTATGAAATTGTCATGCTTGCTAGCTAGGTTGCTTATTCATTTTGGCGCCAATTTCAGCTAGTAGGTTGCTAGCTTGAGCTAGCTGCCTGCTAGCTTGTTTATTTATTATTTTTTCCGTAACTTTTTAGTTTAATCTGAAAGTTGTTCCGATTTTATTTCTGAAAGTTACGTATTTTGAGATAAGATATGAATTAATGAGAATTGTGTTGGATTGGAAAGAAGAAAAGCATGATTAGGAGTTTTAATGTACAACCTTTAGGTTTGACAATCAACCAAATGAGAGAAGGAGGAGTGTTTAGGGAAATGGAACATTAAATGAAGGCAATGATGAAGAACTGCATGTAATATGCAGACCCATGGACCCCTTGTGGTCGACAGACCCTTGGAAAGAGGGGTCCGACGAAGAAGAAATTTTTGAAAAAATCGTTTAAGAGGGAAAATCACGAAACCTTTGTGGTCATCGGACCCTTTCTAGAAGGGGTCCGACACTTGCGGTAACAGACAACTTAAAGCGAGAAAAATAAGAGATTTCGAACCCAAAAGTGAGCGTTTATGATAGAGGATGATGAAGGTCAATGTTTCACATGTGTATGCTGTAATTAAACCTGTAGAGAACAAGAGAATGTACCTCTATTGTTAGCTAAACCAAGAATCGCTATGTATGAGCGACTAACACAAGGTTCAAATAAGAAGAGACTAGCATCGTAATCAATAAACCATAATCGTTAGTGTGCAAACATAGGTAAGGAAGCAAATGTTAAGTTAAATGTTTACAAAAACACCATTGTTTAGAAATGGACCATCGTCCATAAGTACCCATTAACCGTCTCACTTGCCTTTCTTCTTCTCCATTTTTGTAAGAAATCTTCCAAGGAACTTGAACATTCCCTTTGTTTGCTTGAATTCCGGTGAGGTGTCTGGGATTTCGGGTAGACGACTAAGATACTCGAGAGGTGGTAGCCTAGAATCCGGAAGGCCCTCTTCATCACTAGCCGAAGAGGATGAACTAGTGAGAGGATGAGTTCTCTTCCCTTGTCCTCTAGGTGGGTTACCTAAGGGCCTTTCCACCCTAAGATTGCTAATGGGAGTCATGACACGATTGACAAGATTGTACCTGCCTACTGGACCACTAGGACTTGGAGGTATGGGAGATATGTGACGAAAGAGACGGGTTAACAACATGCCATAGGGGAGAATGGTTAAAACAAGGTTTTGGACATTCGATTTGCGATATAATAGGCAAAGTTGAAAGGTATCTATTTTCTAAACTATAAAGTATGTAACTAAGACATGCATTTATGTGATCCTTGTTGCATACTAAGAACATGGCATTGCAACATAAGATTCTTTCCCATTTCACATACTTCTCCTTGAGTTCTTTAGATTCCATCATGTAAGGGTCTTTTTGATGACCTTCTTTCTAGTGGAGATCCTAGATGATTGAGTTCTAGGGTTGTAAATTGTTTTCTAAACTACATCCTTGCTATCAAGTCTAGGGTTGTACCTATCTTGGGCATCCCTAGGAATATCGGTTTTGTCAAGGGCTATGAGAGAGTTGAGATCAAAGTAGAAGCAAGTACCATTTTTGGGATTCCCAATAATCTGAGCAAACCGTTCTAAAGAGTAGGTGAGTCATGGCCAATTTCTTGGAAGTTTAGGAGAAGGATTCGGTTTTCATCAAAGGTGACATTTACAGACATGTAAAATTCAAGAACAAATTCGGGACAAATTTGCTCATCTATGTCTAAAAGAAAATCAAAATTGATCCTAGATAAGACTTCACAAATTTTGGTTTCATTAGTGAAGGATGGGTCAACTACACAACATTCACGGAAGGTGTGTTTTCTATTTCTTTACACAAGGCTTTTTGTGATGAGGTTAGGTGATTCGATTTGTGAAAAGAGGGTATGTAAATAGCGATATCTTTGTGATCCTAAGTCCATTCGGGAGGCATGTTTGGTCCTAAGGCATAAATTTTATAAGTTATTTAATTTTGAGAAATAACTAGAGAAATGCTTAGTGTGTGCCTATATGCAACAAATGTGGAGATGAGGTTATCTCGACCCAAAATTGTTTTGAAAGAAATGTTGAATGCATAATTTTTTAGATAACCCAAACGCTCCTTAAGTTTATGTAGCTTCAAATGAACGTACCTAAAAATGAATATTGATTATGCAATTTCTTTAGCGTTCATGAGTCCTTATGTCATGATTAAAACATATTTTTTAGATATTTGGCATTATAAATGGTAACAATCAATTTTTTGGCATGACCTAAGTAGTGAGAAGTATTTTGAATAAGCTTTTGATCAATTATGGATTCCTAGCAATGCCTATTGATTTTGTTTGAAAGAGTTATGCACACAAAGTGGTTTTAACATCATAATCAACTAATGCATATATTAAATTGACTAATCTAGAGGAATCCCCAATTTTAATTTTGTGTAATTAAATACAACCCTAGACTCAGATTAAGAAACTAAAGTAATTAAGAAATGAATTAAGTAAACGCTACTTACATTGGATGGTTGTGAACAAATTAATTGGTTGGTTATAGCCTAGATTATTTAGAGAGATGATAAAATGGCGGTGTTGGTCGTGTTTTCAGAAAATAGGAGTGAGAATATGATAATTTTGGTGTTTGGTAACTGGTATTAGACTTGTAGAACTTCTCTGCAGACCCGCGGACCCGGCCCTTCGGGGGAAAGGGTCCGGCGAGGTTCGCATATGCAGAGTTCAACAATGTTTGTTTTATGACGAGATTTCCATTAATCTTAATCTTAGCCTTAGCAAGTTAAATGATTTACGCTTAAGTGGTTTGGTTAAGATATCGGCTATGTTATCTTTCCAAGATACCTTTTCTATGGAGATATTACCTTTTTGAATATTGTCCTTTAGAAAGTGATGGTGAATTTCGATGTGTTTGGTTCGTGAGGGTAGAACGGGATTCTTGCTGAGATAAATGGCTCCTTTATTTTCACAATGACTATTCACGTCTTACAACTTGATATCATAATCAACAAGGGCTTTCTTCATCCATAACGCTCATTGACATGCTTTTCCCGCCAACACATACGCGGCCTCAGTTGTTGAAATAGCAAGAGCCGTTTTCCTTTTCGAGAACCATGAAGTTAGACAACATCCGATAAATGTACATACACCACTTGTACTTTTCCTATCAACATAGTCAATGGCATGGTCTGAATCTACATAAACAATAGTTTTCATTCTCGTGCCCTTGGGATACCAAAGCCCAAGATGAGTGGTTCCTTTTATGTATCTAAAAATCACTTGACGACTTCAAGATGTGATACATTTGGATTGTCTTGAAAGCGAGCACACATACAAACACTAAACGTAATATCCAGCCTGCTTGCCGTGAGATATATTAAACTACCGATCATACCTCGATATTTGGTACTATCAACATAATCGTTAGTTCCATCTTTGGTTAGTTTAGTTTCGAATACATTGATGTGTTTGTTGCTTTAGATTATTCTAGTCCAAATTGCTTGAGCATTTCTTTTATGTATTTAGATTGATTAAAGAAAATACCGTCTTCCATTTGGTTGATTTGCAAACCCAAGAAAAAGTTAATTTCACCCATCATGCTCATTTCAGATTCATCATGCATAATCTTACAAAAGTCGTCACAACGTTCTTGGCATGTATAACTGAAAATAATATCATCAACATATATTTGGAAAATTATTGTATGTGACCCTTTTTTCTTAGTGAATAACGTGTTGTCTACATGACCCATTGAATAATTATGTTTGATTAAAAAATACTTAAGTCGGTCATACCATGCCTTGGGTGCTTGCTTGGGACCATAGAGATCCTTTTTGAGTTTGTAAACATGATTAAGTTTTTTAAATTCTTCAAAACCGAGAGGTTGTGCAGCATACACTTCCTCACTTAAAAAGCCATTTATAAAAGCACTTTTGACGTCTATTTGATAGAGTTTGAAGTCATGAGCACAATCGTAAGCAAGTAAAATTCTTATGGACTCAAGCCGAGCAACCGGGGCATAGGTTTCATCATAATCTATACCTTGTTGTTGTCTATACCCCTGAGCAACAATCCTAGCTTTGTTTCTCGACACAATACCGTTTTCATCTAAATTATGTTGAAAGACCCATTTTGTCCCAATTATCATTTGATTTTTAGGTCTCGGCACTAAGTACCAAACATCATTTACCACAAATGGATTTAACTCTTCTTGCATAGCTATTACCCAACTTTCATCTGTGATGGCTTCATCAATATTTTTAGGTTCAATTTGAGATACAAAGCAAAAGAAGTTACTTTCATTTTGAGCGTGTGACCTTAAGGTACTTTCATTTAGTTTACCAACGACGTTGTTTAGAGGGTGACCTTTTGGTTCTTTGATATTTAAAGGTTCAAGGTTTAATGGTTCATTTCCCTTGTCATTTTAAGATTATCATTATCTACCAAAGGTGATGTTCTAGATGGAGGTGGACTCTCAACGAAGGTTATGTTCAATGATTCATCGACGCACATGGTTTGTCTATTTAAAACTATGTAAGCTTTACTATTTTGAGAATATCCAAGAAAAACTCATTCGTACGACTTTGGGTCAAATTTAGTGAGATAATCCTTTGTGTTAAGAATAAAACATTTGCTTCCAAACACTTTAAAACATCCAATAGTCGGTTTTCTTCCTTTTAATATTTCATAAGGTGTTTTATCAAGAAGTGGTCTAATTAAAACACGATTTAAAATATATGTGGAGCTATCTACCGCATGACACCAAAACTTTTTGGCATACCCGACTCATTTAGCATTGTTCTACTCATTTCTTGAAGTGTTCGGTTTTTAAGTCCTACGACCCCGTTTGATCGAGGCGGTCTAGGAGCCGAGAAATTATGTGTGATACCCTTGGTGTCACAAAATGCTTCAAATTGTGCCTCATTATCAAACTCCCTACAATGATCCGTATGACTTGACACAATACGACAATCTAGTTGGTTTTCAATTTTTCTTGTCTCAAAATGGTCAAAAGCCTCATTTTTAGTTATCAAAAATTTCGTCCATGTATATTTTGAGTAATCGTCTACGGTGACCAAAGTGTAGAGATTTCCTCCGCAACTTTGCACCGCGGATGGCCCAAAAAATATATGCAATAGTTTTAGACACTTAGTTGTTGGCACAATATTTTTAGCCTTATGGCTTGAGTTTCTTTGTTTTCCCATTTTACATGCATCACAAAAGTGTTGCTCATATTTTAATTTTGGTATATTTCTAACAAGTTCTTTGCTAGCCAAATATTGTAAAAGACCTATGTTGATATGAGCAAGACGCATATGCCAAAGAGTGGAGGTGTCATCTATTGTAGTTAAACAAATGGCGTCTTTGAATGAGTCAAACTTCATCACATATATGTTATTTATCCTAATTCCTTTTGCTATTGTCATGCCATCTTTTAGTATCTTACTTTCGTTTTCTTCAAAGAGGACTTTGCATTTGTTACTACAAAGTTGACTTATGCTAAGTAGATTAAATCCAAGTTCTCAACATGAGCAATATTATCTATGGTGATGTGGTCATTAGAAATCATACATTTTCCAATGATTTTGCTTTTGACGTTTCCACCAAAAAGTAACATTACCTCCGTCCGTAGATTTGTAAGTGCTAAAAAGATTCCTATTACCCGTCATGTGTCTTGAACAACCGTTTTCCTTGATTCATTTATTTGGTTCAAGTCCGACTTTCAAGCATACCTACATAATTTAGAACTCAAGCGTTTGGTCCCTATCGTCTCATGGGTTCGTTTGGGTTAAACATGCTTCTCACAGCCATTCCAATTGGAGTATTCCCAAATACATCCCATGGCACCAAATTTCCGATTGAGAATTGATTATGATAGTCATAGTTGAATGGAACTTGACTATACCTTCCTAGTATTCCTTGGTTACTTATTAGAAAAGGGAGTTTGGGATAAGATGGTCTTGGTCGAGTTTGCAAATTTCTAGCTCTAATGTTCCTTTCCAGGTTTCTAATAATTGTGTTATCTTTTTCTGGATTAATTTGTTTTTGTTTACGAGACACAACCACAAATTCAGCACCATTTCACATTTGTTCATATGTCAGACCCACGGACCCTTTGGGTGGCGAACCCTTGTCCAAAGGGGTCTGAGGGGGCCCGTATTTTCCCGTGACAGATTTTGTAGGGACGGTTTTTTGTGTTCTTTATGGTGTTTTCGAGCTAGAAGATATATCTTGTTTCCCAAACCCTAGTCCTGTTTTATCTTTTCTATCTTTTTAAAAACTTAACATCTCATCGATGCAATGAACGTTTTTATCAAACTTTATAAATTTTAAGTTTTGTTTGGTTAGTGCCCTTGATTGATTTTAAGTTTCTCAACTTCGAGAGTGAGCTCTTAACATGTTTCACATTTATATTTAGATGATTTTCTTGTTCTAGTCTTTGTAATTTTTTCCTTTAGTTCATAAACTTCATTTTCCAAACTTTCATTTTTGGTTTTCAAAAGTTTGTTTTTATTTATGATTTTAAGACTTAATTCACACAATTTTTTATATTCAATTTGCAAGGTGTCATCATCTAATGAGGAGGAGTAATAAGATGAGTCAGAATGTACCTCATTGGTTTCATGTGCCATGAGTGCTAGCTATTCCTTTTTGTAGTCGTCTCCTTCGTCATCACTTGCACTCCATGCTCCATTCACTAAAGCTCTTTGTGTCTTTGGCTTGGATTTTGGACAATTTCCAATGAAGCGATTCGGATCACCATATTGGAAGTATTTTCTTTCCTCATTGCTCTTCTTGATGTCAAAGGGCTTTCGTGGTGTCTTTTTGTTGTCAAATGGTTGCTACACAAATCTTCCTCGTATTTTGATGACTTTCTTGAAGTCACGGACGACCATGGCATATTCTTTATCATCGCTATGGACTCTTCATCATCACTAGATTCAACTCTAGCTTTCAACGACATTGATCTTTGTTTTTCTTTATTTCCTTTGATGATTTCGGAGTCCTTTTCCATCACCATATCGTATACCTTGAGACTTCTAATGAGCTCGTCCAATGAAAAATTTGAGAGATCTATAGATTCTTCAATGGTCATGACTTTTGCTCTCCACTATGGATGAAGTGCTCTAAGAAATTTCAAAGTTCTTATTAGAGAAAGATTCGTCAAGTGCTTTATGTGAAGTTATAATAGTCTTAAACCGAGCAAATCCCACATCAATTGATTCTTCTTCAAGGATAAAAATGGTTCATATTGTTGAACAAGTAGATCAATTTTATTATCCTTAACTAGTGAGTTTCCTTGATGTGTGACTATTCGCGAGTGCCAAATTTCTTTGGTGGTTTGACACATGAAGATTCTTTCATACTCCTTTTTGGGTAGAGCATTGTAAAGCTTCATTTTTCCTTTACTATTTTTTACCAACATTTTATTTTGATCATCGGTTTGTTTTTCACGTGGAACCGATTTAAATTGGTTAGTGGTAACATTTTTTACTGTAGGTGCATATTCAGCTTCAATGATTATGTACCAAAGATCTATATCCTTAGATTTCACATAAGTTCCAAAACAATTTTTCCAATATATAAAACCATCGGTTTCAAAGAGTGGTGGTCTTTGCATAGATTTTCCTTCTTTGTAATTTTCAGAATCCATAGATCGATTCAAGTTTTAAAGTACAATATACTTTAAAGACCTTGAGTACGTAGCTCTTAATGCCAAATGTAGAAAACTAGAAGGGGGGTTGAATAGTTTTTTCTGACTAGTTTTATATTCTTTGAAACTTTTTATGAGATTTGTATGGATACAAATCATGTATGATTAACTAAGTGATGGAAATAAGGAAAGAATAAAACAAACAATAATGCACAATGATTTATAGTGGTTCGGCCTAGCAAGATCTCACTTATCTTGCCCCTACTTCCACTCCTCGAGTATCCACTCGAGAGTTCTACTTCACTAGTTAAGAATATCCTTTGCACTGATGGAGAAACTTTTACACTTTAGCTTACAATTTTTATCGACACCTAAGTTAAGATGTCGTGTTGTTTACACGGGTACAACAACTCCCTTCACACTATATACTTTGTGGTCTACAACACTAACCATACTATTACACAAGTAGGTAGAAGAATGGTTACAACAATGGTGAATGTGTAGGTAATACTTAACACGACCATACAATGTAAACTCTGAAGGATCAAAGTGGAGATAGAATTCTTGTAAGTGATCTTCAAGTTAACAAAGATCTAAATAACAACAGACAAGAAATAAGATATAATAGAGAGTAGAAGGTTTGATATATTCAGAGAATTAGAGAGATAGATTAGAAGAGGGGTGAGTGTGAAGCTTAGAGTTAGCTTGGTATTTATAGGCAACACATCAGACACACTTGTACCTCGCTGGACCCTTGCACTCAGGGGTCCGCCCCTTTATCGAGGGATCCGTCTGGGCTTATTTTTATTGACTCATAAATACTTCTCCAAGATCACACTCAAACATTGAATCAAGTCATGTTTGGCATTATATATCAGATATATGGAGAGAGATAGAGATATGTTTTATCATTTTAAGTTTACACTAAAAGATTCGAAGTGAATAAAATTTTTATATAAGTTTAGAACGTAAGATCATAAATAAAAAAGCTTAAATGTCGATTGTATCATAAACATAAAAATATGTTTGATGTTTAGTCACTAACAAAACGTTAAGAGTGATTAAAATATAAACATCATTTTAATACGATATTTGTATTCACAGGGTCTATCAACGTTAAAAAAAACACTAACTCGAACCCGAACCGATTAAATATCGAGTCTTTCGGGTTTGGATATGTCGGGTTTTGAATTGTAGGGTTGAGTCTATCGGATTATCGGGTTGTATACTAATCTCATCCTAAAATTTGTTTTATTTCTTTAGAAAATAACACACAACACAACATAAAATTAACTTACATGTTGGAAAATACTACACAGTATATCCTTTGGCGCAATATATAATGAACAAAACTAAGGTATGTTACATGTAGGTATTGATTTTGTTGGCAGTAGCATCTTATTTGTCTCGGGTCGCAGCAAGAACCAATTTTATATTTTGTGTTGAAAGCTCTATTTATTAAGAACAAAAGAGTCTTAATTTAAGAAATATAGATTTTCTTAATGCGATTTCATAGCTTATCGAGTTTATCAAGTCAACCCAATAACAAATTAGTTAAGACCTTAACCGGAGTCTAAAAGGCAAATAGGTTTATCGGGCTAACCTGATAAGCTAACTTAGACCTGAATCAGTCTGATCTTGTAAGGCATTTGTCAGACTCGGGTTGGGTCGGGTTGACTCATTCGACACCCCTAGTCTCACCAATTGTGTGTGGATCATCGTCACTAGTCTAGTGGGCTGATGTATACTAAAAAACAAAGATATGGATCTGTTAATTCTAATGAATACCAGAAACAATCCTTCCAACTACCGTTAATTCGAATGAATAACGATTATTAGGGTAAAATTATGGCAAACAACGACCACTAATTAACTTTTTTTTTAATCTGTAAAACTGAGTGGCTAGGGTTACATCATATTATTTAAATAGACTCTCAAAACTAAAACAATCCTCAAAAAACAAACAAGTCGTGAGCTAGAACAGAAACAAGTCCAACATAAAATAATAAAAACATAAAATGTAAATAATTCATAAAAAAAAGTGTTTTGGACCTCGGAAAATCGGTAACCAGATAAAGTGTGTTATGCACCCCCGCCTCGTTTTTCGCTCGTTTTGACTGTTCGTGGACCTTGTAACTCCTCCCAGATCCCAAGTTATCCCCATTTTCTTAAACCTCTTTTTCTCACACGATCTTGGGCCTCTAAAAAGAAGTCAGCCCGTTCACGGATACTTAGGCCTCCATCATTCCCCTTTGGACAAGAAAAATTCGCCCTCAAATTCCCAATAATATCATCATTAGAAGAATGATCATGGTAAGGCAACAAATGCTTCGCATTATAAAAATCAGAACATCAAGTATGGCGTGGTAACTTCAAACGATAAGCATTCGAGATCATCTCCTCCACAACTTCCAACAGACCAATCTTCTTAGCAAATAATTTATTATACTCACCAACTAGAAAACGATCCTTAGTTAAAATAGTCCATAGAAAGTCACGAACCTCAAAATCAAAATGTCTCTACTTTTGATCCCCATGTTGCTTGTACGTGGAATTGGCGCGAACCAAGTTGTCACGAATAGCTTTATGAATATCATGTAGGTCCTCAACAAAATTGTAGCACCCCCAATTTCACAAGGCAGCGGAATATCAACATTGGGTGTTACTTCATAGCACATCACACACAGTCATAGGAAACGAACTCAAAAGAGACGTTTTATAAAATAAATCATTCGATAATTTTATTAAATCAGAGTTAACTAAAAGAGGTCCCACCAGTTTATACAAACCTTAAGAAATAATAAAGATTTGTCAAATGTATCGAATGGAAATTGTTTGTTTTGCCTTTACTTTATCCCGCGCGGCTCCACGCTCCAGCTGCTCTTAAACCTATACACCTGAGAATACATGCTAACATGTCAACACAACGGTTGAGTGAATTCATAGGTTTTTTTTAAATAAACAATAATGGGCTTTTGAATAAACCATAAAGCTTTTGAACACAAGAATCTCATTCATTGGCGATATTGCAACACATACAATACCTATATTCCACACTATTATGCTAAGGTCAAGACACAGATGACTTAATCAATATATTTGTCCTAGTCAGGTATCTTGCCAAATACCCCATACCTCACGTACAACACACCCGACTGAGCCTCTAACTCACAGGTGCAACCTGCCCGGGTGGGGATCATCATTTCCAATATATCCATTCGTCTGTATGAGCGCCTACCCATCATAGGTAGTTAACGGTTCACGATTTATAGGGACTTTTCACTGGCAATAAGCAACTTAGCCTTACTAAGAGTGGCTCATTACCTATACAATCAACGCTTGTGTTCATTTTCCAAAGGCATTCAATCAAACGTCTTTATGTTTATAAACAACAGCTTGTATTCATTCAAAGCATATATTCTAACAACGAATGTTTATTCATAATCATGTATCCTTTCAAAAGGATACAACACGTATGCTTATTTACCAAGAGCATGTATTCCCCCTCGCGGGTTTATAAACACATATAAAGCAGTAAAAGCGAGGCTATGAGCTCACCTGATATAGCTATTACACGTAGATCAAGGCACAAACGTCCAATAGTCGACACACGACTTCACGAGATATCAATCAGTCATTGATCGAGAACGAGATGCCCAACGGTCGACATATGACCGAACGAGACCTATATGACGAGACGCACCTTAGGTTCGAGACTATACATAAGTCATACATATATGTAAATAGTTCACTTTACTAAGTTTAGACATTGCATAAGGTTTATAAAACTTTTGATAACAATTTACCATGTATTATCCCATTATGGTCATTAAGCTCATTAAGGCCCATTAGTGGCCCATTACACTTTTATATAGCTTAAGGCCATTTGAAAATGAGTATTAGACTCCAATTTGGTTATTAATCTTAGGCCCAATAATTGCCCAATAGCAATTACAAGTGTAAGTTGGGCTTTTGTGACCCAAATCCACTTTATATGTATTATGGGTTCTAAAAGCGCCTCAAACGACATCAACTTAATATCTCACGTTGGTCCGGTCTTGGGTTATATAATTATCAGTATACAAATGATTCTGTAATTCCCGACAAGTGGGTTATACCACTTCGGTTTGTATAAAAATCATCATATTTTACGTTAATGAAGAATAGTCCATTTATTATAATTGTTCCAACATGTCTCGTAGATTAGATAATTTCTCCTAAACCATAAATAATCTAGATGAGTTATTTTTACCAAAATAATTCTTAACTTACTTAGTTACTTATTATAAGTCAAATTACCTCTAATATATACTAATCATAGCTCATTTACTCCTTTTATCTCTTAGAAGAGTTGACTATTTTTGGCAGCCAAACTCGTTTCCACCATTTTGGTCGCCATTTTCAAACCGTAAGGAACTGGTAAACTATCCAATTGAATCTAGTTCTTCATGATTTTATCTACAACTTTTAGTTTTACATATTTAGGGGTCACCGTACAGTTTCTAAGAGTTTTCGGCCGTGTAAAACTGGTGATCAGATTCGGCCCCTTTTCACTATTTTGACCATATTTTATTCATCGGGAATCGTCATGAGACGAACGACCAGGCCAAATCACCACAAAACATAAGGCCATATCCCCATATTTCTATCTAATACTCATTAACTACTCAATTTCCTTAGACCACACGTTTTATTTAGTGATCATATTCTAAAAATCACAACTAGGATTCAAGGCTTGTTTATCACTTTTAAATCATCACAAAAATATACAATGTCATCAAAACTTCTAAGAACCTATTACATATTTATAATTAGTATAGAAATCATAGTTCATAAAAATAATATATAAACCAAATATTACCTTACCAATATAAAACACATGTATGACCATCTTTTTACTCAGCCCAAATGAACTCCAAAAGATTACGTTGATGTTGTTTTATGTTAGAAAAATAAATCAAGAGAATCTACTACACTTTAGCTCTTACATCTTTAATATATAAGTTATTCAAAAATTGATATTGTGTAGCTTTTGTGTGTGGTGGTACACGACACAATTTGGGTGAAGAGGAGGTGATATTTGTTTCTCTAGCTATTAGACATTAAGATATTAAGTTGTATATTGAGAAGATACTAAAGGTTATAGATGACGTGTGTGTAGTGATAGTCCACGATACTTGTGCAAACATCGAATCAATAAGAATAAATGAAGAACATTTGCACAATTAAACCAATTGACTAACTAATAACAAAAGCTTGTACTTTTCATCGTATGTATATCTTATTAATAATGAATCAACAAATATACATGACTTTCCCGGTTGTTTGCGGAATAACAACCGGGCGATGAATGACAAACTAAACTCCCATGTTCATAGCTAGCTAAGCTTATGCAACAATGGAGGATGAAACCCCTATCCACTAAAGTGTTACATGTGTGTTTTCTGTGGTGGAAAACATTAACTATTCTATTACAAGGACCACATATATATAGTGGGATGTGAAGCTTCCTTGAGAAGCTTTAACTAAAATACAAGCAACCACCTTGTAGTCCTCCACTAAAACTTTAGAAAGACACTTCAGACACTTCTTCAGGTCTTCTAACATCTTCAGGTCTTGTAATTAGTATTAGTCTTGAGGAGTTAGCAAGCTATTATGTCATCACTTACTAACTCCATCATCCTTGATTCTTTGCACACTTATTGAGATCCGCCTCAGCTAATGACGAGTCTATCTCGTAGACTCTAAAGAACTCTAAAGAATGACACACTGAACTTATAACATACGAAGTTCAGTGACTAACACTACTTAGGATACTTTACATCCAAATCTTGTGCAAGGGACAAATCAGGCACTGAATTGGCCCAACAATCTCCCCCTATTTGGATAGAAAAGTAGCCTAAGTTAAATAGCAGTAAATGAGCATAAAGGCTTCTTCTTACATGATATATTACAACAAAGTGTAATAAGAATAACTAGCTTCACTAGTTCAAGTCATCTGCTAACTTGTATCGTCTTGTCCCTGTTGTAGTTGTTACTGAACTGCAATGTCTGATCTTATACTTTGAAAACACTTGAACCAATTCCCTGATGCTTATATCAAACTCATAATGGTAACTTCACCTTAGGTCATCAGTGAAGTATATTATATGCTTTACCATAAAGACCATATGCTTCACCCTATCATATATATTAAAGTAGCATATTATATCCAATTGAGATCACGAGTTCATTTACCTTCAAAGTGCGATCACGACCAACATGACCTTCACCCTGTAAATCCTTAATAATTTTCATGTGAATACTTTAACCATGAATACATAGTTGACTCCCTTTTAACAGGAACCCGTCATGTAGAACAAAATATGTTTTCTCTCCAATTGCACACCCTATAAAACAACTGCAAAATATGGGTCCACGGTCACCATGTCACGTATGACATCAAGTCTTAGAACATCAACCTGCATTGTCACAAGCAAACTATTCATCCTACTTAAGGCATCATCAACTCGCCTAGAAACTCTAGCTTTGTTCTTCACCGCAAAAGTAAACTTCTCAAGAAATTCCAACCAACACCCGTGCTTATGGAATAACTTATCTTGAGTACGAATATGTCTCAATAAATCATGATCAGTGTACAAAACAAACTCCATATGAAACAAATAATGGTGCCAATACTTAACAACTTGGTCCACCGCATAAAACTCCAGGTCATAAGTATTGTATTTAGATTTTGGTTATGTCAACTTTTCACTAAAATAAGCAATAGTTCGCCCACCTTGACAAAGAACTCCACCACTTGCAACTTTAGAAACATGAGTATGAAGTTAAGAAAAACTTTAGAACATTAGGAAATACCAGGATTAGCACTATAGTAAGCTTTTTGTTGACAACTTGAAAAGTCAGCTTTGCTTCCTCTGTCCACACAAATGACTTTCCCTTCATGCAATATGTGAAAGGGGCCATAATGAAACTAAAAGTAGGGATAAACCTCCTATATAAAGAAGCAAGACCATGGAAACTACGAGCTTCAGTAATGGTAGTTAGAGTTGGCCACTCTTGAACAACTATTACCTTAGACTCGTCCACCTATATGTCATCACCAGAAAACAATATACCCCCAAAAAAACTTTAGGGTCATGAACATACACATCTTTGTGGCTGCATAAAAACTGGCCTTCCAAAGCAAGGTCAAGAACTACCTCACATGACTGACATGCTCATTAAAAGAAGAACCATAAATAATAATGTCATCAAAATAAACAACCACAAACTTGCCAATAAAAGGCCTGAGCAATTGATTCATCCTACGCATAAAAGTACTTGGTGTGTTTGATAAACCAAAAGGCTTAAATAACCACTCATACAACCCTTCACGATTCTTGAAAACGGTCTTCCATTTATCAATAGGTGTCATACGAGTATGATTATACCCACTCTTCAAATCCAGTTTCGTAAAAATAGTAGCACCACTAATCTGGTCTAGAAAATCATCAAGACGAGGAATAGGAAACATGAACCTTACGATAATCTTTTTGATGGCTCGACCATCAACACGCATAGGTCATGTACCATCATTATTTGGAGTCAATAGGGCAGGAACAGCACACGGTCTCATGCTATCTCGAACGTGACCCTTAGAAACCAACTCCTCAACCTGCCTACGCAACTCCTCATGCTCTCCCTGGCTCATCCTGTAATGTGGTCTGTTAGACAATTGTGACACATGCTCTAAATCAATATGATGATCGATGTCATGCAATGGTGGTAATCCATTAGGGAAAACATCAGAAAATTCCTAAAGTAAATGAATCATGGCTTCGGGAATTTTACTATCTTTGGTAACCTCCTTCCCTATTAGCACAAAAACATGATCTCCCATCTCCAACTCGTCTTCAAAGAACGAAAATTTGTAAAGTAAGAGTGGGTTTATTAACTAATTCCTTTAGTTTATTTGGCATCAAAGTAATCTTCACACCCCCAAATAGGAAGATATATGTATTAGTTCTGCCATTGTGAGTTATATCATGATCATACTCCTAAGTTCTACCCAACAACAAGTGACAAGCATACATGGACACCATACCACACCAACCATTATCCTTATAAGTTGTTCCTATAGAAAATGGAGTTTAGACACGCTTGGAAACTATTACCTCCCCACCCGTTTTAAGCCATTTTAACTTATAAGGTTTGGGAAGATTTCCAGTTTTCAATCCTAATTTATGGACTACTTCTTCAGCTGTTAAGTTATCACAACTACCCAAATCACATGTAAAGGTGCAAACCTTACCCAGAATAGTACAAGTCGACTGAAAGATGTTGTGTTTGATCCAATTATCACCATCAACTTTAGGTGTTAAGCAAGAGTGCCTTATCACCAAAATCACCTCCATATCTTCATACACATACTCCTCCTCATACTCAGGTGCTTCATCATAAAATAGGGATGCTTCATAATCACCATGAGCAACATCACCCTCCCTTTCAAGATCATCAAATAAGTGTCTTTTCCCGGTTTTCTTACACACCAACTGTTGATGACCAGGTTCATTATAATTAAAGCACTTTAACCCACTACTACGAGTTACTTTTGGAACTAGTCTAGTATTTCTACCACCTGCTTTATCCCGAGTGGGAGAAAAACGAGAGGTCACGTTACCCGAACCACGATAACTTGTTATAGCAGGAAAGGACGAACTCCCCACTCGTCGGTTCTACTTCTCAAAAGCTAGTGCATGCTGATATGCATTAGAAAGTGTAACTTGATCAAACATTTTAACAAAATCCATGATATGGACTCCTAAACCACCAATGTATCGAGAGAGTACTTGATCTTGTGTCTCTTGAATGTCATTCCTTGCAATTAGTTGGTAAAAATTCTGTTGTATAATCTTTAATAGATTTAGACCCATGTTTCAGATTTTGTAACCGCTGATACATCAACCACTAATAATCATAAGGAATAAAATTATCACTCATGCACTTCTTTATCTTCTTCTAACTCATGATCCTTAGCTTCCCAACTCTCACCCTCATCAGTTTCAATTTTTGCCACCACGCGAATGCCCTACCACGTACTTTGGTAGCGATCGACGAAACCCTTTTATTTTTAGGAACTTCTTTGAATTCAAATACTTCTTTAACAGTACCAAGCTAATCAATGAATCCTTCTGGATTCAAAGTATCCTCATTAAACTCGGGAATATTAACCCTCATTCCAGATCCTCCCTTTAATTTTTCCTTGGTCTCACTTCTAAGTGTTTTCCGAGAAACGAATTGTCACCATCACAAAATATGTTTTCTTGCTCTTCATCTTCAGTACCCCGACGTTTACGATCACCACGCATGTTCATCAACTGATTCACCGGTCAGTCAATTGATGAACAAATTGATCCATTCGCTCCTCTATTATTGCCATAACATGATTATCCAATTCTTGTTCATACACATCTTGAACATTCCTATTTTTCTTTAGAGGCATCTTAATCAACAACTTTAGCTTTGATACCAACTAATGTAGGCTAAAAACCAAAGATAGTAATTAGATCTGTTGATTCTAATGAATACCAGAAATAATTCTTCTAACTATCGTTGATTCGAATGAATAACAATTATTAGGGTAAAATTACGGCAAATAGCGGTCAATAATTAACTTTTATAAATCTATAAAACTGAGTGGCTAGAGTTACAACATATTATTTAAATAGGCTCACAAAACTGAAATGGGCCTCAAAAGACAAACGAGTTGTGAGCTAGAACGGAAATAAGTCTTACATAAAATAAAAAAAAATTTGAAATGTAAATAACTCATAGAAAAAGACTGTTCTGGGCCTCGAAAAATTGGTTACAAGACAAAAGATGGTTACAAGAACGCCCGTCACGTTTTTGCGCTCATTTTAATTGGCCGCGGACCTTCTAACTCCTCACAGAGCCCAAATTATTCTAATTTTACTAAACCTTTTTTTCTCACAAGATTCAGCAATAGAAGCCTGCCTATGTTGCTTCAGCGGCGTTTTACCTTCTCTTCAACTTGTAAAGGAGCGCTAGTGGACACGGGGAGGGAGCAGGCGAAGCGTGTAGTTCGTAATGGAAAGAAAGAGACCACTACTTCGCTTTTTTTTATTGCCGGCGCGAACACAGTGGTCTCTGACCAGGACCAGGACAATTCGAATTTTGATCTTGACATGTCGGTGGTTTTTAAGCGTAGGCATTTTGCCAGGAATTTGGTGAGCTCATCATGAATTAGGTCAACCTCTAGAAAAAATTCAGCCCGTTAATCGATACTTAAGCCTTCATCACATGGTATATACACATATGGGATGACGAAAATGAAGTACCGACAACCTCCTACGGTCCTACCTTCTTCAAGAACTAACCCATGGTCAGTTCCCAAGATTTTGGCCAAAATTTTACCATCCTCATTCTTCTCTTTGGACCTTCTTGGCTCTTTCACAGTTGGATAACCTATCGAAGTAAAGTCATAAGAAAAGGAAACTAATTTCACACATAAATGAAAAATGCGTAAGTTTATCGTTTATACTACATCCATTTCAGTTTTCACGTACCCGTATTGCTAAAGGTTTTGATCAAATACGGACCAAGAAAGCGGGTATTTAGTTGTTTAGTAGACTTGCATTGACAACTTTCAATTCACTTTTGTATGAAATCTCGCGTCACGAGGTCTAAACGAACGTATTGTTTTTTGTCTCTTGTCGTAATAGTTATGCTCTGTTCAAAGACACCATGCATTATGAAATTGCAGTAAGGGTTAGTTGGTACTAGGGCACATATAATTTATGGGTTCATAGTTTTTGTAGTTAGTTGAACTAGTGTTGTAATCATGTCAAGTTTTTATCAAACAATTGAACTCGAGCTTAACCTTCGTTCGATCTAGCTACGCTTATACCAAGCTCAAACTCAAAGATTGCTCGAAACATTTCAAGCTCAAGCTTAAGCTTTTGAGAGCTCGTCTCGAGTTCTTATCAAACTTTTTCGAGCTTTAATAAAAATATGTTTTCATAATTAATGCAGATAAGCATCTTGGGCTAATTTGAGTATTAATTTATAATAAGAGCTTATTTTATAAATAAATAAATAACATAAGTATATAAGGACTTTTAACTCTAACTAAATGCATATTTTAATTCCTTGTATTTTAATTAAATCTATGTTCTTATATGTATCACGCTTGTTTATTGATGAGTTTTGCTGTAAAATAAATTAATTTTGTAAGTGTAATTAAGCTTTTCAAACTAAGCCCAAGCTTTGATCGAGCTTGTCAAGTCAAACTCAAATCTGCTTGATTAAAGCTTTACAAGCTATTAAGCCAAACTCAAACTTAAAATTTTTTGTTAAGCTAAACTCAAACCTTATTAAGCTCAAGTTCGATTTGACTCGATTACACCCCTTAGCAAACCAGTAAACCAGTATAGAACACGTCCCTTGATGGACATGGCTTAACGTACATCATAAAAGTTACTAGACACGATTCATTATTTCGGATTAGATATAGAAATCGAGTGGAACAACTAACAAGATATATGAGTTTTCTTGTCACTAGATTTTCTTTGTGGGCTTTAAGAAAAAGTGTATGTACTTTAGGCGGCATAAATTTAGATTGGTTAAGTTAGATGCATGAAGTAAATTTTAAACTTTTGTGAGGGTATAAACGTCCATTAACATGACAACTTTTTCTTAATATAACACCCTATTGTTTCTCTTCATCACTACTTTTCATGTCCAACTTTGGTCAAAGCAATGGCAGCCATCCTTGTCACTACCAAGAAACTCATTCACCGGCCTTTTACATCACAATTGTTTCGCTTTTGTTCAATAGTTCTTAATAACTCTTGTACTAACTTGTTTTCTAAAAAAGAAACTCCTAAAACTAGTTTGTTGAAATACCCAGATTTTGGTTACTCCATTGCAAGACTAGCTGGTTTTCGCACCCGAAGTGAAAACCCATCAGAAACCTATGTTGAAAACCCACTTTGGGGAAATGTGCCATCTGGTGAAACACTAGATGATAACTCATCTGGTGATGAAACCGTAGCTGAAACCCCATCTTCTGAAAACCCTTCTGATGACACCCTAAACCCATTGTCTGAAAAACCATCTGGTGAAATCCCACCTGGTAAAAACCAAAATGAGAAGAAAGTTCGGATGACCCGGTTTTCAGACACGCGAGTTCCGAAAGTTATCAACCATACGCGTGTTACAATGGATTTAATGGTCTGGGTGGATGGTGAACCAGTGCGTCATGAGGGTCTGATGAAGGATTTTATGGGTAATTCTAAGCAAAGGTACAGTTTTAGATTTCTACTTTCATTATAAAGAAAATTGTATAATTTCTTAGTTTTTTTTATTTGGGAAAAATGTTGAAATTATACTAATGGAATAGTGCATCACAGCATACTAGTACAGTAATTTAATGTATTAAGTGAAAAATGATTCAGCTATCTCCTACATCAATGAGAAACATTATACAGTAGTTTAATGAGGGTATAGGGTAAAAATAAACTATACTAACAAAAGTATAATTTCATAAACTCCATCTAGAATACAATGATTATTGCGTAGTTTATAAGTACTTCTATTATATATGTTAGCTATAACCCTTTTTATTGTTGTCTTAGGTTTCCCTGGTTATTCTGAAGTATATAATAGTGTGGCTGAAGCAACTTTCCCACTGGCCTTGAAGCAAAGGAACCCGAGCCACAGAAAGGAAAACCTGAGAAAAAAGATTACAATAAGGGTCTGTTGGTGATAATGGATGCTGTGGGGTTCAACGAGGAAGACAATGATGTTACGCTTGATCAGAATTATCTAAGAATTGAGGGAGCAACAGTCAAGATCGATGATTCTGAGACTGTTGCTCCCTCAATTCTTAGATAATAATTGTGCTCAAGCGTAACATCAATGTCTTCCTCGTTTCAGAGAAAAATACTTGTGATCCGCGGAAGGTGACAACTCAATTGGCCAAAGGAGAGCTGCTAGTGTTCTTTCCAAAGGATACTCTTTTCACATCATATATTTTTCAAAGGGAAAGTCCTTGAATGTGGCTTGGGGGATGTTAATTAAGCCATACCTGATCAAGTAATTATGTTATGCATGATATTTTGGGATGTTTACTCTTTTGAGTTGGTACGTGTAAGACTATATATTTCTCAAATGGTATTTCGTGATGTAGTAAAACTGACTGAATATTATGTTCTATCGCACATGTATTTTGATTGGTTATGACATGCATATATGGTGGGTGGATTATCTTTATATTTGTGTTCCTATTTTAATTTTCCTAACATAGAATTGCTTTATGATATATATTTGAAATTACCAACTTCAACTAGGAATTTTATTTTATTTTATTTTGCATGAATTTAGAGATTTTTTTGATGTTTTCTTGATCCGAAAACTAAATCGATCGATTGTACCTGAAAGTTAATAACCTTTTGCGTTTTCTTTGGCACGGTTTATCCGGTTAACCACTTATGTTTCTTGAATATAGTATAATAAGTACATAGCTAGATGTACTAGTTAACCTCACGGGTCTCTCATAGTGTAATGTGATCATGTGTGAATAAAAATCTTAAAGATTTTGTTTGGATAACTTTTTAAGGATACTTGGTTTTTACCTGGTTTGAAAAGGGAGGGCTTTACCTTGAAGTGGCCACGCCAACCTTCTGAAAAAGAAGGACTTTACCTGGTTTGATTCTGTGTGGCGGTGGACTCAAACCCCGTGAATTAGTCGGTTAATGAGTCAGAAATCACAGTTAAAAAAGAAAAAGAAAAGAAAAAGCTTTTGTTTGAACATGCACAACCGACCCGTTAGACATTTGAAAGCATTTATTCGTATAGGGTTCAAACAAAGGTCTGTATCCCTAGCTAACAAAGATGCTTGTGATAATGACTTAGATTATGATAAACAGTTAAACAGTAAAAATATATTTACTCTTTTGAGTTGGTATGTGTAAGACTATATATTTCTCAAATGGTATTTCGTGATGTAGTTAAACTGAATATTATGTACTAGCCCACATGCATTTTTATTGGTTATGACGTGCATATATGGTGGATTATCTTTATATTTGTGTTCCTCTTTTAATTTTCCTATCATAGAATTGCTTTAAGATATATTTGAAAATTACCAACTTCCACTAGAAGAATTTTATTTTGCATGAATTTAGAGATTTTTTGGAAGGTTAAACGGGTTCTAAACTGAAATAGCTAGAAAGTGTTTAATTGGTTACCGTTTAACTGTTATGATAGTGTCGTTTTGATGTTTTCTTGATCGGAAAACTAAATCGATTGTACCTGAAACTAGTTAACCTTTTGAGTTTTCTTTGGTGCGGTTTATCCGGTTAAAACCACTTTTTATTTTTTTATAATGAAATATATATAGATAAATATAGAGTTGAATGATATGTAGTTAACTTTTTCATTGAAGTAGAAGTACAATGAGGAGTTTAGGGTGTTATCGGGTCGGGTTATCGAGTAATCGGGTCTTATCGAGTCGGGTTTTGATTTTTAAAAGCTCATCCGCAACCCGGCCTGAGAAAGAATCGCGTTATCAGATTCAGATGGTATTTGGGTCGAGTCTTATTGGGTCGGGTGATTCGGGTTATCGGATGATTTAAAAAAACAAACGAGAGCTTCTATATCATCCACATGAGAAGTGTTATATCCTTCGCTTTTGTATTTGTATTTGAAAACTGTAAGAATAGCACTAGTAGTAATAAAGAAGATAATTTGTATGCAACTTGTGACCATGCTTTGATAATATCTTAAGAAATTACAATAAGGAAACTGTATAAGAAAACTTATCATTTGTACAATAATAATTAATCTAGTTACTTAATATAAAGTTTTCATTGGCATCCATGAGACATGATTGAATATAATCCATATCTCCGTGGCTCTCTTACTACACACTCTTGGGTTATGTAATTATCAGTGGGTCACTAACATCTTAGGGTCAACTTTTTATAAAGGTTGTTTATGGCTTGAGGTGCAGTGTTGTCACGTCTCAATATTGCAGTGGATTTACCATGAAAACAGTAGGTAAAGGATGTTCTTGTGCACTTGCCACAATACGTGGGAATTTATTAGTGTTGACAATAAATCTTCCACGAGTTTAACTGAAAAGATAACAAAAAAAGATTATGTAAATTTTCGGTGAAAAAATGAATTTTCATCTCGTAATTATTGAATCAAGATCATTTGAGAGATTGTCGATTTCTTGGTAATGATTATGCAATAAGAAAAAAGGGAAAAATATGTTTGTGCATTACATACAAACGCTAATAATTTTCACATTACAAAAATTGTTTGGGGATGTTACAAATTATGCATCGAACACTTGTACTGTCAACGTGCGATCGCGAATCCGTCAATACAAATTGGTACATAATTGTCACCCTTTGTGAAAGCGTTATTGTTGAGGATAGGCAGTTTTATATCTCATAAAATGCGAGATGGTGTGTACTTTGTTCAAACATTATTTTATCCTTTGTTATATCCATGCCAAAAGTTCACATATCTACAACTCGTATATTGTGCATATTAAACAGTACATCTACTTTGTGTATACCTTTATGAGCTTATCTATTATGTGAGTTGTGCATGCTTTATTGCTTATATTAGTAAAAACTAGAGGTGTTGCCTATTTTAATAAATATGAGCACTTTTTGTTAATTTTTAAAAAAGGATCAGGCACTTTTTGCTTATTTTATATTATTAATGGGCTAAACAGGCGTATATGTAAAAAACTTATGGACTTAATGGGCGCACATGTAAAACAATAATTAGGCTACTCGGCGGAAATTTTATATTTAGTTTATATTCACGGTTTTTAAACAAGTATTTTTATTTATTAACTCTACGTTTTTTATATGTTTTTTTTTCTCATTTTAGCTTGCGTCCGTCTAACCCGCCCGTTTCGCCAGCCCGTTTTGCCCATGCCCGTTTAGCCCACGCCCATTTGGCCCGCCGCCGTTTAGCTCGTCGCCCGTGCCCGCCCGTTTTGACACCTCTAGTAAAAAGTGTGCCTGTTATAAAAAAAGCAAGATTTAACAAAGAAACCGGTGTACAAATATCTGCAACAAAAAACTAAGATATGAGGCTACTCATAATGCTAACGGGTTGTGACCTAGTTTTTTTTTCAGTTTTCTCTCTCCGGCGACTTAGTGCGATTTATTTGCCACAATCCGGCGACCTAGCGCGACCTAATTCAATTTTATTTTTTTTTATTTTCAATAAAAATAATATTTTATATTCAATAAAATTAACATTTTATTCCAAAAAAAAAAAATTATTCCATACAACACACATTACACTAAAAAAGACGTTAAATAAACTAAAAAACATTACGAAACATTAGAAGTAAAGAGTATATAATGCATTAGCTAAAACTAACTCTAAAAATTGTACACCTCTAGTAAAAAGTGTGCCTCTTATACAAAAAAGCAAGATTTAACAAAGAAACCGGTGTACAAATATCTGCAACAAAAAACTAAGATATGAGGCTACTCACAATGCTAACGGGTCGTGACCTAGTTTTTTTTTCAGTTTTCTCTCTCCGGCGACTTAGTGCGATTTATTTGCCACAATCCGGCGACCTAGCGCGACCTAATTCAATTTTATTTTTTTTTGATTTTCAATAAAAATAACATTTTATATTTAATAAAATTAACATTTTATTCCAAAAAAAAAAATTACTCCATACAACACACATTACACTAAAAAAAGACGTTACATAAACTAAAAAACATTACGAAACATTAGAAGTAAAGAGGGTATAATTCATTAGCTAAAACTAACTCTAAAAATTGTACACCTCTAGTAAAAAGTGTGCCTGTTACACAAAAAAGCAAGATTTAACAAAGAAACCGGTGTACAAATATCTGCAACAAAAAACTAAGATATGAGGCTACTCACAATGCTAACGGGTCGTGACCTGGTTTTTTTTCAGTTTTCTCTCTCCGTCGACTTAGTGCGATTTATTTGCCACAATCCGGCGACCTAGCGCGACCTAATTCAATTTTATTTTTTTTGATTTTCAATAAAAATAACATTTTATATTCAATAAAATTAACATTTTATTCAAAAAAAAAAATTATTCCATACAACACACATTACACTAAAAAAAGACGTTACATAAACTAAAAAATATTACGAAACATTAGAAGTAAAGAGGGTATAATGCATTAGCTAAAACTAACTCTAAAAATTGTACACCTCTAGTAAAAAGTGTGCCTGTTATACAAAAAAGCAAGATTTAACAAAGAAACCGGTGTACAAATATCTGCAACAAAAAACTAAGATATGAGGCTACCCACAATGCTAACGGGTCGTGACCTAGTTTTTTATATCTGCAACAAAATTAATATATATTTTGAGAAATTAAACAAAGCTCAATATATTAAAATTTCGAATTTTTTTATAAAGTTTATATAATTAAAACACTATTAAAACATGTTAAATTTTAAAAAAAGTTTTTTTTTATAAACACATAAACACAAACACAGCCCACTTTCCAAAATCGATTGTGACTAAGACCGAATGGGGGGATCGAGTTCGGCGCCCGAATCGCCGCAACGGGACAATTCGGTCGCGACCGATACACGGCCGAAAAAATCCGGTTACGTTGCGCCTAGCTTGAACGAATATATCGATAACCAAATCACATCTTTTGAGTTTTGACATATCTTCCAACCACCCGACATTTACTTCCATTACTACCCCAACAACCATCAACTAAACCACACTCTCTTTTGTCAGATCTTGCAACTACCCACAATTTATTTGAGCATCTTTAATAAAAAAAACTAACAATAACTTTTCATTAATTCTAAAACTTTTTTGCAAAAGCATTTTGTATTGCTTTTAAAGCTTTTCACAAAAACTTCTGAAATTACAAATTAATCTTGAAAGCCATAAAAGATGATATATACATTGAATGATATAAATGCCAGCATTGTGAATACTCCAACAACCATAATCTTATGCAATGCCAAAAATCATTAAAACTTTTTGTAATTTAATCTTGTACTTTCCAATAAATTTTCTATATATAAAAAAGTTTTCACTCCAATAGAAACAACTTTGGTACAAAAACTTTTTGAAAGAAAAACTACATTAAAATTCAAGTAAACGAGCATTAAATAGAAAGCCATACTCAAACCGCTTGTAAAGCTACACGCTTTTGGGTAAAGATATATGAAAAATATTGTTTTACAATAGTATAAAGTCATCTTATAGATTTTTATAATACTTTCTAAAAGCCATACATTGTGTATGCTCTTATCCACCCACCACGGTATACAGTTTTGTAATTAAAACGCGAGTTGTTGTTTATTGAAATTATATAACTCTAGTTAGACAGTTTGAACATTAGAAAGGTTTTTTTACTATTGTGAACGGGTTTTCGAGCTCAAACCTAAGTTAATAAACGAGAGCTTATCTTGTTCGATATTTTATACGAGCATTTTAAGCTTTGAAGTTATTTTTTTTATTGAAGTTAAAAAAATAATTAAATCTTAAATTAACTTATCTTCAAGCTTGAACTTAAATAACAAAAAATTAAACATACAAAATAATTTATAAAAGTTTTTTTAGGTTCGAGCCAAACACTTAACTCGTCTTCGTGAGCCATCTTGGTTGGTGAGTACGACGCGAGATATGAAAACGCCACTCAAAATTCGGTTTGTGACGTCGTGGAGTGGTGCAAAAACTACTAAAGTCTACTCAAATCGTACTCCAATAGTCTTTCTCAACCGTCATAAATACTTCGTACTGTCATCAATTAATTAGTACACCTAACTTTCAACTACCAAAGGTTCAAAGATTTTTTTTATATATCTTCATTTCATTTCAAACTCTCCATCCACATTAACTAAAAAGCATTCTCTTTTACAGATTGCAAGTTGCAACCACATCATTTACTTTAACCACTGCCACTAACAACCATCACCTTATCGGGCTACTAGGGTACAACCGATGAAGACGACCACAAGCCACCGTCCCTTCTTGTCATAAGGATTGAGCTTGTCACTGGCTTAAATTATCTTCATAAGGTTCGTTTGTTTATTTCTAAACTAATTAATAGGCGATTCTGTCAGTGTTGATGTGCTTTGTAAGTAAGTGTTGGTGCTCTTTGTGAATCTATTGCTTTTTAATATCTTGGTTATCTGTGTAGTATGTGAAACTGCTACCGTGTGTTGAATCGTCGCATCTATATTTTTAAGATTTTATCGCTAATGTGGCATAAAATTAAACCACATGTTTCTATGTACTTAACGAGCCGCTTAATATTATATGATGGTAATTGGAGACCCTTATCTTCACTTGCACTAATTTACTATCTTATCCGGGTAGTAAATGGGTAAAACTGCCTAAAAAATACAAAACATAAACTATAAGTCAAAACTTGTAAAAAAAATATGAAAAAAGAAAACATGAAAACTATCTCGCTTTGCGAATACACAGTATGCTAGAGGAAAGGCAGTATTACATACACAAAATACATTCGGTTGTACTAATAAGACAACCCAAATAAATACGTAGCTACTAAAAAACTTCACTTTAGTTATAATTAACTTCATTTCATTCGAACTAAATATCCTGTAATTTTCTTCTTTTTTGAAAATTTGTACAGTAACAACATCTTGAATCACCCTTAAATTATATTCCTCCGTCCCTAAATAAATGTTTATTTTAACTTTTTCCGGTCTTTCATGTTCAACTTTGACCTTAAATATTACGTTTGTGTTATATAATACCTAAGTACAAAAGTAGACACTATTCAACCCTTTGGTCTTCAACTAAGACATACAAATTTTAAGTTCCAAACAAAGACATGTACTTTTTTGTCAACTGATCAACATACTTATATTTTTCACACGTGTCCAAGTGATCAACCTTCTTTAGAGAAAAAAGTACAAAAAAAAGGTTGATCACTTTGACACGTGTAAAAAAGATAAGTAAGTTGACCAGTTGAAAAAAAAAACATTTCTCTTTTTGAAACTTAAAAAAATTGTGTTTTAATTAAAGACCAAAAGGTTAGATAGTGTCTACTTTTGTAGTTAGCCAATTTACTAAATAAACCAACTCATTACGTCGAAATAACTTTACATGGCACCATGTTATGCTAGCTAAAAGTTTATTAACTTTATTTTTCAAACTCTTCTAATATCATCATTTATATTGCGATTGGCAATTTAGCATATCTCCAACTTATTTTTTTATAGACGAAAGGTATATCGATCAGAAAAAGTTCAGTGTAGACCCTGGTTTTATCATAAACCTAATTAAGAGATTAAAGATTACATATACATCGACAAAAAGTAAATAAAAACAGATAACCAAATTCGAATAAACCCCACAACAAAAGACTTGTGAAAACATTGCCTATAATCCTAAGGTTGTTGCGACCACAAATATTTATACCAGAGTAGTAGTACTAATAACCAATTTCCACTATTTACTTGCCACACCTCAATGGATTTACGTGCTCAAAGTTCTGATTTGAGAACTGAAAGCTAACACATTAAACCATAATACTTGTTCTTAGTTCAACTCTAACATTAGACAAGTCAAACTTACCTAAGCAATTCCAATTTATAGTCCACAAAGTTTCACTTTTATTAGCCAAACATATGACTAATATAGTCCAAAATTTTTTAAGGGGGTTGATCATATAAATTTGAAAATTGACCAAAATTTTGAACACATGTAACTTGACCCAAAACATTCCAAGAATGAAAATACCCGCTTAGATCCCAAGCTTAAAATAAAAAAAGGGAAAATCAGTCCTTTACAAATACAATCTAGGCTTTCACACACAATAAAACATTATCTCTCTCTCTCTCTCTCTCTCTCTCTCTCTCTCTCTATTATTTTCAGACAGCTAACAAAGGTTTGTGTAACGGCGCTTTGTTTATCTTTGTTTTCATATTTTTAGTTACTAAATTAGTTGTGAGTATTTGATCTTCTTGTAATAATAAATGTGGGTTTGATTCATCTATTTTTGGTTTGGATATTTGGTTTACAACATCAATGAGGTTTTTAATTTAAATAGATCTGTTGCTAAAAATGATGTCCGTGAGTTGGTGTTTCATAATCTATTGTTTTAGTTCCTTTAATCTAGGGTTTATTTTTGGGTTTATTTTAAGTGTGTTATTTATGATAAACTTACCTAAAAAGTTTGTATCATTTTTAGAAATAAGTTTGAGAAGAAGGTAAATCTAGAGTTATAAGTTTTGTTGGTCATATATGTGTGTTTTGAAGGTGTGTGTGTTTTCACTGTGTGTAACTATTATGTAGTTATAAGTTAAATCAGTTACTTGTGAGTATTATTATTGTAATAAATGTGAGTTTGATTCATCTATTTTTGGTTTGGATATTTGTTTTACAAAATCAGCGAGGCTATTTATTTAAATATGTTGCTAAAACCGTATAAAAACTCATAGTCCGTACAAAAATATATGAGATGAGCTGGTGTTTGATGTTCTCTTGTTAATATGTTTATTTATGATGAAATTACCTAAAAACTTTGTAAAAAAAATAATGTCCGTACAGATCTGTTGCTAAAACTTTACAAAAAAATGATGGAAATAAAGGAGATGAGCTAGTGTTTGATGTTCTCTTGAATCTTATGAAATAGTCCTTTGCGTGTATCTAGACTATACTATAGAGTCTTATGAAACTGCCTGTGAAAATATGTTACTCCAATAGTTTTGCTTTAGATTTTGCCAATTAGGGCAAAACTACTTTTTTCTTACAAATGACTTTCTATTCTTCAGGTTATGATGAGAATAGCCAAATTGTTTTTTTATGCTTTTAATTTAATAATGTTTTGTCTACATTATAATTTTTTCAAATATCTTCCAAACCTATCTGAACATCTTAAAAGTTTTTTTTTTTGCATATCTTCGTTAAGTTCTTATTTCTAACTTATCATCTTAACAACTTTTATAATGAATGAATTTTCATAATGAATGAATTTTTGTTACTTGTGAAACTGCGGAACAACTTGTATTTCGACGCGCGAAGATGTGAAATCAGTTTTTTTCTAAATGTTTAAAAATTTTGGTCGAGAAAAAGTAGGAGGATAGTCATATTTTGGTCAAGAAATAATGTAGTAGCGCGAGATTAGTTAGTCGAGCAATATCATGGGATTTTTCTGATTTCAAATTTGACATCCAATCATCAATGGGATTTTTCTGATATCAGAACAGTATGTATCTAAACTTTAACTTGAGACTAGACTGTGGTTGAATAGGAATGAAGCTTGGGGGTGTTTGTTTTAGCTGCATTACCGTTCCTAAATGATAGTTTTGTCTTTTTGAAGGCATATAATTAAGATGTCTGCAAGGATGATTGCTAGATGTGTAAGTTGTACGGCTAGGCCCTTGTTGCTCTCAAGTCACCACCAACATGTTCAGACAGCCAGGATGTCAACATGGTTGCCAAAAATCATGTTGCAGCTTTGGAGATTTGTTCTAGTTGAAGGAATGGTGGAGTGCGTAGGGAAGAAGAAAGTCAGCTTAAGGGTTGTTAACCTCATTGAAAGACTAACAATAAGCAAAAAATACTGATTGAGAAGGGAAAGATAAGGCATAACCATCCATGTTTGGGCCTTTGGTTTTGGACACGAGGATATGGAGTTTGTCCTCGAGAAGAAACAGCTCCTTATCACCGTGGAAACAAAGAACGACGTTTTAACTAAGCGCCAATGTTTCAATTATCGCTTCTTATTTTCTCAACCCAAGGAGTTGCTTCTTCTCAATGACAAACTCCATATCCTCATGTCCAAAACCAGAGGCCCAAACCTGGATGGTTATGCCTTCTCTTCCCCTCCTAACTTGGTATTCTTTGCTTCTTGTTAGTCTTTCAATCAGGTTAACAGCCCCTAGGCTAACTATCTTCTTGCTACGTACTCCACCATTCCTCCAACTGGAAAAAATCTCCAAAGCTGCAACATGGTTTTTGGTAACCACGTTGACATCCTGGCTGTCTGAACATGCTGGTGGCGACTTGAGAGCAACAAGGGCCTAGCCGTACAGCTTCTACGTCTAGCAATCATCCTAGCAGACTTCTTAGTTTTAGGCCTGCAAAAAGACAAAACTATCATTTAGGAACGGTAATGCAGCTAAAATAAACACCCCTAAGCTTCAATCCATATTCAACCACAATCTAGTCTCAAGTTAAAGTTTAGATATATATTGTTCTGAAATCTAAAAAAATTCACATGGATGATTGGGTCACCTACTTTTTCTCGACCAAAAAAAAAATCACATGGATGATTGGGTCACCTACTTTTTCTCGACCAAAATTTTTAAACATTTAGATAAAATTGATTTCACATCTACGCACGTCGAAATACGAGTCCTTCTGCAGTTTCACAAGTAACGAAAATTCATTCATTATAAAAGTTGTTTAAGTTGAAAAGATATAAATTAGAACTTAACAGAGATATGCACAAACAAAACTTTTAAGATGATAAGATAGGTTTGGAACATATTTGAAAAAACTATAGTGCATACAAAATATTATTAAATTTAAATCATAAAAAACAATTTAGCTAATCTCATCATAACCATGAAGAATATAACGTCATTTGTAAGAAAAAAGTAGATTTGCCCCACACATAATGAACCAAAGAAAGCAAAACTATTATAACATATTTTCACATGCACTTTCATAAGACTCTATAGTCTAGATAAAGGCAAAGGACTATTTCATAAGATTCAAGAGAACATCAAACACCGGCTCATCTCCTTTATTTCCATCATTTTTGTAAAGTTTTAGCAACATGTCTATACAGACATTATTTATTTACAAAGTTTTTAGGTAAGTTCATCATAAATGAACATATTAATAGGAGAACATCAAACACCAGCTCATCTCATATATTTATGTATGGACTATAAGTTTTTATACAGTTTTAGCAATAGATTTAAATAAAAAAACCTCATTGGTTTTGTATAACAAATATCCAAACCAAAAATAGATGAAGCAAACTCACATTTATTACAATATTAATACTCATAAGTAACTGATTTAACTTATAACTACATAATAGTCACACACAGTGAAAACACACACACCTTGGAAACACACATATATGACCAACAAAACTTATAACTGTAGATTCACCTTCTTCTCAAGCTTATCTCCGAAAAAGATACAAACTTTTTTGGTAACTTTATCATAAATAAACATACTTAAAATGAACCCAAAACAAACCTAGATTAAAGGATTAAAACAAGAAAATATGAAACACTAGCTCACGGACATCATTTTTAGCAACATATGTGTAAAACCCGCATGATTTTACCATGAATAGTACCCTTACGATCGTACGTACATGATTAGAACTTTCCTTTTATAGCATGTTTACGTCTCACGAACAAGAATTACAAGTATTACGTACGTGTTATAACACGATAAGTATTTATTACGTATTAACACACGATAATTATTTCAATAATAATTATAATCACGAACATGAAATCATGAACGTAAATTAATCACGAGCTAATATTACATATGTATGTATATTTATTACGATCACGAATAAATATAATAAGACACAAACGATAACTATTAAATCACGTAAGACACGAACACGAGAACACACTTACTATTTAGACACGGAAAAAGTTCGGGTTACCCCTATGTGGGCCCCATAGCCGTGGCTACATCAAGACCAAGGGCCAAGCCCATTTTTTTTACTAAACAAGAAAAAGGTGAAATCAATTTTTGGTGTTCGATTACCGCAAGGATTGTTAGTGTGTTCATTCCTCTTTGATTTACGTGATCGGTATAAACCCTAACCTCTTTTCTTTTATGTTTTTGATTTATAAATCACATGAAATCGTGAATGTTTTTAATAACAAATTAAAAACAAATAAACATATGCTAATTAAACATGGGTGTAAGATTTATAAATGGTTAAGGGGTGTTTGTTGGTTGGCCGACACATAACCGAGCCCCAAGGGGGGGTCTCGGCTTGATTTTTCTCGCACCAACCGAGACCTTATGGTCTCGGTGTGGTGGTGGTGTGTCACAACAGCAGGAAAAAGGGAGACCCCGACCTCGGTCGGGACATGGTGATGCTCGGGTGGCCACGGCAGCAAGGGGACACCGGCTAGCCGGTGGGAAACCTTGGCTAGCCGGCGGCTAGGTTAACCAAGGGTGTATTGGGTCCGGTTCACGGGTTAAAACACGGGTCCGGTTCACACATGTTTAGAATAAAACACTGTCCGGTTCATGAGTTATTTTTACAAGGTTAAATATTTTTACAAGTTATATTTTTTTTACAAGACTTAAATTAAATTAATTAAAAACATGAACATGATTAATTTAATTTACATGACTTAGGTTATTAATTTTATTATTAATACATGAATTTTAACCTAAGTATTTTTCCATTTAATTAGACTATATAATTAATTAATTATTAAAATCATGACCTATAATTAATTTACATGACTTAGGTTATATTATTAATAGATAATAATACATGTTTTAACCTAAGTATTTTCACCTTATTTAATTAAACCATGTTATATTTAATTAAATACTTTAACCTGTAATTTATTTAATTCACATGAAATAATTAATAAACTATACTATTTAATTACATGACTTAGTATATTAATCAGTAAACACTTAAGCTTATATAATTAGCTTAATAATCTAGCTTATTTCTATTTATGAAAACTTTTTATTTTTAGAAACTTATTTAATTAAGGCAACTAATCTATTTATGTAAACTTTCTATTTTTAGAAACTTATCTATTTTAAGCAGTAAATCTATTTTTAGAAACTTTCTATTTTTGGAATCTTTCTATTTCTGGAAACTTTCTATTTTTGGAAACTTTCTATTTTTGGAAACCTACTATTTTTAGAAAGTTACTTATTATTACACAACAAGTATAATAATACATGAAATACAAGTAATACTTAATCAAAATAGACAGAATACATGATAAACACAGTATAAAGCTGGAATCAGTAAAACATGACATGAACATTTAAAACAAGCTAAGACATGATATAAAACCAGTTACGTACTCAGTAATCAGATACTTATACACGTATGTATTTATGTAGCATTAGTGATACCGAAGTAGTTTTCTCTTCCGTTCGTCTTCTTCGTTCACTGGACATAAGGTACGGATTCTCCGTCCTTTCAGTATGGACATTCTTTTCTTATTAGGATTTCCCGTATGCAGCCAACTGTTTTCCCCAGTATATCTTTTATATGTTTTTGAATTGCTTATGTTTAATTAGAATACCTAAATCCATATACATGCATGACCAGTTTCACCTAGTTATGGAGGTACCATAACCATAACACTGGAGGCACCAGTGTTATGACTTCACCACGGCGGAGTGATAGCTCGTGGCGTCCCTTTCAGCTTTTGGCCATATTATTATTATCAGGTGGGGCGTATGGGTGCATCCTAGTTTACATGTTTTCAGTAGATTACTCAGTGTGAATGTGGTGTGTGCCTTGCATCCTTCACAAGGAGCTGATCCCTCCTACCCAAACAAGTATATTAAATTAGAGGCAACCCCTCTAATTTGCATGACGAGGTCATCCCTCCAAGTATTCATGCACGTTGATATTTCATGACCTATATTGGCTAATGGTTAACATGTCAAACAGTTTTCATAAGATAAACGTAAGGCTTTTCAAACTATAAAACTAGTTTTATGAAGTTATACCAGGTTTTCCAGGACATATACATTTCTGCTGCTATATGTTTTAAATGCTTATATTATTCATTCCATGCTTGTATATCCGTGCACTGAGCGTTATGATCAGCCGTTACTTTCCTTTCCATGTACCAAAACGGCAGGTACCCAAGGACAGACTCGAGCATTTGGAGGACATGCATAGGATGGAAGCGGCCATAGACTTCTTTTCTTTTGCCTTTATATATTTATGCTTGTGTAGTCTTTCTTCATTTCATTTAGTTTATTTATGTTTTGGGCTTATGTTGGGAACCGATGTTTGATTCCGGTTTTCCTTATGGTCATGTATGTTTTACTGCATATTACCTTGCATGCTTTGACGACACGCCATAATTACGCGTAACGGTCCACTTATCAAAGTGGGGTGTTACAATTATGGTATCATAGCCCAAAGCTTCGACATGTATGCTCTAAAACTTGACCTGTGACTAGTGGGTAGTCACCAGGAGCTTCCTAAGACAACGCTTGTTATTCCATGAATTGATGTTTTCAGCTGATAGGTGTGAAAACACCCATCCTTTTACCACTTATTTATAATAATAACCAAGCCAAAACGTGTATTTTATGACGTAAATGTCGGAATTATATGTGGTTTGTGTTATTGTTGTGATTTAGGAGCAAAATGTGAAAAGGGAAGAAAACAAGGGCTTTCACGGGCTTTTATCGAAGAAAACGAGAAAAGACGAAGTCAAAAGATCAAGAGTGCAAAAAGAACGGAAGTCAAAGGCCTATTCTGAAGATTTATCGAAGAAAAAGTCTAAAGACGGAAGTTTAATGAAGTCGAAGAACCAAGTCTAATTAAAGAAGAAAATTATAAGACGAGTTCAATTTATATCGACAAATCCCGAGACGACGTCGAGAATGACAAAGAATTTAAATCGAGTCGAGACAAGAAGAAAGAAGGAAGAAAGCACCAACATTTTACTCCTCCAAATACCCTCCTAATGTGTCATTAGGAGAGAGTTAGTTAGTTCAGATTAGGAGTAGTGTAGATTTACTTTCTCTCTCTTGTTTTCACTTTCTCTCTCTAGATTAATATGTAGAATCTTTAATCTTTATGTTTTAATTGTTGAATCTTATACTATATTTCAAGCTTTTTCAATTAATCATTCTCATTCTATCTTTCTTTATTATTAATCTTGTGTTGATTTTGATAATCATGTATTTTAATTAATCATGTTCTTGTTTGATTGATTGTGCTTATTGGTTTTTATGTGTTTGATTTTTATAGCTTATTGTGTTTGATTCTTATTGTTTGGTTTTGCTTATTTTTAATTAAGTGTTTTTATTAGTTTATTATATAGAAAGTTGATTTTTAATTTTTAGATTTATTAGTGTTTTTCAAGTTTTTAATTTGTGCTTTAATTAGTTTTTCTTAAAAGTGTTTTAGATTAAGTTTTGGTTATTTGCTTATTTGATTTTTGCTTATCCGTGGCTTATTTTCTGCTTTTTAGTTGTTACTGTTTCTGTTTATCTGAATCTTTTTAATATCTTCGGATTAGGGTTTTAACATTTCGAAGATTTCCCTTTTTCTGAATTTAGTTTTCTCTGAATTACTTGTTTTTCTGAAAATCCTTGTTTCTCTGAAAAAGTTTATTATTCCGAAGATTTTATTTTATGCGAAATGGCATTTCTTTCAAAAAGTTGATTTTTCCGAAAAAAAGTCAAAAACTCAGAAAAAGTATAAACTCTGAAAACCAATTATTCCGAAAAAAGTTCTGAAAATAATTATTCCGAAAAAAGTTGTGAAAAGAATTTATTCCGAAGATTTCTATGTTCACATTCCGAAAAAACAAGTATTCCGAAGAAACAAGTATTCCGAAAATTTCTATGAAATTGTCATGCTTGCTAGCTAGGTTGCTTATTCATTTTGGCGCCAATTTCAGCTAGTAGGTTGCTAGCTTGAGCTAGCTGCCTGCTAGCTTGTTTATTTATCATTTTTTCCGTAATTTTTTGGTTTAATCTGAAAGTTGTTCCGATTTTATTTCTGAAAGTTACGTATTTTTAGTTGAATTTTTCGTCTAATTTTAAAATTAATATTTTTTCGTAAGGTTCAAGTTTTATCTTTTATTTAGTACCCGCTTTAGGTTTTGTCTCGTTTAGCTTTAAAGTACCATTTTAGTTTTATTCTCTCCTTTTCCATTAAGTTAATTTTATTTTTCAGTCGAAAGTTAATTTCTTCGTTTAGTTTTGTTTTAATTAATTTTTTGTTTCCATATTTGTTTTTAATATTATTTCTTTATTATTTGTCATTCGTTTTAATTTTCAGTTTATTCCTTTTATATTTTGTCATTTCTTTTTAAAGCTTTATTTTTATTTTTAATTAGTTTTAGACAACGACACCTTTTCTTTTATTCACCAAAGACGACTGAGTCACACTTTCAACCTTAATCAATTCGAATTGAATCGGGACGAACAAATTTTCATACTTGGCCAAAACCTAATATCAAATGGCGCCGTTGCCGGCTCTTTTCGTGAAGATTAACGGTATTCTGTGAGAGGCGTGTTGGATTTTGGGATCCGTTCACTCGTGAACGTTATTTTTCGTGTAAAAAAATCAAAAATCCTAAAAATGAAAAAATGAAAAAATACAAAAACAATTAAAAAATCATAAAAAGCATTTCTTTTTCGAGAGTTTTGCACCAAAAATATTCTTGTTGCTTATCTATTGTGTTTAATGGATTCGTTTGTTGACTGTGTAGGGTGTGGAAGACCATCTTCTGGTAGTCAATCCTGTCAATGGTGTTCATGCGAACGGTGTGGAATGGATATCCCTAATTGCGAATATGGCCGTTGTCTATCGTGCAATTCGATCAATTCATACTTCAATTCATTCTTCTCTTCTAATGACACTATTTCACCCTCTCCCATATATGACGATCCATATCAACAAAATGCACCGGGTTTCTCTCAATACCCGTGTTGTAACAATTGTGTGGGCCCACACGATACTTCTTATTGTCAACCGATGAATCACTTTGAACCAAATCCGTGCTGTGATTCCGGTTTTTATAATTTCGAGCCCCCACATTACTCCCTCGATCATCAACCTTCTGTTGGAATGAGTGAAGAAGAACGAGCCATTTTTTTGAATACACTTCAATACGTTCAACAAGAATTAGATAGCATACGCGAAGCAAGGGCGGAGCAACGACGACAAGAGCAAGTATCTAATCTTAGTACTTATAATCCTCCTCTTGTGCGTCCATACTACTATTATGATGATGACGAGGATGATATCTATGATCTCAACCCATCTTCTGAGATTACTACTCCTACTCTTGATATCCCAAATGCGTCTAAGGATTGTGATTCATCGAGTGAGATTAGTGAATTTGGTCTCGACAACTTATTTGAATAGGTTTGTGATGTCCCTACTTTTGCTGAGCTTACGGACGAGGTCGCTCTTAATGATGATGATTTTTCTCCATGCTATGAGAATTTCAGTTTTGAAATTTCTCTTTCTCCTCCGGGCGATGAAGGCGATGTTGATTTATTCTCTCCGACATACGAGAAGTTCACCACTGAACTTGGTCTTGTAGATGAGGTGGAAGACGTTATTCTTCGCGAAAAATTACTAAAAGTTCATCTTCTTATTGCTAAAATTGAAGCGTTGAATTCTGCTCCTATTTTAGAGTCTTTACCTCCGTCTATTACTTCAGTTGAGAATAATGATACAACTTTGGAGGAAATCGGCATTCTCTCAATACCTCCGGGTATTGATGATGATGATACGGAGGGGGATATTCTTTTTGATAATTTGCTACATGAAGATATTGTCCCAAGTCCCCCTCCCGAGCACCTTTTATCCCAACCTTTAAAAACCATTACCGAGGATGAGTGCTTTGACCCGGGAGGTGACATTGACCATTCCATGATTGACATCTTTACGGATTTGCCGCTCAGTGATCATCCATTGTCTTTGGGGGATGACAATGTGCTTCTTTTACCCACCCCACCTCCCGTGGATCACAACCTCACATACTTTTCATATGTTGAGAGGACTTTTCTACCTTTTAAGACTTACCCTCCGCCCTCCCCTGTTGTATTTTCCTCCGGGAACGAGGACAAGGTCTTTGATCCCGATATTACATTCAAGGCTTCCCCATGGACCATTTAATTCGGGGATGAGTCAGGCTCATGACATGGTTAACAAAAACAAGCGCTTCTCGGGAGGCAACCCGATTATCTATCCTTTTATTCTGTTTTTCTAATAAGTGTAGGGGAGACCCTAGTATGTGTTTGTTGTTTTCTTTCTTATCATGTGCAGGGATTTGAGCTTTCAAAGATACATTCTTGATGACTTTTGATGACCCGTGATTCCGTGTACCCATCTTCCCGGTTTTATCCTAAACTCCTTTGATTCTCTATTTTATATTTTCCAATATTAAAAGAGGAATCACTTTAGTTGTCTCTTCCTTAGCAAGATTTAAACAACGTGCACAATGTCCTAAGTGTAGGGGAGTTCACTCCCACATGCTTAAACATTGAGGACAATGTTTTTATTAAGTGTAGGGGGACTTCTATCGAAGTTAAGTGGCCTTTTCCTTGTATTTGTCCTCATATTAACCGGAAAATTGATTTTTCGACATTTTTCAAAATTTTTTTATCTATTTTGGCCTAGTAGTCTAGTAGTATTTTCCTTTGTTATCGTTATTTACTTTCTTTGCTAGAATAAAAGTTTAATAAAGTGGTTTTAAAGTTTTCAAAGTCATGAATCTATTGACTCAACCCGAGTTTACTTATCCAAGTTTACTCTTGCTAGTATCCTTAACGTGTTTAAGTCAAGTTTTGCTAGGCTTTTATATAGGGAACTTTAAAACGCGAAAGTCTTAACTCTTACGGGTTAAGAACAAGAACTTTTCGCAAGTTCCTATAATTGATCCTAGAAAGTCGTTTATCAAGGGAACTTTAAAATGTAAATTCTAAACTTGAAAGAGTCTAAGAAGATGCAAGATCCTATAGACGACTTGAAAACCCAAAACTTTGATTTAATTGGCTAAGCATCCACGAGTCTCATTCCTTGAGATTTTAAATTATGGAGAACGAGAGATGATAGAGTCAATTATAAGTTTGGTATTCTTTCATGAATTTATGTGAGTTGATTATGAGCTTTTTCTCCCATCGCTTGTTAATAAATTGCAATAAATAAGGTTGTACGATTTGAAAAGTTACTTAGCTTCTAGCCCAAGATCGTTTAAAAGTTGCTCGGTATTAATTAGAGTTCATAGCCAAGGCATAACTTATTGAAGCGGGATGCGAAGATTGGCGAGTCTGAAAAGGTCCTAACAAGACATGAGGGCTACATTTTGTTGCTAAAGATCTGAAGTGATGTGAAGAATCATTTATCAATAATCAATATGAAGGATCGAGACACACGACGAAAAGCAAATACTCCCGTAAAGATCATGGAGAAGTCTATCCAAAAAGGCCCTAACAAGGTATGAGGATAAATAGATCCAAGTCCTAAAAGGAGGCGGATCGTTGTATATCAAAATCCCAAATAAAGATTGGAGAAAAATAAAGAAGTCGTGGTCTAAATATGAAGAATCTCTCAAAAGGTTCAAGTGAAGAAATTCCTATTATGAAGAGAAGACCATTATTTCATGAACGTCTCTCAAGATTCGAAGTATGAAGTCAATGCCAGATATCGATCCGAGAAAGATCTCAAATCGTGAAGCAAGTTAGGCCAAGATATGGACTTTATGAGGTCCCGAGAAGTAGTTTTAAAAGATTTTTTCCTTTAGCTAACTATTGATTAAATCGTCCTACTTAATTTTCAGCCTTAATAACTATCTAAATAAGTCAAACAATGCATCCTCGTGATCATTTAAGACAACAATAAAATATAAGAGATACACCTAGGAATAAGGGAGTCTAAGTGAATAATTGGGCCACATGAGTGATTGTTAGTTTGCTAACTTATAATAACAATGATCTCGTTTTTAAGCTTGGTATGGAGAAGGTGAAACTTGAGGGTGATAAATATTCATGACAATCCAAAACCCCAATGTAAGTCTTTAATCTCTTAATTTGTTTTTTCTTCCTTTAAATTATGTCTTATGTTTAATAAAGGCCAAGGTGGGCTATTTATGATGAAAAATGTAAATCTTGCTTTGTAACTAATGCATTGCATGAGGGCATTGCAATGGTCAAGTGTAGGGGATTTGATAGGTGTGAAAACACCCATCCTTTTACCACTTAATTATAATAATAACCAAGCCAAAACGTGTATTTTATGACGTAAATGTCAGAATTATGCGTGGTTTGTGTTTTTGTTGTGATTTAGGAGCAAAATGTGAAAAGGGAAGAAAACAAGGGCTTTCACGGGCTTTTATCGAAGAAAACGAGAAAAGACGAAGTCAAAAGATCAAGAGTACAAAAAGAACGGAAGTCAAAGGCCTATTCTGAAGATTTATCAAAGAAAAAGTCTAAAGACGGAAGTTTAATGAAGTCGAAGAACCAAGTCTAATTAAAGAAGAAAATTATAAGACGAGTTCAATTTATATTGACAAATCCCGAGACGACGTCGAGAATGACAAAGAATTTAAATCGAGTCGAGACAAGAAGAAAGAAGGAAGAAAGCACCAACATTTTACTCCTCCTATAAATACCCTCCTAATGTGTCATTAGGAGGGAGTTAGTTAGTTTAGATTACTTTCTCTCTCTTGTTTTCACTTTCTCTCTCTAGATTAATATGTAGAATCTTTAATCTTTATGTTTTAATTGTTGAATCTTATACTATATTTCAAGCTTTTTCAATTAATCATTCTCATTCTTCCTTTCTTTATTATTAATCTTGTGTTGATTTTGATAATCATGTAGTTTAATTAATCATGTTCTTGTTTGATTGATGTTTTTGATTGATTGTGCTTATTGGTTTTTATGTGTTTGATTTTTATAGCTTATTGTGTTTGATTCTTATTGTTTGGTTTTGCTTATTTTTAATTAAGTGTTTTTATTAGTTTATTTTATAGAAAGTTGATTTTTAATTTTTAGATTTATTAGTGTTTTTCAAGATTTTAATTTGTGGTTTAATTAGTTTTTCTTAAAAGTGTTTTAGATTAAGTTTTGGTTATTTGCTTATTTGATTTTTGCTTATCCGTGGCTTATTTTCTTCTTTTTAGTTGTTACTGTTTCTGTTTATCTGAATCTTTTTAATATCTTCGGATTAGGGTTTTAACATTCCAAAGATTTCCCTTTTTCTGAATTTAGTTTTCTCTGAATTACTTGTTTTTATGAAAATCCTTGTTTCTCTAAAAGAGTTTATTATTCCGAAGATTTTATTTTATGCGAAATGGCATTTCTCTGAAAAAGTTGATTTTTCCGAAAAAGTCAAAAACTCTGAAAAAGTATAAACTCTGAAAACCAATTTTTCCGAAAGAAGTTCTGAAAATAATTATTCCGAAAAAAGTTGTGAAAAGAATTTATTCCGAAGATTTCTATGTTCACATTCCGAAAAAACAAGTATTCCGAAGAAACAAGTATTCCGAAAATTTCTATGAAATTGTCATGCTTGCTAGCTAGGTTGCTTATTCATTTTGGCGCCAATTTTAGCTAGTAGGTTGCTAGCTTGAGCTAGCTGACTGCTAGCTTGTTTATTTATTATTTTTTTCCGTAATTGTTTAGTTTAATCTAAAAGTTGTTCCGATTTTATTTCTGAAAGTTACGTATTATTAGTTGAATTTTTCGTCTAATTTTAAGATAAATATTTTTTCGTAAAGTTCAAGTTTTATCTTTTATTTAGTACCCACTTTAGGTTTTGCCTCGTTTAGCTTTAAAGTACCATTTTAGTTTTTTTCTCTCCTTTTCCATTAAGTTAATTTTATTTTTCAGTCGAAAGTTAATTTCTTCGTTTAGTTTTGTTTTAATTAATTTTTTCGTTTCCATATTTGTTTTTAATATCCTTTCTTTATTATTTGTCATTCGTTTTAATTTTCAGTTTATTCCTTTTATATTTTGTCATTTCCTTTTAAAGCTTTATTTTTATCTTTAATTAGTTTTAGACAACGACACCTTTTTTTTATTCACCAAAGAGGACTGAGTCACACTTTCAACCTTAATCAATTCGAATTGAATCGAAACGAACAAATTTTCATACTTGGCCAAAACCTAATATCATCAGCACATTGTTGTTTTAACCATGATGTTTTCAGCACCTTGAGGTTTTAACCTTGATGTTTTTCATCAATATTGTTTTACTAATATGGATGGACAACCGTCATTCATATTTAGTTATGTGTCATTGTTTCATGCATGACGTTCCTCGTGAACTATGACTATATTGACTGAACCTCAGTAGTTCCTAATTAGTCACATAAAAATTTTCTGATAAGTTTTGACAGACGAGTTTCATTTACTTATGTTTCATGTATCATTGTTGCAGGAATTATGACTAAGTAATGGTTAGTACAGGACTGACCCTATTTAGTCGCATGTGCTTTTATCGAAACTTTTAACTTTGGGACCGACCCATAGGCGTCCCCTCGCCATGTCTTTTGTTTTGGTACCGACCCATAGGCGTCCCCTCGCGCATATAAAGGTTTTTTTATTAACTGCATCATGTATTCATGCACTGTTTTCATGCATAAAAATTTTCTTATGATTTATAAGCATAATTTTTTTTTCATGTCCCCTCATAAGTTACGATGTCTTTTATGTCAAGTATGCTTCCATACTATCATGGTTAACTTCAGTTTCATGTTGATTATGTTATATACTCCTTCATGTTAAATTGTTTCATGTTCCTTCACGATAATTCCGTCTTCATGCTGATTACGTCTTACGCCTCTTTTGTTATTTATGCTTTCATGCAAGACATTGTTGGATTTCATTGAATCCTGCTTTCATGATAGTCATGGTTGGTTTTCATTGATCATGCTTTCAGGAAAATCATCATTGAATTTTGTGTAACCACACTTTAACATTTCTCTATACAACCAGAATGATGTCTATGCTAATATTGCTAGGCTATCATGATGATCAGCCCAGTTTGGTCTTCAAACCATATAAAATCATGTCAAAAGATCGGTCCATATCGATCATTTCATGTGCATCCCACGTGTACTCCACGTACAGTATTTCATGTGTATTACACGTACCACAATTCATGTGTATTTCACTTACAATACTCCATGAGTATTCACTAGTCGATTCTAAATCATCTCATGCGTATTCCATTTGTTGATGTTCTACAAATTATTGATGCCGTTCATAGCTTGGAGATGTTACTAAAGATGATGCTGCTGATGTTTGGAGACGCTACGAGATGCTGATGCTGTTCACAACATGGAGATCGTAGAAGACGAAGACAAAGGCGTTAGATCAAAGCGATCGGACGAGAAGATGCTTCACCACCAGACGATTTCCATCAATCATGGTCCCAAATTCTTAGTTACATGTCACACCTCATTCAGTTGTCGTTTCAGTCATATGAGGGAGAACCGGTACCAGCCGGCCACTCAGCTGAATAGTTACATGAATCACAGTCATGAGAATGACCGTCATGGAACTAACAGACAAGACGATAGTAACCACCACTATGACAACAACTATCCTAGCAATCGCAACCGAAGCTCCGGCCGCGGACGTGATCAGAAATACAAAGGATCAGTAGTCCAACCGATCCGCCAATTCTGTCATAATAACCTAATATTTGTAATTCTATTTGTTTCACATCTCGAGACACATGTCAAGACATCAGCCAAGATACATGTCTCACGTATATTCTCTGAAGACACATGTTAAGACACCAGTTAAGACACATGTCACACTTATATTTCCCAAGACACGAGTCAAGACACATGACTCACGTCCAATTCAGGAACATCTCTAAGAAATTCAGGGTACCCTCCAAAGGGTATATCCATTTTGTTGTGCCATGTATTAATCAGGCCATAAGAATTTCAGTACTATTCACCGGCGTATCAGTGAGACCTGTCACGTTTGCTTCATTACACTTTCGTTTCTCGAGTTCATATTTCATATATTCATGACCATGAAGGACGCCATTCGTATTCCCCAAGTATATGAAGGTTTTCCTTCAGCCTAATGATAAGATCCAAGCTGCGAACACATTACCTCGGACAGATGCAAGTCGAATTTAATCCTAATTATGGACTACGAACAGCACACCATGCTGCGATTCATGATTTTGTACAGTGATGTTCAGGCTCCTGAATACATTCAGCTTGATTTTCCATCAGGAAAATATGTACAAATTACCTATGCTTACAGACACGACCACTTAAGTCCTTTTACGCATAACCAGCGGATTATTCCAAAACCGTCCCTTATACTCCAGAAGAACCTTCAAGGAGAAGGACGGTAACATGAGATTATGTGTCGACTACCGTCGATTTTAAACAAATCACCATTCATAACCGTTATTCTCCTCCACGTATGGACAACGTGTCCAATCAAATTTAAGGTGTTAAACACTTTTCCAAGATAGGATTCATGATCATGCTGCCAACAGTGACGAGTGAAAGAGCAGGACATGTTCATGACTGCTATTCGTTTACGACTCTGTCATGTTAGATTCATGATTTTGTATTAGTATCAGAAATGCTCCAACAGCATTATGGACTGAATAAATCAAGTTTCCATGAACTCTAAGTCTGGAGAAGAACATGAAGACCATATTTGCACTATGTTGCAAATTCTACGACAGGAGAAATTTCACCCTGAAATTTTCAATATAAATTCTGGGTGATTACAGTGACACGCTGAATCACATGGATCCTCACGGTTAATCTTACCATGACTCAACTTATGCATAAAGGTGAGAACCCTACACTACATTAGGTGTTCCAGAAAATCCTACGCTAGAAAAGTCTAAATTCGGAGACTCAGAGTTTCGCAAACTCCTATGTATCAAGTTCTACGAAGCAAGATACATTTACGTTCATATCTAAGTACCTGACATACCAACATGCTAAGATAGAACAGCAACAGACTAAGATGTTTCTCCACCAGCAAGAATTATGAACAGAAATGGGACAAGATCTCCATGGATTTTGTTCACCAGATTAACGCAAACACAGAAGAAGCAAGATGCTATCTGGGTTATTGCCAACAGTTTGATCAAGTCTGCATAATCCTTACATCCGCAAGGATTTCAAGAACCAACAGATAGATCAGAAATGTTCCAGCCAAGGCGCATCCGATCACTTGGTAATCCCTCAGCTATCGGATCAGACAAAGGTTCGCACTTTTTCTCCTTATGTACGTTCACGTTCTCGTTCCAGTTTTAAGACTTGCTTTCACACTCACGTTCATGACACTATTCACGTTCATAATCGTATCCTAGCTTACGATTTTACGTTCATTTTCATTCTGGGAAGTTTTGCAAGAACTTGAGAGATCAGACTCAAGTCTAGTATAACTCTCTATGCTCAGACAGATGTTTCACGTCACATTCCACGCCTCATCTTATAGTGTTTGGCGTTACCGTAGTTGTATTCCATGTTCACGATATGTTTCACATGTCATGTTCATTTCACGTTCCTCATATCACGTTCACGATATCTTACACGTATCATTTATCATGATAAGTTTGCTCATACTACACTCACCATATCTCCACGTATCACGTTCAAAATTTTTCACGTATCACGTTCAAAATTTTTCACGTACTACGTTTCAGTATGTCTCGCGCATCGTTGCTAATTATCCGTTAGGTTAGATTATTTTGCATCATGACGTTCAGTTACCCTTGCACGTTAATTTTTTTTTCCTCGATCAAATTCAGGGGATCTATCTTACGTTGATAACCATGAACTCCTCGTGTTTTCAAGTCAAGGTCAGGAGGACCAAGATTTATCATTTGTATTCAAGATCTTGTGAAGGAACCGTCCCAAGAGGGAAGCCAATTGGAAACGGACACGTTCATCTGGACTTCTTATCCGTTTTTCTCTTATCTATTAGATATGTCCTTTCAGTCACATCACGTTCCATGTCCTTTCAAGACATGTCATGTTCCACGTTCCTTTCTACCATGTCATCTTCATGTCCTTTTATCTTTCATACCCTCTCAGTTGGATTCGGGTATGTTCTTTTCAGTTTACTTTATCTATAATTTGGGAACGAATTATTCTTTTTAGGGGGGAAGAGTTGTAAAACCCGCATGCTTTTACCATGAATAGTACTCTTACGATCGTACGTACATGATTAGAACTTTCCTTTTACAGCATGTTTAAGTTTCACAAACAAGCATTACAAGTATTGCGTACGTGTTATAACACGATAAGTATTTATTACGTATTAACACACGATAATTATATCAATAATATTATAATCACGAACATTCGAACATGAAATCATGAACGTAAATTAATCACGAGCTAATATTACGTATGTATGTATGTATATTTATTACGATCACGAATAAATATAATAAGACACGAACGATAACTATTAAATCACGTAAGACACGAACACGAGAACACACTTACTATTTAGACACGGAAAATGTTCGGGTTACCCCTATGTGGGCCCCATACCCGCGGCTACATCAAGACCAAGGGCCAAGCCCATTGTTTTTTTTACTAAACAAGAAAAAGGAGAAATCAATTTCATAAATCAAGAATTTAGAAATAACAAGAAACCCTAAATCTTTTTCTTCTTCCTCTCTTTGGCCGCCGGGTTCTACACACACTAAGGGGTGTTTGGTTGATTTTTGGTGTTCGGTTATCGCAAGGATTGTTAGTGTGTTCATTCCCCTTTGATTCACGTGATCGGTATAAACCCTAACCTCTTTTCTTTTATGTTTTTGATTTATAAATCACATGAAATCATGAATGTTTTTAATAACAAATTAAAAACAAATAAACATATGCTAATTAAACATGGGTGTAAGATTTATAAACGGTTAAGGGGTGTTTGTTGGTTGGCCGACACATAACCGAGCCCTAAGGGGGGGTCTCGGCTTGATTTTTCTCGCACCAACCAAGACCTTATGGTCTCGGTATGGTGGTGGTGTGTCACGGCAGCCGGAAAAAAGGGAGACCCGACCTCGGTTGGGGCATGGTGGTGCTCGGGTAGGCCACGTCAGCAAGGGGAAACCGGCTAGCCGGTGGGAAACCTTGGCTAGCCGGCGGCTAGGTTGACCAAGGGTGTATTGGCTCCGGTTCAGGGGTTAAAACACGAGTCCGGTTCACACATGTTTAGAATAAAACACGGTCCGGTTCATGAATTATTTTTACAAGGTTAAATATTTTTTACAAGTTATATTTTTTTTACAAGACTTAAATTAAATTAATTAAAAACATGAACATGATTAATTTAATTTACATGACTTAGTTATTAGTTTTATTATTAATACATGAATTTTAACCTAAGTATTTTTCCATTTAATTAGACTATATAATTAATTAATTATTAAAATCATGATCTATAGTTAATTAATTTACATGACTTAGGTTATATTATAAATAGATAATAATACATGTTTTAACCTAAGTATTTTCACCTTATTTAATTAAACAATGTTATATTTTATTAAATACTTTAACCTATAGTTTATTTAATTCACATGAAATAATTAATAAACTATACTATTTAATTACATGACTTAGTATATTAATCAGTAAACACTTAAGCTTATATAATTAGCTTAATAATCCAGCTTATTTCTATATATGGAAACTTTCTATTTTTAGAAACTTATTTAATTAAGGCAGCTAATCTATTTATGGAAACTTTCTATTTTTAGAAACTTAATCTATTTTAAGCAGTAAATTTATTTTTGGAAACTTTCTATTTTTGGAAACTTTCTATTTTTGGAAATTTTCTATTTTTGGAAACTTTCTATTTTAGGAAACTTGCTATTTTTAGAAAGTTACTTATTATTACACAACAAGTATAATAATACATGAAATACAAGTAATACTTAATCAAAATAGACAGAATACATTATAAACACAGTATAAAGCTAGAATCATTAAACATGACATGAACATTTAAAAGAAGCTAAGACATGATATAAAACCAGTTACGTACTCAGTAATCAGATACTTATACACGTATGTATTTATGTAGCATTAGTGATACCGAAGTAGGACTCTCTTCCGTTCGTCTTCTTTGTTCACTGGACATAAGGTACAGATTCTCCGTCCTTTCAGTATGGACATTCTTTCCTTATTAGGATTTCCCATATGCAGCTAACTTTTTTCCCCAGTATATGTTTTATATGTTTTTAAATTGCTTATGTTTAATTAGAATACCTAAAGCCATATACATGCACGACCAGTTTCACCTAGTTATGGATGTACCATAACCATAACACTAGAGGCACCTGTGTTATGACTTCACCACGACGGAGTGATAGCTCATGGCGTCCCTTTCAGCTTTTGGCCATATTATTATTATCAGGTGGGGCGTATGGGTGCATCCTAGTTTACATGTTTTCAGCAGATTACTCAGTGTAAATGTGGTGTATGCCTTGCATCCTTCACAAGGAGCTGATCCCTCCTACCCAAACCAGTATATTAAATTAGAGGTAGCCCCTCTAATTTGCATGACGAGGTTACCCCTCCAAGTATTCATGCACGCTGATATTTCATGACCTATATTGGCTAATGGTTAACATGTCAAACAGTTTTCATAAGATAAACATAAGGCTTTTCAAACTATGAAACCAGTTTTATGAAGTTATACCAGGTTTTCTAGGACATATACATTTCCGTTGCTATATGTTATACATGCTTATATTACTCATTCCATGCTTGTATATCCGTGCACTGAGTGTTATGCTCATCCGTTACTTTCCTTTCCATGTCCCAAAATGGCAGGTACCCAGGGACAGACTCGAGCATTTGGAGGACGTGCATAGGATGGAAGCTGCCATAGACTTCTTTTCTTTTGCCTTCATATATTTATGCTTGTGTAGTCTTTGTTCATTTCATTTACTTTATTTGTGTTTTGGGCTTATGTTGGGAACCGATTTTTGATTCTGGTTTTCCTTATGGTCATGTATGTTTTACTGCATATTACCTTGCATGCTTTGATGATACGTCATAATTACGCGTAACGGTCCACGTATCAAAGTGGGGTGTTACAATATGTTTTAAATAAAAAGCCTCATTTATTTTGTAAACCAAATATCCAAATAAAAAATAGACGAATCAAACCTACATTTATTACTACAAGAAGATCAAATACTCACAATTGATTTAGTAACTAGAGATATGAAAACAGAGATAAACAAAGCGTCGTTACACAAACCCTAGCTGGTTGTCTGAAAATAATAGAGAGAGAGAAAGAGAGAGAAAAGTGAGATGATGTTTTAGTGTGTGTGAAAACCTAGATTGTATTTGTAGAGGATTGATTTACCCTTTTGTGATTTTTAGCTTGGGCTCTACGCGGGTATTTTCATTTTTGTAATGTTTTGGGTCAAGTTACATGTGTTCAAAACTTTACTCAATTTTCAAATTTACATGTCTAATGTTATTTTTTTCAAATTTACATGTCACACATTTTGTAGTGATTCGAACAAAGAGAAGAGATCCCAACATCCCCTTTTTTTATCAAAGTCTCAATGAATCTTTTTCATCCATTGATGTATTTTTGATCTAATGGTCATCATCAACCCATCTCCTCATTTAACTAACCGTATTTTCTAACAAAAGAAAAGGGATCTCAACATCCCACATCCGATTTCGGCGACCACCACAACAACCCCACCGATTTCTAGTGTAACACCCCATTTTGATAAATGGAATGTCACGCGTAATTATGGCGTGTCATCAAAGCATACAAGAATAAATGTCTAAAACATTACATGACCATAAAAAGGAAATACCGGAATCAAACATCGGTAGTCCAAAAGTAAAGTTCATCACACACAAACATAAGTACTATAAATGAAAGGACTAAACAATGTCCATGGAAAGAGTATCAAAGTATAGATAATGCATAAAGTAAAGAAAGGCTAGAAAGCTTCCAGTCCATATGCACGTACGCTTAAAGTCTACGAGCGTCCCTGAGTACCTGCCGTTTTGGGAACATGAAAAGGAAAACGACTGAGCAATACGCTCAGTGCACGGATGTACAATAAAGCATGAATAATATAAGTATATAAGTATATAACAGCGGAAGAAACTAAGTCCCGAATAACCCGGTTAAGTCTTAATAAAACTGGTTTTATAGTTTGAAAAGCCTTATGTATATCTTGTAAAAACTGCTTAACATATTTTACCGTTAGCCAATATAGGTCATGAAAATCCACCGTGCATGAATACTTGGAGGGGTGACCTCATCATGCAAATTAGAGGGGCTGCCTCTAATTTAATATACTGGTTTTGGGTAGGAGGGATCAGCTCCTTGTGAAGGATGCAAGACACATACCACATTCACACTGAGTAATCTGCTGAAAACATGTAACTAGGATGCACCCATACGCCCCACATGATAAATATAATAATATGGCCAAAAGCTGAAGGGATGCCACGAGCAATCACTCCGCCGTGGGGAAGTCATAACACCAGTGCCTCTAGTGTTATGGTTATGGTACCTCCATAACTAGGTGAAACTGGTCATGCATGTATATGGCTTCAGGTATTCTAAATTAAACATAAGCAATCAAACATATAAACTTATACTATGAGAAAACAGTTGGCTGCATACGGGGAATCCTAACAAGGAAATAATGTCCATACTGAAAGGACGGGAATCCGTACCTTATGTCCAGTGAACGAAGAAGACTAACGGAAGAGATTCCTACTTCGGTATCACTAATGCTACATAAATACATACGTGTATAAGTATCTGATTACTGAATACGTAACTGGTTTTATGTCATGTCTTAGCTTATTTTAAGCTTTCATGTCATGTTTTACTGTTTTAAGCTTTATACTGTGTTTATCTTATATTCTGTCTATTCTGATTAAGTATTACTTGTATTTCATGTATTATTATACTTGCTGTGTAATAATAAGTAACTTTCTAAAAATAGCAGGTTTCCTAAAATAGAAAGTTTCCAAAAATAGAAAGTTTACGAAAATAGAAAGTTTCCAAAAAAAGAAATTTTCCAAAAATAGAATTACTGCTTAAAATAGATAAGTTTCTAAAAATAGAAAGTTTCCATAAATAGATTAGCTGCCTTAATTAAATAAGTTTCTAAAAATAGAAAGTTTCCATAAATTGATATAAGCTGGTTAAATAAGCTAATTATATAAGCTTAAGTGTTTTCTGGTTATTATTCTAAGTCATGTAGTTATAAAGTATAGTTTATTAATTATTACATGTAAATTAAATAAACTATAGGTTAAAAGTATTTAATTTAATATATCGTGTTTTTAATTAAATAAAGTTAAAATATTTAGGTTAAAACATGTATTATTAACTATTAATAATATAACCTAAGTCATGTTAATTAATTAATTATAGTCATGGTTTTAATAATTAATTAATTATAAAGTCTATTTAAATATAAATACTTAGGTTAAAATTCATGATCTATTAATTAAATTTATAACCTAAGTCATGTACATTAAATTAATCATGTCATGTTTTATTAATTTAATTTTAAAACATAACTAGTAAAATCATAAACCTTAAAAATAATCTATGAACCGGACCCGTGACTAAAACCATGAACCGGACCCGTAATCAACACCATACCCTGACCAAGGTCGGGGTTCCCCTTGTTTTGGCTGCTGCCGTGGGACCACCACCACCATACCGAGACCATATGGTCTCGGTGGTGGGTAATAAGCCAAGTCGAGACCCCTTAGGGGCTCGGTTAGGCGTCGGCTAGACCACAACACCCCTAAAAACCCTTGTTTGATTTCCCCCATAATCCTTAACATGTTTAGAATAATTGTTTTTAATTAGTTTAATTAAAAACACCATGATTTTATGTGATTCAATAAATCAAAACATAAAGAAAAGGGTTAAAAAGTTATACCGAATACGTGGATCAATTAAGGATGAACACACACGAATGCTTGCACAATTTCCAAGATCAAAATCAACCCGAACAACCCTTTTGGTGTCCTTAAAACCGGCGGCCAAAGAGAGAAGGAAGAAAGATTTAGGGTTTTTGTTAATTTCTTGTTTTGTGATAAATGACACAAGTTTTACCCCTTAACCCCTTGTTAGTAAATTTTGTATGGGCTAAGCCCATGCTTCTATGTATGCTGCGGGTAGGGGGCCCCACATGGGGTAACCCATACTTCTCTCGAGTCTAAATATTATAGTGTGTTCTCGTATTTTATCGTGTTCGTGTTTTACGTGTTCTAATTAATTATTGATCGTGACTTAATATATTTATTCATGTTCGTAATAAATATATATACGTAATTAATATTAGCTCGTGATTAAATTACATTCATGATTTCATGATCGCATGTTCGGGATTATAATTATTATTTGAATAATTATCGTGTGTTCATACGTAATAAATACTTATCGTGTTCTAACACGTACGTAATACTTAAAATTCTTATACGTGAACGTAAACATGCTATAAAAGGAAAGTTCTAATCATGTACGTACGATCTAAAGGGTACTATTCATGGTAAAAAGCATGCGGGTTTTACAACTCTTCCCCCTTAAAAAGAATAATCCGTCCCCGAATTATAGATAAAGTAAACTGGAAAAGAAGAACATACCCGAATTCAAAATATGAAATGAGGGTAAGAATCCCGGATAGACTCCTCTGTTTCCCAAGTGGCTTCCCGCTCGGTATGATCCCTCCAAAGGATTTTGACGAATGGAATCGTCTTCCTTCTCATGACTCGCTCTTGTCTGTTAAGAACTCGTTCGGGTTCTTCTATGAAAGTGAGATCTTCAGGTATCTGTTCCAGTGGATACTTAACCATGTGAAGGGGATGATACTGGTACCCTCTGAGTAAGGACACGTGAAACACATTGTGTACATGCGAAAGCTGTGGAGGTAACGCTAAACGGTAAGATACTTCACCGACTCGTTCAATGATATCAAACGGTCCGATGAAACGAGGACTGAGCTTCCCTTTAATCCCGAAGCGTCTAACACCACGTGCCGGCGAAACCTTAAGAAAGACGTGATCTCCTACGTTAAAATGTATGTCCCTACGATGCTTATCGGCGTAACTCTTCTGACGTGACCGTGCTTCCTGAATTTTATGCATAGCTACTGCGACCCTCTCATTAGTCATCTCTATGATCTCTGGTCCTTCAAGTGTTCGCTCGCCAACCTGATTCCAGCTGATTGGGGCGCGACACTTCCTGTCATACAACATCTCGAAAGGAGCACACTTGATACTTGCGTGCCAACTGTTGTTGTATGCAAACTCCACCAAACAGATATAATCGTCCCAATCGCCCGTCCATTCCAACGCACATGACCTTAACATGTCCTCCAATGTCTGAATCGTTCGCTCCGACTGCCCGTCTGTTTGAGGATGAAAAGTCGTGCTAAGCTTAAGTTGTGTACCCCAAGCTTTCTGTAGACTCTTCCAAAATCGCGAAGTGAAACGAGGATCTCTGTCTGAGACGATGCTGGATGGAGCACCGTGGAGTCTCATGATCTCTCTTCTATACGTATCGGCGAGTTTACTGACCGAATCTTCCTTACGGATCGGTAAGAAATGAGCTGATTTGGTAAGTCGATCTACGATAACCTAAATTGCATCGTGCTTCCTCTTGGTTGGCGGAAGACCAGTAACAAAATCCATGGTGATTTTGTCCCACTTCCACTCAGGAATATCTAACGGTTGAAGGAGACCGCCAGATCGTTGATGCTCGATCTTAACCTGCTGGCAGGTAAGACATTTGGAGACGTAAGTGGCAACATCCTGTTTCATACCACTCCACCAAAAGTACTGCTTGATGTCATGGTACATCTTAGTCGAACCAGGATGTATAGAGAATGGGGAGCTATGAGCTTCAGCTAACAATGCTTCCCGGAGTTCTTGATCATCAGGAACACAAAGTCTCGTGCCCTGCCATACGATACCATCTGCATCTACTCTGAATTCCGTCTGCTTCTCCAAATTCTGAACTATCGCCCAGATTTATCCATCATCTTTCTGAGCTTCATTGATCCTAGAGAGTAACTCGGGTTCCACTCTAAGATTAGCCCAGTAACCGTGTTGTCCACGTACCATGATCTCTATGTATAGTCGCTCCAAGTCTCTTATGATTTCATCCTCAATCTTAATGCCGTTGATCATTCCGAACTTCCTGCTAAGTGCATCTGCTACTTCATTCGCCTTTCCGGGATGATACTGTAGATTAATGTCATAATCCTTCAACAGCTCTAACCATCTCCTCTGCCTCATGTTCAATTCACGCTGAGTGAAGATATACTTCAAGCTCTTGTGGTCCGTGACAATGTCACATGATTCTCCATATAAGTAGTGCCTCCATATCTTCAATGAAAACACGACTGCAGCAAGTTCCAAGTCATGCGTGGGGTAATTTTCTTCATAAGGATTAAGCTGCCGTGAAGCGTACGCGATCACTTTCCCATGTTGCATGAGAACACAGCCAAGTCCCTTCCCCGATGCATCACTATAGAATTTGAAATCCACCCGTACCGGATGGGAGAGTAAGAATATGTGCAGATACTAACTTCTGCTTCAGGTCTTCAAAGCTCTTCTCTCGTTCTTCAGTCTAGACGAATTTCTCCCCTTACCGCATCAGTTTGGTCAATGGTAGTGCTAGGCAGGAAAATTTCTCCACGAACCTACGGTAATAGCCAGCTAAGCCTAAGAAACTATAGACTTCAGTCGCTGATGTCGGCCTCGGCCACTTAGTAATAGCCTCAACCTTCGCTGGATCCATAGTGATTCCTTCTGCTGATACAATGTGACCTAAGAATGTCACCTTGTCTAACCAGAACTCACACTTAGAGAATTTAGCATACAGCTGCTTCTGGCGAAGAATCTGTAGTACTATACGAAGATGGTCTTCGTGTTCCTCCTTGGAATTTGAGAAAATCAGGATTTCATCGATGAAGACAATGACGAACTTGTCCAGAAATTCATAGAAGATTTTGTTCATCAAATCCATGAAAACTGCTGTAGCATTGGTCAGGCCGAATGACATGACTACAAATTTGTAGTGGCCATAGCGGGTACGAAAAGCAGTCTTGGCGATGTCCTGCTCCTTAACTCGTAGTTGGTGATAGCCTGACCTAAGATCAATCTTGGAGAAGTGTTTGGCCCCTTGGAGTTGGTCAAACAGATCGTCTATACGCGGCAGTGGATACCTATTCCTGATAGTAATCTTGTTGAGCTCGTGATAGTCTATGCAAAGACGCACACTGCCGTCCTTCTTCTTAACAAATAAGACCGGTGCGCCCCATGGAGATGCGCTCGGTCGAATGAAACCTCGTTCTAGATGTTCTTGCAGTTTATCCTTCAGATCCTTTAACTCTATGGGAGCCATGCGATAAGGAGCCTTGGAAATCGGTTCCGCTCCTGGAATGAGCTCGATATTGAATTCCACTTCTCGTGCAGGTGGTATGCCCGGAAGTTCTTCTGGAAATACATCTTGGAATTTTGACACTATTGGCTGATCCTGAACTGATGGAGATTCAGCATCCATGTCGTGAACCGTAGCTAGATAACCCTCGCAGCCATGTGACAGTAGTGCACGCGCTTGCAGGGTAGATATGATTTGTACAGACCTTCCGGGTACGAACCCATTGTGAATGTACTCTGGTGCATTAACATCACCGAAGATGACTTGATATGAATGGCAGTCTATGGTAGCATGATGCTTAGATAGCCAATCCATGCCCAAAATCATGTCAAAGTCATTCATGTCCAGCGGAAGTGCGTCAACAGGACGAACCTTATCCTCAAACTCTAGGGGAAGACTCTTGTATACATGGGTGATTAATATAGAGTCCCTCAAGGGCGTTGAAATACTGAGTCTATTATCTAGTGGCATGGGGAGCATCCTAATGTTCTTGGCATAAGCAGTAGAAATGACCGAGTGAGTAGCACCCGTATCAAATAGAACACACGCAGCTTGACCATAAATATACAAGATTTCAGTGATGGTACCTGTAGACTTGTTGGCCTGACCTCGAGATGTCGTGTAGACACGTCTAGTGGTAGGAGGTCGCTTGGTATCAGCATGTCCCGATGTGCCCTCCATCTCGCCCTTACGGCAGTCCTTCATGCGATGGCCAGGAAGACCACACTTGAAGCATGCGTCGGTGTCGCGACGACATGGCCCTGGGTGCCTACGGTGGCAAGTAGAGCAAAGAGGATGAGTATACCCTCCAACAGGTGCTCTGGCTGGCTGAGGACCTGATAAAACATTTTACATGAGACATGATAATAGGGTACAAAGGACAATGCGAGTAATCGTAAAATTGAATACCAGTGATAGCTGGACGGCTAGGCTGTGAACCTCTCTGGTTCTGGTCCCTACCATTTCCATGGTTCCTGGTAGAAGATTTGCTAAAGTGTCAGAATTATGAGTTATAACATGAAATCATAAGAAAATGCGTAAGTATTAGGACCTGCTGTCGTTGGAGTGTCCAGCGCTGTTACGGTAATTATCATTACCGCCACGCCTATCCGTAGCAGAACGGTCGTTAGTCTGACCGTTTCCCTTGGGCTGATTAGGCTGCTGCTGAGTAGCCGGCTGAGACCGGTCCCCGGTTTTCTGCCTGGAAGATACAATTTAAAGAGATGAATAATTGACATATACATATAGAATACGGATTGGTCACCACTTGAATACGAATGTTTACCTCTTCTCGGGTCTCTCTGCATCCCCAAACTCATCTCTCTCCTACTCAGACTACAATATTGTCCGCTTTGCCAGGAGGCTCACGGCTTTGCTTTGTGGCCCTCTTGTAAGTACTTCCCGGCTGGTCACCAATCTAGTACTACTCTGACATGAGCACGCTTAACTGCCAGTTCCTAAGAACCCCACTTGCAGTAGACCACAAAACGCGTTGTGTCATGAGAAGGCGATTGTTATCTTATGAACCATGGATCTCTCCTGCAGCATTTCCAACTTAAGTGTTGCATCGGCCACTTGTGCTACCGTGTCCAACGGAGCACCTTCTAGGTTATTGGCAATCATTGGATTAAGGGCCCAAAGAAAATGTTGTGCCTGTTCTTCAGTGGTGCCCGCAGCTGCTCTCAGGACACCGGCAAATCAAAGAAAACGTTGCATGAAGTCATTGATGTCTTCCTCAGGTCGCTGTCTAATGGTATAGTATTCTCTCATGAGCCGATTCCTTCCTTCCGTGGGGAAAATGCTAGGTGGGGGAGGATAGTTTTAGTTCTGATGAAGGATGTCTTGCAAATCTGCATTGGCAGCTGCAACCATCTCCCGGATATTGTTAGTGTTTGCCATCAAGAGAAAAATTTTATATACATGAAAAAAAATTATACCAATAAATCAAGAGAAAAATTTTATGCCAGAAAATTTGTATATGAATGCATGATGCAATTTTATGAAAACTTTTGTATGCTCGAGAGTGAACGCCTATGGTCAGTTCACCCAAAATAAAACACATGGCGAGGGGACGCCTATGGGTCGGTCCCAAATTTAAAAGTTTCGATAAAACACATGCGACTAAAGAGGGCCAGTCCTGTACCAACCGTTACTTAGTCATAAACCTGCGACAATGACATATATATGTATGCATGAAAATGATGAATGCATGAAAACCGACTGTCAGTTCTAGGAAGACCATAGTGACTACCCACTAATCATAGGTCATGTTTTGAGAGCCTACAGGTCGAAGCCTTAGCTCTGATACCATAATTGTAACACCCTATTTTGATAAATGGAATGTCACGCGTAATTATGGCGTGTCATCAAAGCATACAAGGATAAATGTCTAAAACATTACATGACCATAAAAAGGAAATACCGGAATCAAACATCAGTAGTCCAAAAGTAAAGCTCATCACACACAAACATAAGTACTGTAAATGAAAGGACTAAACAATGTCCATGGAAAGAGTATCAAAGTATAGATAATGCATAAAGTAAAGAAATGCTAGAAAGCTTCCAGTCCATATGCACGTACGCTTAAAGTCTACGAGCGTCCCTGAGTACCTGCCGTTTTGGGAACATGAAAATGAAAACGGATAAGCAATACGCTCAGTGCACAGATGTACAATAAAGCATGAATAATATAAGTATATAAGCATATAACAGCGAAAGAAACTAAGTCCCGAATAACCCGGTTAAGTCTTAATAAAACTGGTTTTATAGTTTGAAAAGCCTTATGTATATCTTGTAAAAACCGCTTAACATATTTTACCGTTAGCCAATATAGGTCATGAAAATCCACCGTGCATGAATACTTGGAGGGGTGACCTCATCATGCAAATTAGAGGGGCTGCCTCTAATTTAATATACTGGTTTTGGGTAGGAGGGATCAGCTCCTTGTGAAGGATGCAAGGCACACACCACATTTACACTGAGTAATCTACTGAAAAACATGTAACTAGGATGCACCCATACGCCCCACATGATAAATATAATAATATGGCCAAAAGCTGAAGGGACGCCACGAGCAATCACTCTGCCGTGGGGAAGTCATAACACCATTGCCTCTAGTGTTATGGTTATGGTACCTCCATAACTAGGTGAAACTGGTCATGCATGTATATGGTTTCAGGTATTCTAAATTAAACATAAGCAATCAAACATATAAACATATACTATGGGAAAACAGTTGGCTGCATACGGGGAATCCTAATAAGGAAAGAATGTCCATACTGAAAGGATGGGAATCCGTACCTTATGTCTAGTGAACGAAGAAGACGAACGGAAGAGAGTCCTACTTCGGTATCACTAATGCTACATAAATACATACGTGTATAAGTATCTGATTACTGAATACGTAACTGGTTTTATGTCATGTCTTAGCTTATTTTATATGTTCATGTCATGTTTTACTGTTTTAAGCTTTATACTGTGTTTATCTTATATTCTGTCTATTCTGATTAATTATTACTTGTATTTCATGTATTATTATACTTGTTGTGTAATAATAAGTAACTTTCTAAAAATAGCAGGTTTCCTAAAATAGAAAGTTTCCAAAAATAGAAAGTTACCAAAAATAGAAAGTTTTCAAATATAGAAAGTTTCCAAAAATATAAAGTTTCCAAAAATAGAATTACTGCTTAAAATAGATAAGTTTCTAAAAATAGAAAGTTTCCATAAATAGATTAGATGCCTTAATTAAATAAGTTTTTAAAAATAGAAAGTTTCCATAAATAGATATAAGCTGGTTAAATAAGCTAATTATATAAGCTTAAGTGTTTTCTGATTATTATTCTAAGTCATGTAGTTATAAAGTATAGTTTATTAATTATTACATGTAAATTAAATAAACTATAGGTTAAAAGTATTTAATTAAATATATCATGTTTTTAATTAAATAAAGTTAAAATACTTAGGTTAAAACTTGTATTATTAATTATTAATAATATAACCTAAGTCATGTTAATTAATTAATTATAGTCATGGTTTTAATAATTAATTAATTATAAAGTCTAATTAAATATAAATACTTAGGTTAAAATTCATGATCTATTAATTAAATTTATAACCTAAGTCATGTACATTAAATTAATCATGTCATGTTTTATTAATTTAATATTAAAACATTACTAGTAAAATCATAAACCTTAAAAATAATCTATGAACCGGACCCGTGACTAGAAACCATGAACCAGACCCGTAATCAACACCATACCCCGACCAAGGTCGGGGTTCCCCTTGTTTTGGCTGCTGCCGTGGGACCACCACCACCATACCGAGACCATATGGTCTCGGTGGTGGGTAATAAGGCAAGCCGAGACCCCTTAGGGGCTCGGTTAGGCGTCGGCTAGACCACAACACCCCTAAAAACCCTTGTTTGATTTACCCCATAATCCTTAACATGTTTAGAATAATTGTTTTTAATTAGTTTAATTAAAAACACCATGATTTTATGTGATTCAGTAAATCAAAACATAAAGAAAAGGGTTAAAATGTTATACCGAATACGTGGATCAATTAAGGATGAACACACACGAATGCTTGCACAATTTCCAAGATCAAAATCAACCCGAACACCCCTTTTGGTGTCCTTAAAACCGGTGGCCAAAGAGAGAAGAAAGAAGATATAGGGTTTTTGTTATTTTCTTGTTTTGTGATAAATGACACAAGTTTTACCCCTTAACCCCTTGTTAGTAAATTTTGCATGGGCTAAGCCCATGCTTCTATTTATGCCACGGGTAGGGGGCCCACATGGGGTAACCCGTACTTTTCTCGAGTCTAAATATTATAGTGTGTTCTCGTATTTTATCGTGTTCTTGTTTTACGTGTTCTAATTAATTATTGATCGTGACTTAATATATTTATTCGTGTTCGTAATAAATATATATACGTAATTAATATTAGCTCTTGATTAAATTACGTTCATGATTTCATGATCGCATGTTCGTGATTATAATTATTATTTGAATAATTATCATGTGTTTATACGTAATAAATACTTATCGTTTTCTAACACGCACGTAATACTTAAAATTCTTATACGTGAACGTAAACATGCTATAAAAGGAAAGTTCTAATCATGTACGTACGATCTAAAGGGTACTATTCATGGTAAAAGCATGCGGGTTTTACATCCAGCCACCACCACAACAAAACCACTCATTTCCGACTACCTCCACAAGGATCTACCATTTTACGGAGAGTTCCACAACAAACCTACTTCTCTGACGACTTCCACAACAAATCCACCATTTTTCGGCGAGATCCACAAGAATCCACTAACTTTCGACGAGTCCCACAACAAACCCAATAAATTCACCATTTTTTTGGTGACTTTTACAACAAACCCACTTTTCCGGTGACCTTATCGCTAACTCATATATGAGTCATCATGACTCATATATGAGTCATCATGACTCATATATGAGTCTCATATATGAATCACCAAGATGACTATGAGTCATCATGACTCATATATGAGTAATGGTTACTCATATATGAGTCATGGTTACTCATATATGAGTCACCATGATTCTATTACAAAGTTATTACATGTATGTATTACAAACAACTACATTACCTGGGCGAAGATGAGGATAAAGAGTAAGGATTAAAGCCCCCTTAGCTCTGGCAGGCACTGGACAGGGGTTAGTTTTGTAAATGTGTAGAGCCAAGTGTAGTGTGGTGTATTCGTAGGCACTTCTAGGCCCCTTCCCAGCTACTGGATCACTCCAGTGCTTCGAGTACTACAGACCCTCTGCCATCCATTGCAGTAGAGCCCTTTCATGAGCGGGGGAGGGCTAAGCACAGTTCTTTGAATCAAACGTTGAATGAAATAGATTCTTTTTTCGATATCAAAATCGAAATCGGATAGGATAGATAGATCTAACGGAAAGCACGCTCGCGCGCTCTGGCTTTCGAGCCTCCGCTTGCTCCTCCGATAATCACTCTTCATAGACATTCTTTCTCTTTTTTTTGGCTCAGCAAAAGAGTAAGCCGTCGATGTCAACTTTCTTCAGGTGACCAATCCAAGATCATCTTCGTTAGTCTTCTTTCCCTTTCTTTCCGTTGGTCAACAACCAACAAAAGTTCTCGTTTAGTTCTCGTTTAGTTCTTCACTACTTTTACAGAAAGGCCTCTCTTTCTGTATAGGGGGATCCTTTATTCTCAATCCAGAATGTGTCTGCCTCGAAATAACGCTCAAGATATGCTGTCGGTGGCGAGGCTTTGGCGAAGTGGGGCGGTGTGGTGGCGAGTTATGGCGAGCTGCCACATCAGATTGGCGAGCCCCCATAGCCAGGACACCCAACACTCTTATAGGGTTCAAACAAGGTATGTATCCCTAGCTAACAAAGATGCTTGTGATGATGACGTAGGTTATGGTAAACAGTTGTAAATGTTAAATGAGACGTGGAATCTATTCTCTCCGTCTCATAATTATTATCCATCGAAAAAAAAACACATAACTTAATAAAAACATCATTTTTCAGTTTTCTCTCATACTTTTTACACAACGGCAATTCTATCTTTAACCAACTAATTTGTAACTTTTATATTATTTGTTATAATACTTTCAAATGAAAATGATATACTAAACTTAACCTACATTTCTTATCTATTTTGGGACAATTAATTTGAAACGTCTAAAAAAACAATAATTTTTAGATTAAAAGAGTATTAGATATGTAATTATTATATGATCACATGTTGAAAAACCGAAAAGGTTTAATTTCCCACGATCATAAAGAATTTTTTAATATTTTTGAGGAGTTCTTATTCTTAATACAAACTTTACATGACTATTTAAAGTCATATTTGAGAGAAATGAAAGGCACGAGAAACTATTAAAAAGAAAATCAACAAGAAGGTATTAATGTATTCACAAATATCGCGTTTAGTTTGGGCCCATGATATTGTTTAGCTTAGATTATAACTAAAAAGTTGTTTGGTGGAAATTTTTGGATGTAAAATCGGTACTTAATCCCTGATTTTAGCATCTTTTGGAATCTTGTCTTAACCCCGTCCGTTTCTGACAAGTATTTTGTTTTTTATGGGCCCTACCATTTATTCTCTCTTTCTCTTTCTCTTTTATACTATCAATCTTATAACATATTAATTTTATAATACTAAAAGTCAGTTTTAAATTATACATATTATTTTATATAATAATATTTATATCTCAATACATATTTTCTCTCACTAAAACCTATATTTACACCTTCGTGTCGGCCACGGTCAATACCGTCCGACACGAGATCAGCAAACTGCTGAACAAACTGGGGAGCCTCCATTACCTTCATGACAGCCAGACGCGCCCCATGACCCACCATCCACCTACGACTAGCAATGGCCGTAAGTAGTTAGGGGCACAGCACCTCGTCACGATCCGTGACGAGGGCGTCAGAAAAATTGGGTGCTATCATATAGTTTTGTATCGGCTAAGTTCACGAGTTGGAGATAAGAAGACTCGTCCAGCTCAGCGTCCTTCTGGGCAGAAGTCTCAAGCACTCTTCTTTCCGGCGCTGCCCTCTCCTCAGCATATTCATCCCTTAAAGTCTCCTCGCTCTTGACCAACATCCTTAAATCCTCTAACTCTTTCGAGAGGACGGATGCTTGGTCAGCTGAGGTCTTCGCCAACGCTTCGGCTGCGGCCACCTGTGGATGTTATACTACGGTTAGAACAAAGCATGCATAATATGGACGCGGGCATAAAATCAAATCATATATTTTTTATACGAATGTTTTGCTATGGTTCAGATTAAGTTCTCGGAATCTCCTCGAATTGATCACAGCTCAAAGTGGAATGATTTGTTCTTGGTGACAAAAAGGGTTTTTGGTTTTCTATACTATTAAAAAGATAAATAAAAGAAGTAAATAAAGATTTAAGCCAAAAGCAGTGAATGAAATTCAACGTGAATTTAAATAAATAAATTAAATGATTAAACAGAAAAATACCCTTACTGAAGACTAGCCCTATTCGGAATAACCACCTATGCGGAATGTTTAAGCTACTCTATGCAGAACAATTAGGCTATTCGGAATAAGGACACTATGCGGAATAGCAGGCTTACTCGGAATAAAAATCATGTGGAATAATCAAGGCTTATTCGGAATCTTTAAGACTATGCGGAATTAATTCTATTCGGAATAAATGATTATGCTGAATAATGGACCATTCGGAATAAAAGCTACTTGGAATAACTGATCTATGCGGAAAAAATGAAGGCTATGCGGAAAAATGAAATATTCCGAATAGGACACTGAACAAACTTACCATTCGGAATATATAAATATTCCGAATGAAAGGCAAAACAACAAGGTTATACGGAATAAAAAGAAATTCCGAATAGAGGAAAAAGTGGCAGACCTATCCGGAATATATAAATATTCCGGATAAGGGAAAGAGCAATTGGACTATACGGAATGTCTGGGATGAAGAACAGTGACACAGAAACAAAACAGGGGAATACGAATTGATCACAAATCGAGCCAAATAAGCAAAAAGGTTTAACCAAATTAACCAATAATCATCTACTAACCATAAGGATCAAATCCCAATCATAAAAACACAAATTCAACAACTTTTAAGATCAAAACTCAACTAAATAAGAACTTAAGAACTTTGAATAAAAAGATGATGATGAACAAGATTAATGAAAAGATTAAAGGAAAACTTGTATTGATGATTAAGATTCAAAAACAAAATGAAAGGATTACACTTACACAATTCAAGAAGAAAATCAAAGAAGAAGAAAACCACTCCTTAAGGGAGATGGTTCTTCCTACTAAATAGGAAAAGAGTAACTGAAAACTAAAACTAGATGCCAAATTTTGTAAGGGTGATTCCTTTATATAGGCTAAGTGGTTGGTTGGTGAGTGGGCTTTCTCCCTTTCTTCTTGTCTTCTCGTCTTTTCAGAAAAGTTGACGTTTTCGATTCTGATTCGGGATTTGTCGACGATTAAATTCAACTCGTCTTTTAATTTCTTCGTTTAATAGACTTGAGTTTCTTCGACATATGTAAATCTTCCATCTTTGGTCCTTTTCTTCGATAAATCTTCAAATAGGCCCATTGACTTCAAATCTTTTGCATCTCTTGGACAATAGACTTCGTCTTGAGTCTTTTTCTTCGAATAAACCCGTGCAATCCCATGTTTTCTTCAATATTCATCCGGTTGACTCTGAAAACACATTAACACAAAAACCACACATAATTCCAAACAAATAATATTAAACACGCGTTTTGGTCTTGTTTTAGTAAGAAATAAGTGGTAAAAGGATGGGTGTTTTCACACCTATCAAATCCCCTACACTTAACCATTGGCATGCCCTCATGCAATGCTTAGTGATAAAGCAAATTTACATTATTCTCATGATCAATCAACCTTGGCCTTTTTAACATTCTACTAAACAAGGAGTTAAAGTACTAAGAGAAATTAAAACTTTAGAGTAAACAAAAGGATAGAAAACCATTTTCACTCGAAAATAGCTACATGGAAATAACTTGCAAAGAGATCAGGGACTTACATTAGGGCTTTGGTGCTGCGAAGATTCATCACCCTCAAGTTTCACGTTCCCCAAACTAAGCTTAAAAACGAGATCATTGTTATTATAAGTTAGCATATCAAACACTTACACACATGGCTTAATTAAATGCTTAAACTCCCTTATTCCTAGGTGTACCTCTTATATTTTATTTTTGTCTTAGAATGATCATGAAGATGCATTTTTGGACTTATTTTGATAGTTTATTTAGGCTGAAAGCAAAGTAGGACGATTTGATTAATAGTTAGCTAAAGGATAAAATCTCTTAAAACTGCTTCTCGGGATATCAAAAAGTTCATATCTTGGCATAACTTGGTTCACGATTTGAGACCTTTCTCGGGCCGATATTTGGCATGTACTTCATACTTCATATCTTGAGAGACGTTCTTGAGATAATGGTCTTCTCATCGTTAATAGAGTTTCTTCACTTGGAGACTTTTGAGGGGTACTCCAACTTTGTTGACCACGACTTCATGATTATTTCTTCAATCTCTAATTGGGATTTTGAGATACAACGATCCGCCTCCTTTCGGACTTGGATCTATTTATCCTCATACCTTGTTAGGGTCTTTTCGGATAGACTTCTCCATGATCTTTATGGGAGTTGATTGCTTTTCGTCGTGAATCTTGATCCTTCATATTGATTTTAGGAATAATGCTTTTCACATCACTTTTGGATCTTCAGCAATAAAATGGAATCCTCATGCCTTGTTAGGGCCTTTTGGGACTCGCCAATCTTCGCGCCCCGCTTCATAAGTTATGCCTTGGCTATGAACTCTTATCATTACCGAGCAACTTTTAAACGATCTTGGGCTAGAAGCTAAGTAACTTTTCAAATCGTACGACCTTACTTATTGCAGATAAATTATTAGCAAGTGACGGGAGAATAGGCAAATAATTACACCAAGTGAGCTTGTGCAAGAATACCGACTTATAATTGACTCTATCATTTCTCGTCCTCCACAATTTAAAATCTCAAGTAATGAGACTCGTGGATGCTTAGCCTAATAAACCAATGAAGGTCTACCTGGTTAAGGATACTAGCTAGAATAAATTTGGATAAGTCTATTCGGGATGAGTCAAAATAATCGCAACGGGCCTAATATGTCAAAGATTTCAAAACTAGCTACACCACTTTATTAATAATTTTGACTTTATTGCGGGATATGTACATATGAAAGCAGAGAGAAAAATTTAAAAATTACGACTAAATGGCCAAAGTTAATAAAAAATTTGAAAAATGTTGAAAAAGATGATTTTCCGGTTAAATGAAGGCATTTTCATGGAAAAGTCCACTTAAAACTTTGATAGAAGTCCCCCCTACACTTAAGATAAACATTGTCCTCAATGTTGAAGCATGTGGGAAAAATCTCCCCTACACTTATGACATTGTGCACGTTGGTTAAATCAAGCTAAGGAAGAGACGACTAACGTGATCAATTTCAAATGTGAATATGAAGAAAATTGAATCACGATAGTGGAGAGATAGAACCGGATTTCGGATAACACGGGAGCACGGTTTCTTCGAAGGTTCCAAAAGTGCATTCATCCCTGTAATCACATCACCACACAAAGACAAACACCTATATAGGTCCCCCTACACTTAGGAGGTTAAAACGAAAAGGGATAGATACTCGGGCTGCCTCCCGAGGAGCGCTTATTTTTGATAACCGAGTCACGAGCCTGACTCGACCCAAAATTAGTTCATGGGGAACGTGGTGAGGGATGGAATCATCTCATAAGAGATGTCCTCACCAAAGTACAACTTCACTCGTTGGCCATTCACCTTAAAATTAGGTCCATTAGGTTGAGCGAGCTCGAGAGTACCATATGGAAAAATTTGGGCAATGGTGAATGGGCCGGACCAACGAGATTTCAGCTTGCCCGAAAAGATTTTCAACCGAGAGTTAAAGAGTAAAACTTTGTCTCCAACTTGGAACTCTCGGTTCTTAATCTTAGAGTCGTGAATGAGCTTAGTCTTCTCCTTATAGATCAAAGAATTTTCATAAGCATCATTACGGATTTCATTCAGCTCATTGAGTTGGATCTTGCGTAGGTCACTGGCTTTGTTGATATCAAAATTAGCTCACGTCAAGGCCCAGTAAGCCTTGTGCTCCAACTCAATGGGGAGGTGGCACGCTTTCCCGTACACGAGACGATATGGTGTACAACCAATCGGAGTCTTGTAAGCGGTACGAAAAGCCCACAAAGCATCATCAAGTTTATCAGCCCATGAGGCACGATGCTCTCCCACGGTTCTTTCTAGAATTCGCTTTAAACCTCGGCTAGAGATTTCAGCCTGGCCATTAGTTTGTGGGTGGTAAGCGGTGGAAAGACGATGATTTACACCATACTTAGCCATGACTCTAGCAAATTGGTCGTTGCAAAAATGAGTCCCGCGATCACTAATAATGGTACGAGGCACACCGAATCTAGCGAAAAGCGATTTCAAAAAGTTACAAACCACCCTTGCGTCATTAGTGGGTAAAGCTTTGGCTTCAACCCATTTGGAGACGTAGTCAACGGCTACAAGGATATATTTGTGTCCTTTAGAGGAAGGGAATGGCCCCATAAAGTCGATACCCCAAACATCAAAGATTTCACATTCCTGAATGAAATTCTGAGGCATCTCGTCTTTATGTGTGATCTTGCCTTGTTTTTGGCAAGCATCACAATGTTTAACCATCTCGTGAGCATCACGGTAAATGGTGGGCCAATAAAATCCCGAGTCAAACACTTTTTTGGCGGTGTAGTTGGGACCAAAGTGACCACCGGTGGGTCCTTTGTGGCAAGCGTCAAGGATTTCTAAAGCTGCCGGTCCATCAACACATCGGCGAATGATCAAATCAGCACATTGTTTGAAAAGATACGGGTCATCCCAGAAGTAATGTTCAACATCTTTAAAGAACTTTTTCTTTTGTTGGGATGTTAACCCTTCCTTAATAATTCCACCCGCCAAGTAGTTTGCAATATCCGCAAACCACGGGGTTTCATCAGAAGTCGAGTTGATAGACATTAAGGTCTCCAAGGGAAAAGAATCATTGATTTCTTTGTTCGGATGATCCCCTTGGTAAGGATCCTCAAGTCTACTGAGATGATCCGCGGCTAGGTTTTCAGCTCCTTTTTTATCGCAAATTTCGATTTTAAATTATTGGAGTAGCAAAACCCAGCGAAGAAGTCTTGGTTTAGAATCTTGTTTAGTCAACAAGTACTTCAACGCGGAATGATCGGTGTAAACGATTGTGGTAGAAAGGACAAGATAGGGGCGGAACTTTTCAAAAGCATAGACAACAGCTAAAAGCTCTTTCTCGGTTGTCGTGTAATGCAATTGAGCCCCCGTCATTGTCTTGCTAGCATAATGGATTGGTTGGAAGTGTTTATTCACTCTTTGTCCCAAAACCGCTCCAATAGCATAGTCACTAGCATCGCACATCAACTCAAAGGGAAGCTCCCAATTAGGGGTAACCAAGACGGGTGCCTTAGTAAGCTTATCCTTAAGCAAGTTGAAGGCTTCAAGACACTCATTGGAAAAGATAAAAGGAGTGTCTTTTTCCAAGAGGTGGGTCATCGGGCGAGCGATTTGAGAAAAATCTTTGATGAATCGACGGTAGAAGCCCGCATGACCGAGGAAACTTCTCACACCCTTCACGGTTGAAGGTGGAGGCAACTTAGCGATAACATCGACTTTAGCACGGTCTACTTCAAGACCGGCTTTGGAGATTTTGTGTCCTAGCACGATGCCTTCTTTTACCATAAAATGGCATTTTTCCCAATTGAGAACAAGGCGAGTGTCTTCACACCGCTTAAGCATACGTTCTAAATTGGCAAGGCAAGCAGAGAAAGAATCGCCATAAACCGAGAAATCATCCATGAATACTTTCATAGTGTCTTCCACCATGTCATGGAAGATAGCCATCATACACATTTGGAATGTCCCAGGAGCATTACATAAACCAAAAGGCATGCGTTTGTAGGCAAATGTTCCATAGGGACAAGTGAATGTGGTCTTTTCTTGGTCCTTGGGATCGATGGGAATTTGAAAATACCCGGAGAAACCGTCTAAAAAGCAGTAATAGTCATTACCAGCTAGACGCTCGAGCATTTGATCCATGAAAGGAAGAGGAAAGTGATCTTTTCTCGTGACATCATTGAGCTTGCGGTAATCAATACAAACTCTCCACCCAGTAACGAGACGAGTGGGAATCAACTCGTTGTGTTTATTGGAAACAACGGTTATTCCGCCCTTCTTGGGCACACAATGGACGGGACTTACCCAAGGCGAATCCGAGATAGGGTAAATCAGGCCGACATCAAGAAGTTTGATAACCTCTTGTTTGATGACGTCATGAATGCGAGGATTAACCCTTCTTTGGCTCTGGATTGCGGGTTTAAAGTCATCTTTCATGAGAATCTTGTGAGTACAAAAGTTCGGATCAATTCCGCGGATATCGGAAATTTTCCAAGCAATTGCCTTCTTATGATCTTTAAGCACAACGATGAGGCGAGATTTCTCTTCTTCTTTCAAGTCCTTCGCAATAATGACGGGCGACTTCTTCTTATCTTCAAGGAACACGTACTCGAGATGTGGCGGCAACTCCTTAAGTTCTAAATCCGGAGGATTTTCGGTGGGAGGCGTTTTCAAAGTTGGCGCATCGATAGCAATAACCGTGGGAGATGGTGGAGAAAGATTGTCGTCTTTAAGAAGGTTCTCAATGAGGCGGAGATCTTCATCCCAATTGGTGGTAGAATCGTCATTAACTAAGTTCACATCTCCCATGGTGGCTTCCAAATCTTTCCAAAGGAAATCACTTTCGCCAAATAGAGATAGTGATGAATCGATAGAGGAAACGGTCTCAACATTGGGAAGAGAGGTAGGAATACTTTTGCAAGCATCTTTGAAGTGTTCTTCACAAGCCTCATCAAGAACGTCAATACAATTAACACTCTCGTATGAATAAGGCTGTTTAGAAAGTTTTCCCATGTTGAATACAATTTTATCGTCACCCACTCTCATGATAAGCTCACCAGCTTCAACATCGATGAGAGTGCGACCGGTCCTCAAGAATGGACGACCAACGATCAATGGTACACGAGGGTCCATGTCATAGTCTACAACAACGAAATCGGCAGGAAAAGTGAATTTGTAGACTCCTACAAAGACGTCTTCGGCTATCCCCACTGGATAAGCAACCGTACGGTTAGCTAATTCCAGAGTCATTTTGGTGGGGACTAGCTCAGGGAGAGATAACTGCTTCCACACACTTAAAGGAATTAAGTTGATACTGGAACCTAGATCGACTAAGGCCATGCAATTGTCTACTCCCGGGAAGTTACAAGGGATTAAGAAACGACCCGGATCACCAAGCTTAGTTGGCAATTTCCTTAAGCGCACTGCAGAGCAATTCTCATTAAGTTGGGTGTTAGCAATATCAAGAAGCTTCTCCTTGTCGCTAAGAAGATCTTTGAACATTTTTGCGTACTTAGGCATGTGAGCGAGAGCCTCAGCGAAGGAGATGTTGAAATTCAATTGTTTAAACATTTTTAGAAAGTTCGAAACTTGAATATCATCCTTGCTTTTGAGCTTCTCTTTCCTTAACCTTGACGGATAAGGTATATCGGAAGAAGAGGAAGGCTTTGGGATCGAAGGATCACTCACATCCTTGGGTGGAGGAGGGGTAGAAGTAAGAGGTGGAGAAATTAGGAAAGGATAAGGATGAGGAATAGGAGCAGGTGACTCGTTCTCCTTAGTCACAACCACCGGTGGAGGTATAGGAAGCTCGGGTTCCTTGGTACCTTTGCCACTGCGAGTGGTGATTGCTTTCATCTCCCCTCTTGGATTCGCAACGGTGTTACTCGGAATACCCGAAGAAGAGGGTTGATTACCTTGGAAGAAACTAGCCATCATATTCTTTAAGTCATTCGTTTGACTATCCAAAGTGTTTCTCATATCAGCTCTCAGATCGTTCCCTTGTTTCACCAGGTCTGCTTTCAAGTTGAGCACTTCTCGCTGAAGATTTCCCACGATCACATCGTTAGTCCTTATGTAGGTTTCCACTTCTTGGTGTAAAGCGGTGGGTTGGTTGGGAGGAGCATTGTATGCGGGTGGTTGATAAGCAGGTTGCTGGTAAACTTGGTTGTTTCTTTGAGGTGGTTGTTGTTGTTTGTGAGGTGGTATGTATGGTCCACGAGGTTGTTGTTGTTGTTGAGGAGAGCGATTGAGGCTTTGTTGTTGGTTTGGGTTATTAGGAGGAAAACCAGGTGGTGAGAGATAGTTGGTTGAGCGGTAGCTAAGCAGGTTGCGGTCACCTTGAGGACGAGCTTGATAAGCGGGTTGAGGATATGTGCCATATGCTGCATTCACATTCTCAGAAGGGTAGTCTTAGGTGGTAGTACAAGTGGTGTGAGAGTGAGGACCTCGCATATCTCACATGGTTGGCTAACAGCATTGACTTGAGCGTCTTTAGCGTTTCTAGCGTTGATGCTGTTGGTGTTACTGGCGGTTTGGGTAGCAAGCGATTCAAGAAGCGCAGTGATTTTGTCAAGTCGCTTATCGCTGTCACTAGTACTAGCACTAGCGACATTGGTCCGAACACTCTTGGTTTGCACACGAGACTTATTCTCAATGATATCCCAAGCAGCATTGGAAGTCTTAGCCAAAAGATTACCCCCCGAGGCACTGTTTAGTGAATCTTGGTCATTCATGTTTAAACCATTATAAAAAGTATTAATTTGGTGCACTTTGGTAAAACCATGTTGTGGGCATTTTCTCAAAAGGTCTTTGAAACGATCCCAAGATTCACTAAAAGACTCATCGTACTTTTGTTCAAAATTGATAATTCATTCCGCAAAGCGGTAGTACGAGAGGGTGTGAAAAAGTAGTTGATAAACTTGGTCTCCAAATCCGTCCACGAAAGAATACTCTGTGGCGGTTCCTTAGCAATCCAATGCCGGGCTTGTCCCTCTAAAGAAAAGGAAAAGAGTTGTAAACGGATTACCTCTTGTGGAACACCATTGAATTTGACCGTATTGGTGAGTTGCAAGAATCTCTTGATGTGGTCATGTGGATCATCAATGGTACGCCCCAAGAATGGTTGAGCTGAGACCAACTGGATAAAGCCGGATTTGAGCTCAAAGTTGTTGGCTGCAATCGCGGGTATGACAATTAGATCATTGTTACCATCTACATGTGCTTGCAGAAGTTCAATCATCGGGCGATTATCCGGTAGAGGCTCATTGTTGTTGTTATTATTATTGTTGAAAGGTGGATTGTTATTGTTATTATTATTGTTTTGAGGTGGGTTATTGTTGTTGTTTTGTACACCGGCCATGTCTAAGTCTTCGAGAGGCTCGGGCTCTTGATAAGACGTTGATCGTGTACGCATGCACCTGCAAAAGCACTAACAAGGCAAAAACAAAGCAAAAATATTTTTGGTTTTTAAGTTTTTTAATTTTTAGGATTTTTGAAAATTTTATATTTTTTAGGGTTTTTTGAAAATTTTTATGAAAAAAAGAACGTTCACGAGGAACGGATCCCAAAATCCAAGTTCTCACAAAAAACTGTTGATCTTAACGAGAAGAGCCGGCAGCGGCGCCATTTGATACGAATGTTTTGCTATGGTTCAGATTAAGTTCTCGGAATCTCCTCGAATTGATCACAGCTCAAAGTGGAATGATTTGTTCTTGGTGACAAAAAGGGTTTTTGGTTTTCTATACTATTAAAAAGATAAATAAAAGAAGTAAATAAAGATTTAAGCCAAAAGCAGTGAATGAAATTCAACGTGAATTTAAATAAATCAATTAAATGATTAAACAGAAAAATACCCTTACTGAAGACTAGCCCTATTCGGAATAACCAACTATGCGGAATGTTTAAGCTACTCTATGTGGAACAATTAGGCTATTCGGAATAAGGACACTATGCGGAATAGCAGGCTTACTCGGAATAAAAATCATGTGGAATAATCAAGGCTTATTCGGAATCTTTAAGACTATGCGGAATTAATTCTATTCGGAATAAATGATTATGCTGAATAATGGACCATTCGGAATAAAAGCTACTCGGAATAACTGATCTATGCGGAAAAAATGAAGGCTATGCGGAAAAATGAAATATTCCGAATAGGACACTGAACAAACTGACCATTCGGAATATATAAATATTCCGAATGAAAGGCAAAACAACAAGGTTATACGGAATACAAAGAAATTCCGAATAGAGGAAAAAGTGGCAGACCTATCCGGAATATATAAATATTCCGGATAAGGGAAAGAGCAATTGGACTATACGGAATGTCTGGTATGAAGAACAGTGACACAGAAACAAAACAGGGGAATACGAATTGATCACAAATCGAGCCAAATAAGCAAAAAGGTTTAACCAAATTAACCAATAATCATCTACTAACCATAAGGATCAAATCCCAATCATAAAAACACAAATTCAACAACTTTTAAGATCAAAACTTAACTAAATAAGAACTTAAGAACTTTGAATAAAAAGATGATGATGAACAAGATTAATGAAAAGATTAAAGGAAAACTTGTATTGATGATTAAGATTCAAAAACAAAATGAAAGGATTACACTTACACAATTCAAGAAGAAAATCAAAGAAGAAGAAAACCACTCCTTAAGGGAGATGGTTCTTCCTACTAAATAGGAAAAGAGTAACTGAAAACTAAAACTAGATGCCAAATTTTGTGAGGGTGATTCCTTTATATAGGCTAAGTGGTTGGTTGGTGAGTGGGCTTTCTCCCTTTCTTCTTGTCTTCTCGTCTTTTCAGAAAAGTTGACGTTTTCGATTCTGATTCGGGATTTGTCGACGATTAAATTCAACTCGTCTTTTAATTTCTTCGTTTAATAGACTTGAGTTTCTTCGACATATGTAAATCTTCCATCTTTGGTCCTTTTCTTCGATAAATCTTCAAATAGGCCCATTGACTTCAAATCTTTTGCATCTCTTGGACAATAGACTTCGTCTTGAGTCTTTTTCTTCGAATAAACCCGTGCAATCCCATGTTTTCTTCAATATTCATCCGATTGACTCTGAAGACACATTAACACAAAAACCACGCATAATTCCAAACAAATGATATTAAACACGCGTTTTGGTCTTGTTTTAGTAAGAAATAAGTGGTAAAAGGATGGGTGTTTTCACACCTATCAATTTTACAGATAAGTACCTTGGTTTTTGAAGCTTCGAGTTGGGCTTCGAGCTCGACAACACGCTTGTCATGAGCAGTGGCGTGCGCGGCCTGTTCTTTCACGGTCGCCTCAGCTACATCAAGTTGGTATTGAAGGGTCGCAATCATGGATTCATTCTTCTCGATCATCTTCTCCCTACGACCATTCTTCCTCTTTAGGGACTCGACATGCTCAAGGGCGGCCTCAAACCTCACCCGTATTGATGTGCCCATGGCCATCTGATGCACAAGGGCCCCATTGTATTCGTCCACTAAGTCATGATAACTTAGTTCATTAATATCCCTCACAAGGCCAGGAGGAATACAATGGTTAAGGTAGTCCCGACACTCTCCAGCGTCCCTCATCCTATCTGTGGTGGATATGTTCCACTCGGGGTTAAAGCATGGGGAGGGGCCGGACACAGGAACTTCCTGCGAAGCCGATGGGGAACCTTCCTCGAAGGCCAGGCCAGATCTGGGGGATGAGGCTTGATGGACAGGTTCTTTCCCCTTCCTCGTCTTTGTGACTAACACGACACCAGCTTGGTTATCCCTGCGACACCATCGTAATTTACATAAGTGTCGTTACAAGGCACGCGCCTTTCACTTGTGAAAAAAACACAAAACAAACAAATAAGGAAGACTTACAAGTTTGTCTTCTCCAAATCTGATGGGGAAGGATGAACCTGCGTGACCGGCTCAACAACCTGGGTTGGCACGTTTTTGGCCATGCGGGCATCCTGCGCCGTCCCCGAGGCCCGGTTGGTGCTCACACCAGATTGGTAGAGGGGATGATCTTCACGCAGTCTCTTAGTCGGAGCATTGTGCTCCCCCACTACGGCCTCGGTTACCTTTCTTGCCCTTTTGATTTTCCTTCTGGTACGCCTGAGGGCAGGCTGTTCTTCTTCTTCTTCCTCCTCAGAGTCTTGTTACACTTCCTCCTCATCGTCCTCGCCCATCATTCGGGCTAGGCTGGAGGTGGTTTTCTCAATGTTATCACCCTGCTCCTCATCATGAGCATGGGTGGTGGTCTTAGGCCGTGAGGAGGAGGCAGCATCGGTATCCAGTAGCATCGCGTCTCCGTCCTCATTATCAAAATCTATGGGGGACTTCATGAGGGTCGTCTCTTCCTCGTCAAAATGAGGGTCGGGCACGGCCGCCAAGGCGACGGTTACGTCCCTTGTCTTTTCGAGTAAAGGAAGCTCGTTTTCTCGTCTTGGGCGCATTCCCTCCGGAATGGTCTTAGGATCTCCTTGACGTAAGACTCCAAATAAGTTCATCTCTGCAAAACAAGTGGTATGTTAGGTACGGACTATACGCTTAAATGTATTTAAAGATGAAATATGCTACACCTACCCTGGCCTCGGCTTCTCCAGAATGCGGGGTATCTATTCGACGGACCGTAATAATTACGGCTAATGCCTATGAGACAAAGGAATGATTCGGGTAAACCTCTGTGAAAGCCCGTTCTATTTCTATCTATTTCTTGAACATGCTGGGCATTGTATGTACTGGCATGAGGAATGAAGTCGTGGCGTATTTTGTTTTTATATACAAAATCGGTCGGCCACACTACAGCGTCAATGAAAAAGTAGTGGCCGTACCAGTTTTTTAGTGAGTCCATGACTTTGTTTTGGCTCACATGACTGTTTGGAGATCGCTTCTTAAAGGAAAGCCAGCCATTCACCAGGTTTAGAAGGTAGAACACCGTAAACAACTCTACGGTTGGGGGATGCTTCGGGCACGACATAAAATTTCGAATTGGCTTATCTTACACGCGCATATGCCGTGTAATTGGGTGATATGTACATCATAGTATCCTAATACATCTATAAGAAACCTAGTGAAAGGGATGTGGAAGTTAGCCGCATAAAAAAGGCGAGTGTACAGACCTATCTTCCCCTGGGTGCGTCAGTAATAAGCTCCCCGGCACCGGGAAGAGAAGGGTGAAGGCTGTCAAGAATGTAATAATCAGAGCAAAACTCTCCCAGTTTTACTTCCGTCATCACATTCAGCACGGATCCAATAGTGGGATTGTTCCTAGCCATAATTTATTGAGAAATGAAGAAAGGTGTGGTGTTCTAACCTGCGTGTGGGAAGATCCGTGCGAAAGGGAGTGGTGATTGGGAGGAAAGCGTTAATGGCGGAAAAAGCAAAGACAACTGTGTGTCACATACTGCCGCGTGGGCAGCCTACTTATAGGGTTGCCTCGATAGTGGTGGTCCATTAGATTAGCGCCAAGTGTCCTCCACTAACGTAAATCGTCTGGCTAGGGAGAGGAGTGTCAAGTGAAGAGTCAGGCGGGACCCACGGGTCATTTCTGACTCAGAAGTTGCGTCGTTTGATGTACTGACTGTTGTACTTTGTCGGTCAACATGTCGGATGAACAGTGCAGTGTCTTGGGATATGCGGTCATACATATGACCATATTAAATGTTTCATTTATTTTGTCTCGGTCGACACGTGTGGCTGGGATACCATTTATTGAAACATAGGACCTACATTTATTTTTTCTTGGTCATCACGAACGCCTGTGCTTATGGGATACCTTAACTTGAGTACGAATATGTGTCAAGAAATCATGACCAGTGAACAAAACAAACTCCATATGAAACAAATAATGGTGCCAATACTTCACAACTTGGACCACCGCATAAAACTCCAGGTCATAAGTATTGTAATTAGATTTTGGCTATGTCAACTTTTCACTAAAATAAGCAATAGGTCGCCCACCTTGACAAAGAAATCCACCACTTGCAACTTTAGAAACATGAGTATGAAGCTAAGAAAAACTTTAGAACATCAGGCAATACCAGGATTAGCAATATAGTAAGCTTTTTGATGACAACTTGAAAAGTCAACTTTGCTTCCTCTATCCACACAAATGAATTTCCCCTCATGAAATCTGTGAAAGGGGCCATAATGAAACTAAAATTAGGGATAAACCTCCTATATAAAGAAGCAAGACCATGGAAACTACAAACTTCAGTAATGATAGTTAGAGTTGGCCACTCTTGAACAACTGCTACCTTAGACTCGTCCACCTATATGTCATCACCAGAAACAATATACCCCAAAAAAACTTTAGGGTTATGAACACACACTTCTTTGTGGCTGCATAAAAACCGGCCTTCCGAAGCAAGGTCAAGACCTACCTCACATGACTGACATGCTCATTAAAAGAAGAACTATAAATAAGAATGTCATCAAAATAAACCACCCCAACTTGCCAATAGAAGGCCTGCAAAAGGCGTCAATAACCATCATACAACCCTTCACGAGTCTTGAAAGCGGTCTTCCATTTATCACTAGGTGTCATACGAATATGATTATACCCACTCTTCAAATCCAGTTTCGTAAAAATAGTAGCACCACTAATCTGGTCTAGAAAATCATCAAGACGAGGAATAGGAAAAATGAACCTCACGATAATTTTTTTGATGGCTCGACCATCAACACACATAGGTCATGTACCATCATTTTTTGGAGTCAATAGGGCAGGAACAACATACGATCTCATGCTATCTCGAACGTGACCCTTAGAAACCAACTCCTCAACCTGTCTACGTAACTCCTCATGCTCTCTGTGGCTCATCCTGTAATGTGGTCTATTAGACAACTATGACACATGCTCTAAATCAATATGATGCTCGATGTCACGCAATGGTGGCAATCCATTAGGGAAAACATCCGAAAATTCCTAAAGTAAATGAATCATGGCTTCGGGAATTTCACTATCTTCGGTAACCTCCTTCCCTATTAGCACAAAAACATGATCTCCTATCTCCAACTCGTCTTCAAACTGTGAAAGATTTAGTAAAGTAAGAGTGGGTTTATTAACTACTTCATTTAGTTTATTTGGCATCAAAGTAAAATTCACACCCCCAAATAGGAAGATATATGTATTAGTTCTGCCATTGTGAGTTATATCATGATCATACTCCTAAGTTCTACCCAACAATGAGTGGCAAGCATACAAGCATACGTGGACACCATATCACACCAAACATTATCCTTATAAGTTGTTCCTATAAAAAATGAAGTTTGGACACGCTTGGAAACTATCACCTCCCCACCCGTTTTAAGCCATTTTAACTTATAAGGTTTGGTTCAATCCTAATTTATGGACTGCTTCTTCAGCTATCAAGTTATCACAACTACCCAAATCACATGCAAAGGTGCAACCTTACCCAGAATAGTACAAGTCAACTGAAAGATGTTGTGTTTGATCCAATCATCACCATCAATTTTAGGTGTTAAGCAAGAGTACCTTATCACCAAACTCACCTCCACATCTTCATACACATACTCCTCCTCATACTCAGGTGCTTCATCGTAAAATATGGTTGCTTCATAATCACCATGATCAACATCACCCTCGCCTTCAGTATCATCAAATAAGTGTCTTTTCCCGGCTTTCTTACACACCAACTGTTAATGACCAGGTTCATTACAGTTAAAGCACTTCAGCCCACTACTACGAGTCACTTTAAAAACTAGTCTAGTATTGCTACCACCTGCTTTATCCTGAGCGGGAGAAAAACGAGAGGTCGCGTTACCCGAACCACGATAACTTGTTATAGTAGGAGAGGACGAACTCCCCACTCGTCGGTTCTGCTTCTCAAAAGCTAGTGCATGCTGATATGCATTAGAAAGTGTAACTTGATCAAACATTTTAACATAATCCATGATATGGACTCCTAAACCACCAATGTATCGAGAGAGTAGCTGATCTTATGTCTCTTGAATGTCATTCCTTGCAATTAGTTGGTAAAAATTCTGTTGTATAATCTTCAATAGATTTGGACCCATGTTTCAAATTTTGTAACTTGATACATCAACCACTAATAATTATAAGGAATAAAATTATCACTCATGCACTTCTTTATCTTCTTCCAACTCATGATCCTTAGCTTCCGAACTCTCGCCCTCGTCAGTTTCAATTTTTGCCACCACGCGAATGCCCTACCACATACTTTGGTAGCGATCGACGAAAACCTTTTATTTTTAGGAACTTCTTTGAATTCAAATACTTCTTTAACAGTACCAAGCCAATCAATGGATCCTTATGGATTCAAAGTATCCTCATTAAACTCAGGAATATTAACCCTCATTCCAGATTTCCAACGCCTATTATCCTCCCTTTAATTTCTCCTTGGGCACTTCTAAGTGTTTTCCGAGAGACAAATTGTCACCATCACCAAATATGTTTTCTTTCTCTTCATCTTCAGTACCCCGGCCTTTACGATCACCACGCATGTTCATCAATTGATTCACCGGTCAATCAATTAATGAACAAATTGATCCATTCGCTCCGCCATTATTGCCATAACATGATTATCCATTCTTGTTCATACACATCCTGAACATTCCTACTTTTCTTTAGAGGCATCTTAAGCAAGAACTTTAGCTTTGATACCAACTGATGTAGGCTAAAAACTAAAGATAGTAATTAGATTTGTTGATTCTAATGAATACCAGAAATAATTCTTTTAACTATCGTTGACTCGAATGAATAACAATTATTAGGGTAAAATTACGGCAAATAGCGGTCGATAATTAACTTTTAAAAAAATCTGTAAAACTGAGTGGCTAGAGTTACAACATATTATTTAAATAGGATTACAAAACTGAAACATGCCTCAAAAGACAAACGAGTTGTGAGCTAGAACGGAAACAAGTCTAACATAAAATAAAAAAATATGAAATGTAAATAACTCATATAAAAAGACTGTTTTGGGCCTCGAAAAATCGGTAACCAGACAAAGGATGGTCACAAGCACGTCCGTGTCATTTATGTGCTCATTTTAACTGGTCTTGGACCTTCTAACTCCTCACGAGCCCAAATTATTCTAATTTTACTAAACATTTTTTTCTCACAGGATTCAGCAATAGAAGCCTGTTTATGTTGCTTCAGCGGCGTTTTGCCTTCTCTTCACTCTCATAAGGAGCGCTAGTGGACATGAGGAGGGAGCAGGCGAAGCGTGTAGTTCGTAATGGAAAGAAAGAGAACACTACTTCGCTTTTTTGGATTTTCGGCGCGAACATAGTGGTCTCTGACCAGGACCAGGAACCAATTCGAATTTTGATCTTGACATGTCGGTGGTTTTTAAGCGTAGGCATTTTGCTAGGAAGTTGGTGGGGTCATCATGAATTAGGTCAACCTCTAGAAGAAATTCAGCCCGTTAATTGATACTTTAAGCCTTCATCACAGGGTATATACACATATGGGATGGCGAAAATGAAGTGCCAACAACCTCCTACAGTCCTACCTTCTTCAAGAACTAACCCATGGTCAGTTCCCAAGATTTTGGCCAAAATTTTACCATCATCATTCTTCTCTTTGGACCTTCTTGGCTCTCTCACAGTTCGATAACCTGTCGATGTAAAGTCACAAGAAAAGGAAACTAACTTCACACATAAATGAAAAATATGTAAGTTTATCGTTTATACTACATCCGTTTCAGTTTTCACGTACCCGTTTTGCTAAAGGTTTTGATCAAATACGGACCAAGAAACCGGGTATTTAGTTGTTTAGTAGACTTGTAGCGACAACTTTCAATTCGCTTTTGTATGAAATCTCACGTCGCGAGGTCCAAACAAATGTATTATTTTTTTGTCTGTTGTCGTAATAGATATGCTTTGTTCAAAGACATCATGCATTACGAAATTGCAGTAAGGGTTACTTGGTACTAGGGCACATATAATTAATATGGGTTTATAATTTTTGTAGTTAGTAGAACACAGTGTTGTAATCAAGTCAAGTTTTTATCAAGCAATTTGAACTCGAGCTTAACCTTCATTCGATCTAGCTACGCTTATATCAAGCTCCAACTCAAAGATTGCTCGAAACATTTCAAGATCAAGCTTAAGCTTTTGAGAGTTCGGCTCGAGTTCGTATCAAGCTTTAATAAAAATATATTTTCATGATTAATGCAGATAAACATTTAGGGCTAATTTGAGTATTAATTTATAAAGAGCTTATTTTATAAATAAATAAATAACATAAGTATATAAAGTCTTTTAACTCTAACTAAATGCATATTTTAGTTCCTTGTATGTTAATTAAATCTTTGTTCTTATATTTATCACGCTTGTTTCATAGATCATTTGAATGTAAATATAAAGATTCTGTCACTACTAATACACCATCCCATTAGTTAGAAATGTAGATTTTATTAAAATATTGTAAATTATTTTAGCTTATGTCTTATTCTAATGTTAGGTTTTAGTACAAATATGTTATTGTTGTTTTATTAATCTTAAATGATTTGAATTTGGTTTTGAATTTTATTTTTCTGTTTGTTTTAATTTAGACATATATTTATTGATGAGTTTTGCTGTAAAATAAATTAATTTTGTAAGTGTAATTAAGCTTTTTAAACTAAGCCCAAGCTTTGATCGAGTTTGTCAAGTCAAACTCAAATATGTCAAAACTTTACAAGCTATTAAGCCAAACTCAAATTTACAAATTTAACTTGACTCGATTACACCCCTTAGCAAAGCAGTATAGAACACGTCCCTTGATAGACATGGCTTAACGTACAGCATAAAATTACTAGATACGATTCATTATTTCGGATTAGATATAAAAATCGAGTGGAACAACTAACAAGATATACTTATGAGCTTTCTTATCACTAGTTTTCTTTTTAGGGTTTAAGAAAAAGTATATGCACTTTAGGCGGCATAAATTTAAGGGAAAAAGACATATATGGTCATTTTGAGCATTAAACAACCTTATCATGGTCAACTTTTCAACTAGGGACAAATTTGGTCATGTTGAGCACTTCACAAACTGCACAACTGCACAACTCCACTACTTTATTGACATGTGTCTGACTAACACAATATTTATTATATAATTAAAATATTGAAATTACAAATATACCCTTACATTTTTTCTATCTCTTTCTTTCTTCTTCTTTCTTCTGTTTTGTATCCAAGTCCATATTCAGTCCAATCTTATCCAAGTCCATTCCCGATTACCTTTTAGTTTCATCCAGTTTTTTTGTTTTTACTTTTGGTTTTAGAAACAAACAGTGTTTTGTCTGGTCACATATATGAAGACGTATTATGTTGGCAGATTTTGGAGAACCACAAACAATCTGTGCCCTTTTTATAGCACATAACGTGTTTGATATTATGCCTCACTGAAATTTGAGAGAAAAAAATTAGTCTAGAATGTGAGCTTGCAGATAACAAATGATGGTGTAGAAAACAATAGACTCTTGGACAATGAAGGCAATAGGTCAAGCTGCCGAGAGCTTTGGTGGTGAGTTCTCTTTCTTATTTATACGTAGTAGTTATTTGTAATATTTCATATTTCTTCACACTAATATTTTTTTTGGCCAATTTGCTCTTTTCAGTCAGCAGAACCACACCAAAGCGTTTCTGTCGAGAGCCTGGTATGCCCAGTTAGTCATTGCCAAAGCACGATGAAAGAACTTTGGGTGTTACCGACTCAAAGCTGCCACATAAATTACAGCAAGCCATTAATATGGAATAGCTGTGTCAAGATTGCTTTAGGGACAGCACGTGCATTAGAGTAAGTCAAATTGCGCTACTTTAAGCTGGATTGAGATCTTATCATCACTTGAACGGAATAACTAATGCTAATTTCATTTTCAGATATTTACATGAAGGATGTTCGCCATCTGTTGTTTCCATTTCTTGCGTTTCCATTTCCACCTCCGTACGCACATGTGTCACTCCCTGCGTTTCCATTTCCTGCAACCCGTAAGTTCTTTTGATGTCAATTAGATCAGTTTTAGTTTCTGTTTTTTTAGATACTTTTGATGGCTTTCTCTTTCAGTAGAGTGAGTTTAGGAATCAGATATATAGATAATTTTGACAGGTACTCATTCAATTATCCTGTAAATTGGATTCAAGTTATGGGTGCCAATGCCGACATATTCTTTAGAGACCCCTTATTCTTGATAAGAATGTTTCAGTTGAGGTATCTTCACCTTCATCGTCCAAAGTCCGGAAGAAGCTGCAAAGTCGTTCTTAGGCAGTATTTGACTGAGTTTATGTCTACTAGACTTGGTGTCAAGCTTGAAGCGAGTATACTTTCTACTTCGTCTAGGGAAGCTGATGATGGGAAGATGTACTACGAAATTCAGGTAATATTTTCTTAATAATAAGTCCATCACTGTACTTTGGTGCTGATTTTAGTCAAGTATATAACGAGTCTGGAATAAGTCCATTTGACTTTAACGTCAAAGTTAATGTTGCTTGAGATATCACACGCGTGTTTATCTCCATTTCTGGAAGGCTGGATATCATGAGATAGCACTGATTATTGTATATGCAGGATACCTCTGAGGTCATACAAGCTTATATTTACTAGTATATGCTAAGATATTTGACATTGGCTTTATTTACTTATCACTTCTTTTAATCTATTTTTATCTCAGAACTGGCTTCGAGGAGGACAAGAATTTCAATGTTGTTTTAAATTCTGTGATAGCTGGTCGCTATCATGTTACTGAGTATCTTGGGTCTGCTGCATTCAGCAATGCGATTCAAGCACATGATCTTCATACCGGCATGGACGTGTGTGTGAAAATCATTAAAAACAACAAAGACTTCTTTGATCAAAGTCTTGATGAGATAAAGCTTCTAAAATACATCAACAAACATGATCCTGGTGACAAGTATCATCTTCTCAGACTTTATGATTACTTTTACTATCGGGTAAGTGCTTCTTATTTAGAATTCCATTAGCTATTTTGAGTGGCTATATATAGAACTTTCAGACGGGGTTGGGGTGTGGGGTGGATGGGTGTGTTTGTGTGTTAACTTGCATATAATATTTGCTATTGTTTATACTTTCAGGAGCATTTGTTGATTGTTTGTGAACTTCTTAAGGCAAACTTATATGAATTTCATAAGTTCAATAGAGAATCTGGAGGAGAGGTTTATTTCACAATGCCAAGATTGCAGGTATGTGGTACCTATTTCTTAGAGGTGGCCAAATGGGCAGGGCGTGTAACGGGTCAATACAAGTACTTATTCGGACTGGCTGAAACAAATAGGATTGGGTTGACCCAAATACTTTCTATGAATTGTTTACTAATTACTGAATAATTAAAGTGTTAAATATGATTACAGAAAAAGCTATGCCTATGCTAGACGTAAAGCACTTTAGAAGGTTATATGCATCGATACTCTAGGCAGCTGTTTCTTAAGCATAAGTATTAATCTTACTTATCTGACCCTCTAACATAACCTGAATTGACCCATTTGTAATACTTGTCATATGCTGAATACATTTGATATTACTTGACTTAACTTGTATGTACAGATTTTGAAATGCTGAATGAGGTTTTCTATGTTACAGGTTCTCTTTCAGAACGATTCCCCTGCTACTTTACTTTCCCGTGTGATTGGAATTATTAGTCCAATTGGCCAAGATATGCTTGTCAAAGGACGAGACACACACAAATACTTCACCAAAAACCACATGCTTTATGATCGTAACCAGGTAACCTATAAATTCATTTTTATCTTTTTCATTTCACTTTGTCTTGTTTGCTATAAGTTCAAAAGTCGAGTTTCCTCTTTTGTGAAGTTAATGTTTTACATTTTATATAAAAACATGGTCATGTGGGTGAGCGAGGAGCGTTAGGTAACTAATCTAAGTAAGTTCGGGATCAAAACAAATCATCTTATAGCATGGGTTTCAAAAAACACTACTTATTACAGCAATAATCACAATCTTTGAACAAAAACGATTCAAGAGGTTTTATACATGAAATATATACTTTAGGTGACTTGCAATTTATTTGAACCTCTCTTCTCGGTCAATTTTCTTTAATAAAATTTTAGAATCCAAAACAAAAACAACCTTAAACAATACATATATAAGTAAACATGGTCAAAATGGCCACCTTTATCAAAGAACCTGTAGCCTAGCGGTATCATGAGATAGTGCGAGACTCTCACTCACCAAGAGATTGTGGGCATAAGTCCCGTCATGGACATGTTCATTGTAGTTAGATTGTAATAAATTTCCCTTGAAAAAATTGCCACCTTTATTTTGTATTCCCCACTTTTCAGAGTCACTTAAAGTTTTCCCTTCTGATATCCGCTTCTTTAGTTGAATCTATAAGGTTTTGAGCAATAAATCATACAACAAAATCGAATGTGAAAAGTATTTCTCGACCCCTTTTATACCCTTTTTTTAGTGAAGTCACGTGTATCCTTCATTTACAGATCACAGAAGCCAGTCTTCTACGAGTACCAATGTGGTTCATGTTTCCTTTTTCTTTTCAGGACACACAAAGACTAGAGTACTTGATTCCCAAAAAGACGTCATTAAGACATCGCTTACCCATGGGCGACCAAGGATTCATAGATTTCGTCTCTCATCTACTGGAAATCAATCCCAAAAAGCGCCCTTCAGCCGCAGAAGCTTTGAAACACCCGTGGTTATCATACCCTTATGAACCAATTTCATCTTGAAATACCAAGACTCGTTAATTTAAACATGCCCCTTTAAGGTCGGATATCAGGGGTGATTGAAGATAAGTGGAAGGAGTTTCGCTAACCATTTAAGTCTGTCTTATTGGCACGTTGTACTTATATGACATGGTCAGAATGTTCTGAAGGACTTTGTATCTTTAGTGACTTGTGGTCGAAGGATAGTTGTTAGTTTGTTGTACATATTATCATGCCACTAGTGTTATTGTGTGTTTAGGGGTCATTTTGGTCATAGTTAGTATATTAACCAAGTTTTGGGGTGATTTTGATGTATCGAGGCATTCAAAGCCGAAATGGAGTGGTATTTGTTGAAGTCGTGTTCTTTCTGATTCGTTTTGTGGTTATGTGACTTTGTCTGAACTAAGAGAACTGATGAAGTGTATTGCGACGAACCAAAATGACTCATTCATGTATAGTTAAGTATTTTTCCCAGACCAGTAAAATATGATCTCGATTTGGTAAAAAATCAACCGACTCTAAACCCAAAACGAACTGGCATACACCTACGCTCTGCGCCAAACAGTGTGGGAAGGGTTGATTACACGGCGCCAACCAATATGTGCGAAGATTTGATTGCACGGCTCAATATTAGACAGACTAAACCATGTTCAAGACCAAAAGAACTGACTGCAATTTCTGGTTCATTTCTCACTAATGCATATTCAAGACCAAAAGAACTGACTGCAATTTCTGGTTCATTTCTCACTAATGCATATTCGCAACAATTTCTCCCATTTTTTCAGTATCTTAACTAGATCACTCGAGCATGTTTCTGGGAACTCCAGAGTGTCCGATACTGTGGGAAGGGTTGATTACACGGCGCCAACCAATATGTGCGAAGATTTGATTGCACGGCTCAATATTAGACAGACTAAACCATGTTCAAGACCAAAAGAACTGAGTGGTGATGTTACATTTCTAGATTATATACTGATATGCATCTGATAAGGTCTGCAATAATGGCTCGTAAAGTTTAAAAATCACTGTTTTATATTGTAATGTTTACAATACTTCGATTGATCCTGATAAATACTTCGATTTCACTAACTGCCAGTAAGATTCGCAAATCCAAAAAAATATCGCGTTTAGCAACTTTTTGCGTACATGTTAAGCTTACGAACATGAACATATTAGGCCAAGGTAGAAAGTAACTAAAGTTACAAAACAGTTGTAAGGATTCCTGGAACAGTACTGCAGAGTCGAATATATTGTTGTCATATGCCGCCTATGTAGCAAAGATCATTACAGATGCTCAAACCTTCAACAAGAAGTTGAATACATTTGTGACCCAACTCGGAAAGCAATTGATCTTTATAACCAAAACTCAATTTCTTTTGCATCTATACTGTCATCAATTACAGCTCATTTACAAGGCATTATTCGAAGAGCACCTATTCATTTTTACATGTATTTCCTTCACTATTCAACTAAACAACAAACCTAAGACCGATATACACTGTGAAACGAAACAACCCAACACTTCTATACACCGCACTCTGAGTTACTAGCAGAGTTGTCTACCAAAAAAAACTCACCAAGATCGCCATTATTAAAGCTCCCTTCTTTCACTTGACGGTCTTTCTTAGCACGCTTTTTCAGCGACTTCTGTAAAATTGGTACTCGGTTTTCTTTTTCAACTTGTGTTTCCCACGGCACCTACATGTATGGAACTTGATTTTCTTTATCAGCTTGATTTTCCAGCGGATTCCGAAAGCTAGGAACTCGATCTTTTGTCTCAACTTGATTTCCCAGCGGCTTCAGTAAGCTTGGCACACGATCTTCCAACTCAACTTGCTTTTGTAGTGGCTTTTGTATCTTTGGAACTCAGTTTTCTTTCTCAACTTGCTTTTCCAGTAGCTCCTGATAAATTGGTACTAGATCTTCTTTCTCATCTGGTTTTGGTACCATATCACGGAAGGGGAACATATACTGCAAGGAAGCAAGATGCCGCCCATACTTTCTGACACAATCATTTTTTCTTTCTCAGCTGGTTTTGGTACCATATCACGAAAGGGGAACATATACTGCAAGGAAGCAAGAGTCTGCAAGAGTCTACAAGTGTCAATAATGTGTCAACATTGTGTCGGCTTTCTATCCAATTTACGAGTGAACCATTACAAGTAATAAGCCATTTAAAATTTAAATTCATAAACTATTAGATTACCTGTTCATGAGCATACGCATATGCACGGCAATATGAGGATCACGACCTTCATTAATAACCCAATTCACGATTCTTTGAACATACGGTGAAGGCGATATCATTACTCTTAAAAGCTCACCGATTCTCTGCAGAGATCAAATCATGCTGAAGCCTAGCAACTTTAGTTTCCAAATCAGATGCTCTAGCAGCGATTGAGCTCAAGGCGCGTTTGTCGGATTCGTAAGATGAAATCTCCTCCTTGGCGTTGACTTTTTCTTTGAGCAATATTAGTCGTTCTTTAATATACTTAGTTAGAACTTAGAACTTAAACACGAACACATGAATATGCTCCACCTCCATTGCTCAACTGCTCCACCTCAATGCTCAAGTGCTCAACTGCTCCACCCCATGATCAACTGCTCCACCGCCACGTCGCAATTGCTTCACTGCTACTGCTCAACTGCTCCACCGCCACTGCTCAACTGCTCCACCACCACACTCACCACCATTCTTCCACCAAGTTACAAATTAACTGAAGCAAAAGTGATCCACCCCATTGCTCAACTGCTCCACCGCCACTGCTCAACTGCTCAACCGCCACTGCTCAACTGCACGTGCTTGGCCATTATTCGAACTTCTGATCAAAGGGTTGCGAAGAGCACCACACATATCACATGATGACATATAGTCCTCGTTATCATATATCCTGTCCGATTATGGCCATGTGTACAATGGACAAGGACATACTTATTTGAATGAGCATGTTGGGAGCTGAATCGGGTCACCTGATAAACAGAGGCAAAGTCAATACACCTTACACACCAACATGTCACTGCATACAGAGAGGTGTACTAGTACAACAGAAGCCTACCTCCTCGATAAATTTTTCTACAGACTCGTTATCAGGCACCAAGTCCCTCCCCGCACACTTGATCTGCATTTAGAGAAATGATTCAGACTTACAAAGAATCTGGTATAATAACGGAAAGTTGTATATATAAAAAAACAAGATGTAGTTACTGATGATCTTACCTTTACATATTTAATACCTTCTCTCGTCCAATCAGACTCCCGATAATACCGATTGGTGTTTGTTAAATCTATTACTAAACCTAGCTGGAAAGAATGATATAAAATTTGCTACGTCAACGGGTAGACATCAAAGGAAAAGCTATTGTCTAAGAACTTATATGAAAGGTACTTACTTCTCTCCCTAAACGCCTTTGCTGACGAATCGCTTGTTGAGGAGTATATTGTTTATCAATAACGATCTTGTCATTAAAAGACTCTCCGAGAGGGACTTTTGAAGGAATAATAAAATTTACTGCATCCCCATATGAAGGGCAGTCCAGCCAGCCTACAGGGAAAAATCACATTACTACATTTGTATAAGCATTCAAATATGAAAACAAGAATCATAATTTGAATCAGTTAATTTATTCATTAAAAAATACAAAAACAACAACATATATGCATACACTATCCACCAAGAAAACCCATCTTCAATTAAAATAATGAGCATAGCTTTAAGCCTACCTGGAGGAAGACTATTCCGGTCATATGATCCATTGTTTCTACTCTGAGATCCCTGGATACGCTTAGAAGGCTGAGACATATGCATCGGGTCCACGTCTGCATATCTTCTTTTTGATCCCCCATAACCTCTCTCCTGAGGCTGAAAGCATTTAAGATCAGTCATTAGAAATCGGAATACTTAGTTTCAGCATGAGATAGCTCGATCGGTTATGTGTGTGCACTAAATAAACTAAGGTTGAACTTAAGCTAATGAGTACGAATTTTTTATGCAGTAGGTCGATGACTCTGATAGAAAAAATCATAATCTTTAAGATAAGAACAATAATTTCTTATACTGTTAATCCTTAGTAAAACTCGATCAACAACTATTAAACAACTTGTTCAAAGCTGTTTCATGAAGATCATAAATTTCAGTGGGCATGGAGAAAGAGAAAGAGAAAAAGAAAAGAGAAAGGGTAAGGGTGTTTTTGTAATTTATCATTTTGATAATATTGTGTCAGTGGACACGTGTCGTTCATTTGATGGAGTTGTGCAGTTGTTCACTTGTGTATGACTAAATTTGTCCCCATCAAAAAACTTGACCATGGTTTTACTTTTGAGGGGTGATTTTGACCAAATTGGTCTTTTTCCCTAAATTTAAACATATATAAACTTCTTTATCTGACAACATTTTGATACGGCTTGATAGGATTGACAACATTTTGTCACACTCGACTCCATCTGAAATAATTTGCCCGGTTAGTTTTCGGATCAAAAAACTCAACACATTTCTAAATTAAATATATAAAAATCGTTACATCATCAAGAAATTAATTTGGAAAGCTCGCGAATAAGTCGATTTGAGCATATATAAGATCGAGTTTGACTCGTTAGATATTTTTACTTCATTTCTTGTGCTCAAATCTACTTCAAGCTACTTTTATCTTTTACAAAGGTCGACTTAGACCACAAATGTAGATTGGTTAAGTTAGATGCATGAAGTAAATTTTAAACTTTTGTGAGGGTATAAATGTTCATTAACATGACAACTTTTTCTTAATATAACACCCTATATTGTTTCTCTTCATCACTACTTTTCATGTCCAACTTTGGTCAAAGCAATGGCAGCCATCCTTGTCACTACCAAGAAACTCATTCACCGGCCTTTTGCATCACAATTGTTTCGCTTTTGTTCAATAGTTCTTAATAACTCTTGTACTAACTTGTTTTCTAAAAAAGAAACTCCTAAAAGTACTTTGTTGAAATACCCGGATTTTGGTTACTCCATTGCAAAACTAGCTGGTTTTCGCACCCGAAGTGAAAACTCATCAGAAACCTATGTTGAAAACCCACTTTGGGGAAATGTGCCATCTGGTGAAACACTAGATGATAACTCATCTGGTGATGAAACCGTAGCTGAAACCCCATCTTCTGAAAACCCTTCTGATGACACCCTAAACCCATTGTCTGAAAAACCATCTGGTGAAATCCCACCTGGTAAAAACCAAAATGAGAAGGAAGTTCGGATGACCCGGTTTTCAGACACGCGAGTTCCGAAAGATATCAACCATACGCGTGTTACAATGGATTTAATGGTCTGGGTGGATGGTGAACCAGTGTGTCATGAGGGTCTGATGAAGGATTTTATGGGTAATTATGAGCAAGGTACAGTTTTAGATTTCTACTTCCATTATAAAGAAAATTGTTTAATTTCTTAGTTTTTTTTTTGTTTTTTTTATTTGGGAAAAATGTTGAAATTATACTAATGGAATAGTGCATCACAGCATACTAGTACAGTAGTTTTGGGACGGAGGGAGTAGTTTAACGAGGGTATAGGCTAAAAATAAACTATACTAACAAAAGTATAATTTCATAAACTCCATCTAGAATACAATGATTATTGCGTAGTTTGACAGTTTATAAGTACTTCTATTATATATGTTAGCTATAACCCTTTTTATTGTTGTCTTAGGTTTCCCTGGTTATTCTGAAGTATATAATAGTGTGGCTGAAGCAACTTTCCCACTGGCCTTGAAGCAAAGGAACCCGAGCCACAGAAAGGAAAACCTGAGAAAAAAGATTACAATAAGGGTCTCTTGGTGATAATGGATGCTGTGGGGTTCAACGAGGAAGACATTGATGTTACGTTTGATCAGAATTATCTAAGAATTGAGGGAGCAACAGTCAAGATCGATGATTCTGAGACTGTTGCTCCCTCAATTCTTAGATAATTATTGTGCTCAAGCGTAACATCAATGTCTTCCTCATTTCAGAGAAAAATACTTGTAAGGTGACTGCTCAATTGGCCAAAGGAGAGCTGCTAGTGTTCTTTCCAAAGGATACTCTTTTCACATCCTTTTTCAAATAATTATGTTATGCATGATATTTTGGGATGTTTACTCTTTTGTGTTGGTATGTGTAAGAGTATATATTTCTCAAATGATATTTCGTGATGTAGTTAAACTGAATATTATGTTCTAGCCCAAATTTGATTGGTTATGACGTGCATATATGGTGGATTATCTTTATATTTGTGTTCCTTTTTTAATTTTCCTAACATAGAATTGCTTTATGATATATTTGAAATTACCAACTTTCAACTAGGAATTTTATTTTATTTTTGCATGAATTTAGAGATTTTTTGATGTTTTCTTGATCCGAAAACTAAATCGATCGATTGTACCTGAAAGTTAATAACCTTTTGCGTTTTCTTTGGCACGGTTTATCCGGTTAACCACTTGTGTTTCTTGAATATAGTATAATAAGTACATAGCTAGATGTACTAGTTAACCTCACGGGTCTCTCATAGTGTAATGTGATCATGTGTGAATAAAAATCTTAAAGATTTTGTTTGGATAACTTTTTAAGGATACTTGGTTTTTACCTACTTTATCTTGTTTGAGTCTGTGTAGCGGTGGACTTAAACCCCGTAGATTAGTCGGTCAAAGAGTCGGAAATCACAGTTAAAAAAAAAAAAAAAAAAAAAACTTTTGTTTGAACATGCACAACCGACCCGTTAGATATTTGAAAGCATTTATTCGTATAGGGTTCAAACAAAGGTCTGTATCCCTAGCTAACAAAGATGCTTGTGATAATGACTTAGATTATGATAAACAGTTAAACACTAAAAATATATTTACTCTTTTGAGTTGAAGACTATATATTTCTCAAATGGTATTTCGTGATGTAGTTAAACTGAATATTATGTACTAGCCCACATGCATTTTTATTGGTTATGACGTGCATATATGGTAGATTATCTTTATATTTGTGTTCCTCTTTTAATTTTCCTATCATAGAATTGCTTTAAGATATATTTGAAAATTACCAACTTCCACTAGAATAATTTTATTTTGCATGAATTTAGAGATTTTTTGGAAGGTTAAACGGGTTCTAAACTGAAATAGCTAGAAAATGTTTACTTGGTTACCGTTTAACTGTTATGATAGTGTCGTTTTGATGTTTTCTTGATCCGAAAACTAAATCGATTGTACCTGAAACTAGTTAACCTTTGGGTTTTCTTTGGTGCGGTTTATCCGGTTAACCACTTGTTATTTTTTTGGAATGAAATATATATAGATAAATATAGAGTTAGAATGATATGTAGTTAACTTTTTCAATGAAGTAGAAGTACAATGAGGAGTTTAGGGTGTTATCGGATCGGGTTATCGAGTAATCGGGTCTTATCGAGTCAGATTTTGATTTTTGAAAACTCATCCGCAACCCGACCTAATAAAGAGTCGCGTTATCAGATTCAGATGATATTTGGGTCGAGTCTTATTGGGTCGGGTGATTCGAGTTATCGGATGATTTAAAAAAACAAACGAGAGCTAGATATCATCCACATGAGAAGTGTTATAACCATTGAAATCAAATTCATACCCGAATGTCACTAAATATGTCGATGGGTTGATAATATCTTAAGAAATTACAATAAGGAAACTGTATAAGAAAACTTATCATTTGTACAATAGTAATTAATCTAGTTACTTAATATAAATTTGTCATTGGCATCCATGAGACATGATTGAATATAATCCATATCTCCGTGGCTCTCTTACTACACACTCTTGGGTTATGTAATTATCAGTGGGTCACTAACATCTTAGGGTCAACTTTTTATAAAGGTTGTTTATGGCTTGAGGTGCAGTGTTGTCACGTCTCAATATTGCAGTGGATTTACCATGAAAACAGTAGGTAAAGGATGTTCTTGTGCACTTGCCAACTGGAGTATACAATAAGTGAGAACTTATTAGTACTGTTGGCAATAAATCTTCCACCAAGTTTAACTGAAAAGATAAAAAATAAGATTAGGTAAAATTTTGGTGAAAAAAATGAATTTTCATCTCGTAATTATTGAATCGAGATCATTTGAGAGATTGTCGATTTCTTGTTATTGATTATGTAGTAAGAAAAAAGGGAAAAATATATTTGTGCATTACATACAAACTCTAATAATTTTCACCTTACGAAAATTGTTTGGGGATGTTACAAATTATGCATCGAACACTTGTACTGTCAACGTGCGATCACGAATCCGTCAATACAAATTGGTACATAATTGTCACCCTTTGTGAAAGCGTTATTGTTGAGGATAGACAGTTTTATATTTCATAAAATGCGAGATGGTGTGTACTTTGTTCAAATATTATTTTATCCTTTGTTATATGCATGCCAAAAGTTCACATATCTACTACTCGTATATTGTGTATATTAAACAGTACGTCTACTTATCTATCATGTGAGTTGCGCATGCTTTATTGCTTATATTAGTAAAAAGTAGAAGTTGCAAATCTTGTTTATTTTAATAAATATAGGTATTTTTTTACCTATTTTCAAAAAAAGATTGGGCACTTTTTGCCTATTTTTTATTATTAATGGGCTAAACGGGCGCATATGTAAAAAACTTATGGGCTTAATGGGCGCACATGTAAAACAATAATTAGGCTACTCGGCGGATATTTTATATTTAGTTTTTATTTACGGCTTTTAAACAACTATTTTTATTTATTAACTCTACGTTTTTATATGTTTTTTTTATCATTTTAGCTCGCGCCCGTTTAACCCGCCCGTTTCGCCCGGCCGTTTTGCCCGTGCCCGTTTAGCCCGCGCCCGTTTGGCCCGCCGCCCGTTTAGCCCGTCGCCTGTTTAGCCCGTCGCCCGTGCCCGCCCGCCCGTTTTGCCACCTCTAGTAAAAAGTGTGCATGTTATAAAAAAAGCAAGATTTAACAAAGAAACCGGTGTACAAATATCTGCAACAAAAAACTAAGATATGAGGCTACCCATAATGCTAACGGGTCGTGACCTAGTTTTTTCCAGTTTTCTCTCTCCGGCGACTTAGTGCGATTTATTTGCCACAATCCGGCGACCTAGCGCGACCTAATTCAATTTTTTTTTATTTTCAGTAAAAATAACACTTTATATTCAATAAAATTAACATTTTATTCAAAAAAAACATTTTATTCGATACAACACACATTACATTAAAAAAGACATTACATAAACTAAAAAACATTACGAAACTTTAGAAGTAAAGAGGGTATAATGCATTAGCTAAAATTAACTCTAAAAATTGTCAAATTATTATATATTGTGAGAAATTAAACAAAGCTCAATATATTAAAATTTGGAATTTTTTTATAAAGTTTATATAATTAAAACAGTATTAAAACATGTTAAATTTTTTTTAAAAAATAAATTTATAAACACACAAACACAATCACAAACACAAACAAAGCCCACTTTCCAAAATTGATCGTGATTAAGACCGAATGGGGGGATCGAGTTCGGCGACAAAATCGCTGCAACGAGACAATTCGGTCGCGACCGATACACGACCGAAAAACTCCGGTCGCGTTGCGCCTAGCCTGAACGAATATATCGATAACTAAATCACATCTTTTGAGTTTTGGCATATCTTCCAACCACCCGACATTTACTTCCATTACTACCCCAACAACCATCAACTAGACCACTACTCTCTTTTGTCAGATCTTGCAACTACCCACAATTTATTTGAGCGTCTTTAATAAAAAAAACTAACAATAACTTTTCATTAATTCTAAAACTTTTTTGCAAAAGCATTTTGTATTGCTTTTAAAGCTTTTCACAAAAACTTGTGAAATTACAAATTAATCTTGAAAGCCATAAAAGATGATATATACATTGAATGATATAAATGCCAGCATTGTGAATACTGCAACAACCATAATCTTATACAATGCCAAAAATCATTAAAACTTTTTGTAATTTAATCTTGTACTTTCCAATAAATTTTCTATATATAAAAAAGTTTTCACTCCAATAGAAACAACTTTGGTACAAAAAAATTTTGAAAGAAAAATTACATTACAATTCAAGTAAACGAGCATTAAATAGAAAGTCATACTCAAACCGCTTGTAAAGCTACACGCTTTTGGGTAAATATATTTGTAAAATATTGTTTTACAGTAGTATAAAGTCATCTTATAGATTTTTATAATACTTTCTAAAAGCCATACATTGTGTATGCTCTTATCCACCCACCACGGTATACAATTTTGTAATTAAAACGCAAGTTGTTGTTTATTGAAATTATATAACTCTAGTTAGACAGTTTGAACATTAGAAAGGTTTTTTTACTATTGTGAACGGGTTTTCGAGCTCAAACTTAAGTTAATAAACGAGAGCTTATCTTGTTCGATATTTTATACGAGCATTTTAAGCTTTGAAGTTATTTTTTTTATTAAAGTTAAAAAAATAATTAAATCTTATATTAACTTATCTTCAAGCTTGAACTTAAATAACACTTAACTCGTCTTCGTGAGCCATCTTGGTTGGTGAGTACGACGCGAGATATGAAAACGCCACTCAAAATTCGGTTTGTGACGTCGTGGAGTGGTGCAAAAACTACTAAAGTCTACTCAAATCGTACTCCAATAGTCTTTCTCAACCGTCATAAATACTTCGTACTGTCATCAATTAATTAGTACACCTAACTTTCAACTACCAAAGGTTCAAAGATTTTTTTTTATATATCTTCATTTCATTTCAAACTCTCCATCCACATTAACTAAAAAGCATTCTCTTTTACAGATTGCAAGTTGCAACCACATCATTTACTTTAACCACTGCCACTAACAACCATCACCTTATCGGGCTACTAGGGTACAACCGACGAAGACGACCACAAGCCACCGTCCCTTCTTGTCATAAGGATTGAGCTTGTCACTGGTTTAGATTATCTTCATAAGGTTTGTTTGTTTATTTCTAAACTAATTAATAGGCGATTCTGTCAGTGTTGATGTGCTTTGTAAGTAAGTGTTGGTGCTCTTTGTGAATCTATTGCTTTTTAATATCTTGGTTATCTGTGTAGTTTGTGAAACTGCTACCGTGTGTTGAATCGTCGCATCTATATTTTTAAGATTTTATCGCTAATGTGGCATAAAATTAAACCACATGTTTCTATGTACTTAACGAGCCGTTTAATATTATATGATGGTAATTGGAGACCCTTATCTTCACTTGCACTAATTTACTATCTTATCCGGGTAGTAAATGGGTAAAACTGCCTAAAAAATACAAAACATAAACTATAAGTCAAAACTTGTAAAAAAAATACGAAAAAAGAAAACATGAAAACTATCTCGCTTTGCGAATACACAGTATGCTAGAGGAAAGGCAGTATTACATACACAAAATACATTCGGGTGTACTAATAAGACAACCCAAATAAATACGTAGCTACTAAAAAACTTCACTTTAGTTATAATTGACTTCATTTCATTCGAACTAAATATCCTGTACTTTTCTTCTTTTTTGAAAATTTGTACAGTAACAACATCTTGAATCACCCTTAAATTATATTCCCTCCGTCCCTAAATAAATGTTTACTTTAACTTTTTTTGGTCTTTCATGTTCAACTTTGACCTTAAATATTTACGTTTGTGTTATATAATACCTAAGTACAAAAGTAGACACTATTCAACCCTTTGGTCTTCAACTAAGACATAAAAATTTTAAGTTCCAAACAAAGACATGTACTTTTTTGTCAACTGATCAACATACTTATATTTTTCACACGTGTCCAAATGATCAACCTTCTTTAGAGGAAAAAAGTACAAAAAAAAGGTTGATCACTTTGACACGTGTAAAAAAGATAAGTAAGTTGACCAGTTAACAAAAAAACATTTCTCTTTTTGAAACTTAAAAAAATTGCGTTTTAATTAAAGACCAAAAGGTTAGATAGTGTCTACTTTTGTAGTTAGCCAATTTAATAAATAAACCAACTCATTACGTCGAAATAACTTTACATGGCACCATGTTATGCTAGCTAAAAGTTTATTAACTTTATTTTTCAAACTCTTCTAATATCATCATTTATATTGCGATTGGCAATTTAGCATATCTCCAACTTATTTTTTTATAGACGAAAGGTATATCGATCAGACAAAGTTCATTGTAGACCATGGTTTTATCATAAACCTAATTAAGAGATTAAAGATTACATATACATCGACAAAAAGTAAATAAAAACAGATAACTAAATCCGAATAAACCCCACAACAAAAGACTTGTGAAAACATTGCCTATAATCCTAAAGTTGTTGCGACCACAAATATTTATACCAGAGTAGTAGTACTAATAACCAATTTCCACTATTTACTTGTCACATCTCAATGGCTTTACGTGCTCAAAGTTCTGATTTAAGAACTGAAAGCTAACACATTAAACCATAATACTTGTTCTTAGTTCAACTCTAACATTAGACAAGTCAAACTTATCTAAGCAATTCCAATTTATAGTCCACAAAGTTTCACTTTTATTAGCCGAACATATGACTAATATAGTCCAAAAATTTTTAAGGGGGTTGATCATATAAATTTGAAAATTGACCAAAATTTTGAACACATGTAACTTGACCTAAAACATTCCAAGAATGAAAATACTCGCTTAGATCCCAAGCTAAAAATAAAAAAAGGGTAAATCAGTCCTTTACAAATACAATCTAGGTTTTCACACACGATAAAACATCATCTCACTTTATCTCTCTCTCTCTCTCTCTCTCTCTCTCTCTCTCTCTCTCTCTATTATTTTCAGACAGCCAACAAGGGTTTGTGTAACGACGCTTTGTTTATCTTTGTTTTCATATTTTTAGTTACTAAATCAGTTGTGAGTATTCGATCTTCTTGTAATAATAAATATGGGTTTGATTCATCTATTTTTGGTTTGGATATTTGGTTTACAAAATCAATGAGGTTTTTAATTTAAATAGATCTGTTGCTAAAAATGATGTCCGTGAGTTGGTGTTTCATAATCTATTGTTTTAGTTCCTTTAATCTAGGGTTTGTTTTTGGGTTTATTTTAAGTGTGTTATTTATGATAAACTTACCTAAAAAGTTTGTATCATTTTTAGAAATAATCTTGAGAAGAAGGTAAATCTAGAGTTATAAGTTTTGTTGGTCATATATGTGTGTTTTGAAGGTGTGTGTGTTTTCACTGTGTGTGACTATTATGTAGTTATAAGTTAAATCAGTTACTTGTGAGTATTATTATTGTAATAAATGTGAGTTTGATTCATCTATTTTTGGTTTGGATATTTGTTTTACAAAATCAGCGAGGCTATTTATTTAAATATGTTGCTAAAACCGTATAAAAACTCATAGTCCATACAAAAATATATGAGATGAGGTAGTGTTTGATGTTCTCTTGTTAATATGTTTATTTATGATGAAGTTACCTAAAAACTTTGTAAAAAAAATAACGTCCGTACAGATCTGTTGCTAAAACTTTACAAAAAAATGATGGAAATAAAGGAGATGAGCTAGCGTTTGATGTTCTCTTGAATCTTATGAAATAGTCCTTTGCGTGTATCTAGACTATACTATAGAGTCTTATGAAATTGCCTGTGAAAATATGTTACTCCCATAGTTTTGCTTTAGATTTTGCCAATTAGGGCAAAACTACTTTTTTCTTACAAATGACTTTCTATTCTTTAGGTTATGATGAGAATAGCCAAATTGTTTTTTTATGCTTTTAATTTAATAATGTTTTGTCTGCATTATAATTTTTTCAAATATCTTCCAAACCTATCTGAACATCTTAAAAGTTTTTTTTTTGCATATCTTTGTTAAGTTCTTATTTCTAACTTATCATCTTAACAACTTTTATAATAAATGAATTTTTATAATGAATGAATTTTTTTTACTTGTGAAACTGCGGAACAACTTGTATTTCGACGCGCGAAGATGTGAAATCAGTTTTTTTTCTAAATGTTTAAAGATTTTGGTCGAGAAAAAGTAGGAGGATAGTCATATTTTGGTCAAGAAATAATGTAGTAGCGCGAGATTAGTTAGTCGAGCAATATCATGGGATTTTTCTGATTTCAAATTTGACATCCAATCATCAATGGGATTTTTCTGATTTCAAATTTGACATCCAATCATCAATGGGATTTTTCTGATATCAGAACAGTATGTATCTAAACTTTAACTTGAGACTAGACTGTGGTTGAATAGGAATGAAGCTTGGGGGTGTTTGTTTTAGCTGCATTACCGTTCCTAAATGATAGTTTTGTCTTTTTGAAGGCATATAATTAAGATGTCTGCAAGGATGATTGCTAGATGTGTAAGTTGTACGGCTAGGCCCTTGTTGCTCTCAAGTCACCACCAACATGTTCAGACAGCCAGGATGTCAACATGGTTGCCGAAAATCATGTTGCAGCTTTGGAGATTTGTTCTAGTTGAAGGAATGGTGGAGTGCGTAGGGAAAAAGAAAGTCAGCTTAAGGGTTGTTAACCTCATTGAAATACTAACAATAAGCAAAAAATATCGATTGAGAAGGGAAAGATAAGGCATAACCATCCATGTTTGGGCCTTTGGTTTTGGACATGAGGATATGGAGTTTGTCCTCGAGAAGAAATAGCTCCTTATCACCGTGGAAACAAAGAACGACGTTTTAACTAAGCGCCAATGTTTCAATTATCGCTTCTTATTTTCTCAACCCAAGGAGTTGCTTCTTCTCAATGACAAACTCCATATCCTCATGTCTAAAACCAGAGGCCCAAACCTGGATGGTTATGCCTTCTCTTCCCCTCCTAACTTGGTATTCTTTGCTTCTTGTTAGTCTTTCAATCAGGTTAACAGCCCCTAGGCTAACTATCTTCTTGCTACGTACTCCACCATTCCTCCAACTAGAAAAAATCTCCAAAGCTGCAACATGGTTTTTGGCAACCACGTTGACATCCTGGCTGTCTGAACATGCTGGTGGCGACTTGAGAGCAACAAGGGCCTAGCCGTACAGCTTCTACGTCTAGCAATCATCCTAGCAGACTTCTTAGTTTTAGGCCTGCAAAAAGACAAAACTATCATTTAGGAACGGTAATGCAGCTAAAACAAACACCCCTAAGCTTCAATCCATATTCAACCACAGTCTAGTCTCAAGTTAAAGTTTAGATATATATTGTTCTGAAATCTTAAAAAAATCACATGGATGATTGGGTCACCTACTTTTTCTCGACCAAAATTTTTAAACATTTAGATAAAAATTGATTTCACATCTACGCACGTCGAAATACAAGTCCTTCTGCAGTTTCACAAGTAACGAAAATTCATTCATTATAAAAGTTGTTTAAGTTGATAAGATAGAAATTAGAACTTAACAGAGATATGCACACACAAAACTTTTAAGATGATAAGATAGGTTTGGAACATATTTGAAAAAACTATAGTGCATACAAAATATTATTAAATTTAAATCATAAAAAACAATTTAGCTAATCTCATCATAACCATGAAGAATATAACGTCATTTGTAAGAAAAAAAGTAGATTTGCCCCACACATAATGAACCAAAGAAAGCAAAACTATTATAACATATTTTCACAGGCACTTTCATAAGACTCTATAGTCTAGATAAAGGCAAAGGACTATTTCATAAGATTCAAGAGAACATCAAACACCGGCTCATCTCCTTTATTTCCATCATTTTTTGTAAAGTTTTAGCAACAGGTCTATACAGACATTATTTATTTTACAAAGTTTTTAGGTAAGTTCATCATAAATAAACATATTAACAAGAGAACATCAAACACCAGCTCATCTCATATATTTATGTATGGACTATAAGTTTTTATACAGTTTTAGCAATAGATTTAAACAAAAAAAACCTCACTGGTTTTGTATAACAAATATCCAAACCAAAAATAGATGAAGCAAACTCACATTTATTACAATATTAATACTCATAAGTAACTGATTTAACTTATAACTACATAATAGTCACACACAGTGAAAACACACACACCTTGGAAACACACATATATGACCAACAAAACTTATAACTGTAGATTCACCTTCTTCTCAAGCTTATTTCCAAAAAAGATACAAATTTTTTTGGTAATTTTATCATAAATAAACATACTTAAAATGAACCCAAAACAAACCTAGATTAAAGGATTAAAACAAGAAAATATGAAACACGAGCTCACGGACATCATTTTTAGCAACATATGTGTAAAACCCGCATGCTTTTACCATGAATAGTACCCTTACGATCGTACGTACATGATTCGAACTTTCCTTTTATAGCATGTTTACGTCTCACGAACAAGAACTACAAGTATTACGTACGTGTTATAACACGATAAGTATTTATTACGTATTAACACACGATAATTATTTCAATAATAATTATAATCACGAACATGAAATCATGAACGTAAATTAATCACGAGCTAATATTACGTATGTATGTATATTTATTACGATCACGAATAAATATAATAAGACACAAACGATAACTATTAAATCACGTAAGACACGAACACGAGAACACACTTACTATTTAGACACGGAAAATGTTCGGGTTACCCCTATGTGGGCCCCATACCCGTGGCTACATCAAGACCAAGGGCCAAGCCCATTTTTTTTAGTAAACAAGAAAAAGGAGAAATCAATTTTTGGTGTTCGATTATCGCAAGGATTCTTAGTGTGTTCTTTCCCCTTTGATTCACGTGATCGGTATAAACCCTAACCTCTTTTCTTTTATGTTTTTGATTTATAAATCTCATGAAATCATGAATGTGTCACAACAGCAGGAAAAAGGGAGACCCCAACCTCGGTCGGGACATGGTGATGCTCGGGTGGCCACGGCAGCAAGGGGACACCGGCTAGCCGGTGGGAAGCCTTGGCTAGCCGGCGGCTTGGTTGACCAAGGGTGTATTGGGTCCGGTTCACGGGTTAAAACACGGGTCCGGTTTACACATGTTTAGAATAAAACACAGTCCGGTTCATGGGTTATTTTTACAAGGTTAAATATTTTTTACAAGTTATATTTTTTTACAAGACTTAAATTAAATTAATTAAAAACATGAACATGATTAATTTAATTTACATGACTTAGGTTATTAATTTTATTATTAATACATGAATTTTAACCTAAGTATTTTTCCATTTAATTAGACTATATAATTAATTAATTATTAAAATCATGACCTATAATTAATTAATTTACATGACTTAGGTTATATTATTAATAGATAATAATACATGTTTTAACCTAAGTATTTTCACCTTATTTAATTAAACCATGTTATATTTAATTAAATACTTCAACTTGTAATTTATTTAATTCACATGAAATAATTAATAAACTATACTATTTAATTACATGACTTAGTATATTAATCAGTAAACACTTAAGCTTATATAATTAGCTTAATAATCTAGCTTATTTCTATTTATGGAAACTTTCTATTTTTAAAAACTTATTTAATTAAGGCAGCCAATCTATTTATAGAAACTTTCTATTTTTAGAAACTTATCTATTTTAAGCAGTAAATCTATTTTTAGAAACTTTCTCTTTTTGGAATCTTTCTATTTCTGGAAACTTTCTATTTTTTGAAACTTTCTATTTTTGGAAACCTACTATTTTTAGAAAGTTACTTATTATTACACAACAAGTATAATAATACATGAAATACAAGTAATACTTAATCAAAATAGACAGAATACATGATAAACACAATATAAAGCTGGAATCAGTAAAACATGACATGAACATTTAAAACAAGCTAAGACATGATATAAAACCAGTTACGTACTCAGTAATCAGATACTTATACACGTATGTATTTATGTAGCATTAGTGATACCGAAGTAGTTTTCTCTTCCGTTCGTCTTCATCGTTCACTGGACATAAGGTACGGATTCTCCGTCCTTTCAGTATGGACATTCTTTTCTTATTAGGATTTCCCGTATGCAGCCAACTGTTTTCCCCAGTATATGTTTTATATGTTTTTGATTTGCTTATGTTTAATTAGAATACCTAAAGCCATATACATGCATGACCAGTTTCACCTAGTTATGGAGGTACCATAACCATAACACTGGAGACACCAGTGTTATGACTACACCACGGCGGAGTGATAGCTCGTGGCGTCCCTTTCAGCTTTTGGCCATATTATTATTATCAGGTGGGGCGTATGGGTGCATCCTACGTTACATGTTTTCAGCAGATTACTCAGTGTGAATGTGGTGTGTGCCTTGCATCCTTCACAAGGAACTGATCCATCCTACCCAAACAAGTATATTAAATTAGAGGCAACCCATCTAATTTGCATGACGAGGTCATCCCTCCAAGTATTCATGCACGTTGATATTTCATGGCCTATATTGGCTAATGGTTAACATGTCAAACAATTTTCATAAGATAAACGTAAGGCTTTTCAAACTATAAAACTAGTTTTATGAAGTTATACCAGGTTTTCCAGGACATATACATTTCCGCTGCTATATGTTTTACATGCTTATATTATTCATTCCATGCTTGTATATCTGTGCACTAAGCGTTATGCTCAGCCGTTACTTTCCTTTCCATGTCCCAAAACGGCAGGTACCCAAGGACAGACTCGAGCATTTGGAGGACGTGCATAGGATGGAAGCTGCCATAGACTTCTTTTCTTTTGCCTTTATATATTTATGCTTGTGTAGTCTTTGTTCATTTCATTTAGTTTATTTATGTTTTGGGCTTATGTTGGGAACCGATGTTTGATTCTGGTTTTCCCTATGGTCATGTATGTTTTACTGCATATTACCTTGCATGCTTTGACGACACGCCATAATTACGCGTAACGGTCCACTTATCAAAGTGGGGTGTTACAATTATTGTATCATAGCCCAAAGCTTCGACATGTAGGCTCTAAAACTTGACCTGTGACTAGTGGGTAGTCACCAGGAGCTTCCTAAGACAACGCTTGTTATTCCATGAATTGATGTTTTCAGCTGATAGGTGTGAAAACACCCATCCTTTTACCACTTAGTTATAATAATAACCAAGCCAAAACGTGTATTTTATGACGTAAATGTCGGAATTATGTGTGGTTTGTGTTATTGTTGTGATTTAGGAGCAAAATGTGAAAAAGGGAAGAAAACAAGGGCTTTCATGGGCTTTTATCGAAGAAAACGAGAAAAGACGAAGTCAAAAGATCAAGAGTGCAAAAAGAACGGAAGTCAAAGGCCTATTCTGAAGATTTATCGAAGAAAAAGTCTAAAGACGGAAGTTTAATGAAGTCGAAGAACCAAGTCTAATTAAAGAAGAAAATTATAAGACGAGTTCAATTTATATCGACAAATCCCGAGACGACGTCGAGAATGACAAAGAATTTAAATCGAGTCGAGACAAGAAGAAAGAAGGAAGAAAGCACCAACATTTTACTCCTCCTATAAATACCCTCCTAATGTGTCATTAGGAGAGAGTTAGTTAGTTTAGATTAGGAGTAGTGTAGATTTACTTTCTCTCTCTTGTTTTCACTTTCTCTCTCTAGATTAATATGTAGAATCTTTAATCTTTATGTTTTAATTGTTGAATCTTATATTATATTTCAAGCTTTTTCAATTAATCATTCTCATTCTTTCTTTCTTTATTATTAATCTTGTGTTGATTTTGATAATCATGTAGTTTAATTAATCATGTTCTTGTTTGATTGATGTGTTTGATTGATTGTGCTTATTGGTTTTTATGTGTTTGATTTTTATAGCTTATTGTGTTTGATTCTTATTGTTTGGTTTTGCTTACTTTTAATTAAGTGTTTTTATTAGTTTATTTTATAGAAGTTGATTTTTAATTTTTAGATTTATTAGTGTTTTTCAAGTTTTTAATTTGTGCTTTAATTAGTTTTTCTTAAAAGTGTTTTAGATTAAGTTTTTGTTATTTGCTTATTTGATTTTTGCTTATCCGTGGCTTATTTTCTGCTTTTTAGTTGTTACTGTTTCTATTTATCTGAATCTTTTAATATCTTCGGATTAGGGTTTTAACATTTCGAAGATTTCCCTTTTTCTGAATTTAGTTTTCTCTGATTACTTGTTTTTCTGAAAATCCTTGTTTCTCTGAAAAAGTTTATTATTCCGAAGATTTTATTTTATGCGAAATGGCATTTCTCTGAAAAAGTTGATTTTTCCGAAAAAAGTCAAAAATTCAGAAAAAGTATAAACTCTGAAAACCAATTATTCCGAAAAAAGTTTTGAAAATAATTATTCCGAAAAAAGTTGTGAAAAGAATTTATTCCGAAGATTTCTATGTTCACATTCCGAAAAAACAAGTATTCCGAAGAAACAAGTATTCCGAAAATTTCTATGAAATTGTCATGCTTGCTAGCTAGGTTGCTAGCTTGAGCTAGCTGCCTGCTAGCTTGTTTATTTATTATTTTTCCGTAATTGTTTAGTTTAATCTGAAAGTTGTTCCGATTTTATTTCTGAAAGTTACGTATTTTTAGTTGAATTTTTTGTCTAATTTTAAAATTAATATTTTTTCGTAAGGTTCAAGTTTTATCTTTTATTTAGTACCCGCTTTAGGTTTTGCCTCGTTTAGCTTTAAAGTACCATTTTAGTTTTATTCTCTCCTTTTCCATTAAGTTAATTTTATTTTTCAGTCGAAAGTTAATTTCTTCGTATAGTTTTGTTTTAATTAATTTTTTTGTTTCCATATTTGTTTTTAATATCATTTCTTTATTATTTGTCATTCGTTTTAATTTTCAGTTTATTCCTTTTATATTTTGTCATTTCTTTTTAAAGCTTTATTTTTATTTTTACTTAGTTTTAGACAACGACACCTTTTCTTTTATTCACCAAAGACGACTGAGTCACACTTTCAACCTTAATCAATTCGAATTGAATCGGGACGAACAAATTTTCATACTTGGCCAAAACCTAATATCAAATGGCGCCGTTGCCGGCTCTTTTCGTGAAGATTAACGGTTTTCGGTGAGAGACGCGTTGGATTTTGGGATCCGTTCACTCGTGAACGTTATTTTTCGTGTAAAAAAAATCAAAAATCCTAAAAATGAAAAAATGAAAAAAATACAAAAACAATTCAAAAATCATAAAAAGCATTTCTTTTTCGAGAGTTTTGCACCAAAAATATTCTTGCTGCTTATCTATTGTGTTTAATGGATTGGTTTGTTGACTGTGTAGGGTGTGGAAGACCATCTTCTGGTAGTCAATCATGTCAATGGTGTTCATGCGAACGGTGTGGAATGGATATCCCTAATTGCGAATATGGCCGTTGTCTATCGTGCAATTCGATCAATTCATATTTCAATTCATTCTTCTCTTCTAATGACACTATTTCACCCTCTCCCATATATGACGATCCATATCAATAAAATGCACCGGGTTTCTCTCAATACCCGTGTTGCAACAATTGTGGGGGCCCACACGATACTTCTTATTGTCAACCGATGAATCACTTTGAACCAAATCCGTGCTATGATTCCGGTTTTTATAATTTCGAGCCCCCACATTACTCCCTCGATCATCAACCTTTTGTTGGAATGAGTGAAGAAGAACGAGCCATTTTTTTGAATACACTTCAATACGTTCAACAAGAATTAGATAGCATACGCGAAGCAAGGGCGGAGCAACGACGACAAGAGCAAGTATCTAATCTTAGTACTTATAATCCTCCTCTTGTGCGCCCATACTACTATTATGATGATGACGAGGATGATATCTATGATCTCAACCCATCTTCTGAGATTACTACTCCTACTCTTGATATCCCAAATGCGTCTAAGGATTGTGATTCATCGAGTGAGATTAGTGAATTTGGTCTCGACAACTTATTTGAATAGGTTTGTGATGTCCCTACTTTTGATGAGCTTACGGACGAGGTCACTCTTAATGATGATGATTTTTCTCCATGCTATGAGAATTTCAGTTTTGAAATTTCTCTTTCTCCTCCGGGCGATGAAGGCGATGTTGATTTATTCTCTCCGACATACGAGAAGTTCACCACTGAACTTGGTCTTGTAGATGAGGTGGAAGACGTTATTCTTCGCGACAAATTACTGAAAGTTCATCTTCTTATTGCTAAAACTGAAGCGTTGAATTCTGCTCCTATTTCAGAGTCTTTACCTCCGTCTATTACTTCAGTTGAGAATAATGATACATCTTTGGAGGAAATCGGCATTCTCTCAATACCTCCGGGTATTGATGATGATGATACGGAGGGGGATATTCTTTTTGATAATTTGCTACATGAAGATATTGTCCCAAGTCCCCCTCCCGAGCACCTTTTATCCCAACCTTTAGAAACCATTACCGAGGATGAGTGCTTTGACCCGGGAGGTGACATTGACCATTCCATGATTGACATCTTTACGGCTTTGCCGCTCAGTGATCATCCATTGTCTTTGGGGGATGACAATGTGCTTCTTTTACCCACCCCACCTCCCGTGGATCACAACCTCACATACTTTTCGTATGTTGAGAGGACTTTTCTACCTTTTAAGACTTACCCTCCGGCCTCCCCTGTTGTATTTTCCTCCGGGAACGAGGACAAGGTCTTTGATCCCGGTATTACATTCCAGGCTTCCCCATGGACCATTTAATTCGGGGATGAGTCAGGCTCGTGACTTGGTTAACAAAAACAAGCGCTTCTCGGGAGGCAACCCGATTATCTATGCTTTTATTCTGTTTTTCTAATAAGTGTAGGGGGAGACCCTAGTATGTGTTTGTTGTTTTCTTTCTTATCATGTGCAGGGATTTGAGCTTTCAAAGATACATTCTTGATGACTTTTGACGACCCGTGATTCCGTGTACCCATCTTCCTGGTTTTATCCTAAACTCTTTTGATTCTCTATTTTATATTTTTCAATATTAAAATAGGAATCACTTTAGTTGTCTCTAACTTAGCAAGATTTAAACAACGTGCACAATGTCCTAAGTGTAGGGGAGTTCACTCCCACATGCTTAAACATTGAGGACAATGTTTATATTAAGTGTAGGGGGACTTCTATCGAAGTTAAGTGGCATTTTCCTTGTATTTGTCCTCATATTAACTGGAAAATTGATTTTTCGACATTTTTCAATTTTTTTTATCTATTTTGGCCTAGTAGTCTAGTAGTATTTTCCTTTGTTATCGTTATTTACTTTCTTTGCTAGAATAAAAGTTTAATAAAGTGGTTTTAAAGTTTTCAAAGTCATGAATCTTTTGACTCAACCCGAGTTTACTTATCCAAGTTTACTCTTGCTATTATCCTTAACGTGTTTAAGTCAAGTTTTGCTAGGCTTTTATATAGGGAACTTTAAAACGCGAAAGTCTTAACTCTTACGGGTTAAGAACAAGAACTTTTCGCAAGTTCCTATAATTGATCCTAGAAAGTCGTTTATCAAGGGAACTTTAAAATGCAAATTCTAAACTTGAAAGAGTCTAAGAAGATGCAAGATCCTATAGACGACTTGAAAACCCAAAACTTTGATTTAATTGGCTAAGCATCCACGAGTCTCATTCCTTGAGATTTTAAATTGTGGAGAACGAGAGATGATAGAGTCAATTATAAGTTTGGTATTCTTTCATGAATTTATGTGAGTTGATTATGAGCTTTTTCTCCCATCGCTTGTTAATAAATTGCAATAAATAAGGTTGTACGATTTGAAAAGTTACTTAGCTTCTAGCCCAAGATCGTTTAAAAGTTGCTCGGTATTAATTAGAGTTCATAGCCAAGGCATAACTTATTGAAGCGGGATGCGAAGATTGACGAGTCTGAAAAGGTCCTAACAAGACATGAGGGCTACATTTTGTTGCTAAAGATCCGAAGTGATATGAAGAATCATTTATCAATAATCAATATGAAGGATCGAGACACACGACGAAAAGCAAATACTCCCGTAAAGATCATGGAGAAGTCTATCCAAAAAGGCCCTAACAAGGTATGAGGATAAATAGATCCAAGTCCTAAAAGGAGGCGGATCGTTGTATATCAAAATCCCAAATAAAGATTGGAGAAAAATGAAGAAGTCGTGGTCTAAATATGAAGAATCTCTCAAAAGGTTCAAGTGAAGAAATTCCTATTATGAAGAGAAGACCATTATTTCATGAACGTCTCTGAAGATTTGAAGTAGGAAGTCAATGCCAGATATCGATCCGAGAAAGATCTCAAATCGTGAAGCAAGTTAGGCCAAGATATGAACTTTATGAGGTCCCGAGAAGCAGTTTTAAAAGATTTTTTCCTTTAGCTAACTATTGATTAAATCGTCCTACTTTATTTTCAGCCTTAATAACTATCAAAATAAGTCAAACAATGCATCCTCGTGATCATTTAAGACAACAATAAAATATAAGAGATACAACTAGGAATAAGGGAGTCTAAGTGAATAATTGGGCCACATGAGTGATTGTTAGTTTGCTAACTTATAATAACAATGATCTCGTTTTTAAGCTTGGTATGGAGAACATGAAACTTGAGGGTGATAAATATTCATGACAATCCAAAACCCCAATGTAAGTCTTTAATCTCTTAATTTGTTTTTTCTTCCTTTAAATTATGTCTTATGTTTAATAAAGGCCAAGGTGGGTTAATTATGATGAAAAATGTAAATCTTGCTTTGTAACTAATGCATTGCATGAGGGCATTGCAATGGTCAAGTGTAGGGGATTTGATAGGTGTGAAAACACCCATCCTTTTACCACTTAATTATAATAATAACCAAGCCAAAACGTGTATTTTATGACGTAAATGTCAGAATTATGCGTGGTTTGTGTCTTTGTTGTGATTTAGGAGCAAAATGTGAAAAGGGAAGAAAACAAGGGCTTTCACGGGCTTTTATCGAAGAAAACGAGAAAAGACGAAGTCAAAAGATCAAGAGTGCAAAAAGAACGGAAGTCAAAAGGCCTATTCTGAAGATTTATCGAAGAAAAAGTCAAAAGACGGAAGTTTAATGAAGTCGAAGAACCAAGTCTAATTAAAGAAGAAAATTATAAGACGAGTTCAATTTATATTGACAAATCCCGAGACGACGTCGAGAATGACAAAGAATTTAAATCGAGTCGAGACAAGAAGAAAGAAGGAAGAAAGCACCAACATTTTACTCCTCCTATAAATACCCTCCTAATGTGTCATTAGGAGGGAGTTAGTTAGTTTAGATTAAGAGTAGTGTAGATTTACTTTCTCTCTCTTGTTTTCACTTTCTCTCTCTAGATTAATATGTAGAATCTTTAATCTTTATGTTTTAATTGTTGAATCTTATACTATATTTCAAGTTTTTTCAATTAATCATTCTCATTCTTCCTTTCTTTATTATTAATCTTGTGTTGATTTTGATAATCATGTAGTTTAATTAATCATGTTCTTGTTTGATTGATGTTTTGATTGATTGTGCTTATTGGTTTTTATGTGTTTGATTTTTATAGCTTATTGTGTTTGATTCTTATTGTTTGGTTTTTCTTATTTTTAATTAAGTGTTTTTATTAGTTTATTTTATAGAAAGTTGATTTTTAATTTTTAGATTTATTAGTGTTTTTCAAGTTTTTAATTTGTGGTTTAATTAGTTTTTCTTAAAAGTGTTTTAGATTAAGTTTTGGTTATTTGCTTATTTGATTTTTGCTTATCCGTGGCTTATTTTCTGCTTTTTAGTTGTTATTGTTTCTGTTTATCTGAATCTTTTTAATATCTTCGGATTAGGGTTTTAACATTCCGAAGATTTCCCTTTTTCTGAATTTAGTTTTCTCTGAATTACTTGTTTTTCTGAAAATCCTTGTTTCTCTAAAAAAGTTTATTATTCCGAAGATTTTATTTTATGCGAAATGGCATTTCTCTGAAAAAGTTGATTTTTCCGAAAAAAGTAAAAAACTCAGAAAAAGTATAAACTCTGAAAACCAATTATTCCGAAAAAAGTTCTGAAAATAATTATTCCGAAAAAAGTTGTGAAAAGAATTTATTCCGAAGATTTCTATGTTCACATTCCAAAAAAACAAGTATTCCGAAGAAACAAGTATTCCGAAAATTTCTATGAAATTGTCATGCTTGCTAGCTAGGTTGTTTATTCATTTTGGCGCCAATTTCAGCTAGTAGGTTGCTAGCTTGAGCTAGCTGACTGCTAGCTTGTTTATTTATTATTTTTTTCCGTAATTGTTTAGTTTAATCTGAAAGTTGTTCCGATTTTATTTCTGAAAGTTACGTATTATTAGTTGAATTTTTCGTCTAATTTTAAGATAAATATTTTTTCGTAAAGTTCAAGTTTTATCTTTTATTTAGTACCCACTTTAGGTTTTGCCTCGTTTAGCTTTAAAGTACCATTTTAGTTTTATTCTCTCCTTTTCCATTAAGTTAATTTTATTTTTCAGTCGAAAGTTAATTTCTTCGTTTAGTTTTGTTTTAATTAATTTTTTCGTTTCCATATTTGTTTTTAATATCGTTTCTTTATTATTTGTCATTCGTTTTAATTTTCAGTTTATTCCTTTTAAATTTTGTAATTTCCTTTTAAAGCTTTATTTTTATCTTTAATTAGTTTTAGACAACGACACCTTTTCTTTTCTTCACCAAAGACGACTGAGTCACACTTTCAACCTTAATCAATTCAAATTGAATCGAGACGAACAAATTTTCATACTTCGCCAAAACCTAATATCATCAGCACATTGTTGTTTTAACCATGATGTTTTCAGCACCTTGAGGTTTTAACCTTGATGTTTTTCATCAATATTGTTTTACTAATATGGATGGACAACCGTCATTCATATTTAGTTATGTGTCAATGTTTCATGCATGACGTTCCTCGTGAACTATGACTATGTGGACTGAACCTCAGTAGTTCCTAATTAGTCACATAAAATTTTTTTTGATAAGTTTTGACAGATGAGTTTCATTTACTTATGTTTCATGTATCATTGTTGCAGGAATTATGACTAAGTAATGGTTAGTACAGGACTGGCCCTATTTAGTCGCATGTGCTTTTATAGAAACTTTTAACTTTGGGACCGACCCATAGGCGTCCCCTCGCCATGTCTTTTGTTTTGGTACCGACCCATAGGCGTCCCCTCGCGCATATAAATGTTTTTTATTAACTGCATCATGTATTCATGCACTGTTTTCATGCATAAATTTTTTCTCATGATTTATAAGCATAAATTATTTTTTCATGTCCCCTCATAAGTTACGATGTCTTTTATGTCAAGTATGCTTCCATACTATCATGGTTAACTTTAGTTTCATGCTGATTATGTTATACACTCCTTCATGTTAAATTGTTTCATGTTCCTTCACGATAATTCCGTCTTCATGCTGATTACGTCTTACGCCTCTTTTGTTATTTATGCTTTCATGCAAGACATTGTTGGATTTCATTGAATCCTGCTTTCATGATAGTCATGGTTGGTTTTCATTGATCATGCTTTCAGGAAAATCATTGTTGAATTTTGTGTAACCACACTTTAACGTTTCTCTATACAACCAGAATGATGTCTATGCTAATATTGCTAGGCTATCATGATGATCAGCCCAGTTTGGTCTTCAAACCATATAAAATCATGTCAAAAGATCGGCCCATATCGATCATTTCATGTGCATCCCACGTGTACTCCACGTACAATATTTCATGTGTATTACACGTACCACAATTCATGTGTATTTCACTTACAATACTCCATGAGTATTCACTAGTCGATTCTAAACCATCTCATGCGTATTCCATTTGTTGATGTTCTACAAATTATTGATGCCGCTCATAGCTTGGAGATGTTACTAAAGATGATGCTGCTGATGTTTGGAGACGCTACGAGATGCTGATGCTTTTCACAACCTGGAGATCGTACAAGACGAAGACAAAGGCGTTAGATCAAAGCGATCGGACGAGAAGATGCTTCACCACCAGACGATTTCCATCAATCATGGTCCCAAATTCTTAGTTACATGTCACACCTTGTTCAGTTGTCGTTTCAGTCATATGAGGGAGAACCGGTACCAGCCGACCACTCAGCTGAATAGTTACATGAATCACAGTCATGAGAATGACCGTCATGGAACTAACAGACAAGACGATTGTAACCACCACTATGACAACAACTATCCTAGCAATCGCAACCGAAGCTCCGGCCGCGGACGTGATCAGAAATACAAAGGATTAGTAGTCCAACCGATCCGCCAATTCTGTCATAATAACCTAATATTTGTAATTCTATTTGTTTCTCGAGACACATGTCAAGACATCAGCCAAGATACATGTCTCATGTATATTCTCTGAAGACACATGTTAAGACACCAGTCAAGACACATGTCACACTTATATTTCCCAAGACACGAGTCAAGACACATGACTCACGTCCAATTCAGGAACATCTCTAAAAAATTCAGGGTACCCTCCAAAGGGTATATCCATTTTGTTGTGCCATGTATTAATCAGGCCACAAGAATTTCAGTACTATTCACCGGCGTATCAGTGAGACCTGTCACGTTTGCTTCATTACACTTTCGTTTCTCGAGTTCATATTTCATATATTCATGACCATGAAGGACGCCATTCGTATTCCCCAAGTATATGAAGGTTTTCCTTCATCCTAATGATAAGATCCAAGCTGCGAACGCATTACCTCGGACAGATGCAAGTCGAATTTAATCCTAATTATAGAATACGAACAGCACACCATGCTGCGATTCATGATTTTGTACAGTGATGTTCAGGCTCCTGAATACATTCAGCTTGATTTTCCATCAGGAAAATCTGTACAAATTACCTATGCTTACAGACACGACCACTTAAGTCCTTTTACGCATAACCAGCGGTTTATTCCAAAACCGTCCCTTATACTCCAAAAGAACCTTCAAGGAGAAGGACGGTAACATGAGATTATGTGTCGACTACCGTCGATTTTAAACAAATCACGATTCATAACCGTTATTCTCCTCCACGTATGGACAACGTGTCCAATCAAATTTAAGGTGTTAAACACTTTTCCAAGATAGGATTCATGATCATGCTGCCAACAGTGACGAGTGAAAGAGCAGGACATGTTCATGATTGCTATTCGTTTACGACTCGGTCATGTTAGATTCATGATTTTGTATTAGTCTCATAAATGCTCCAACAGCATTATGGACTGAATAAATCGAGTTTCCATGAACTCTAAGTCTGGAGAAGAACATGAAGACCATATTTGCACTATGTTGCAAATTCTACGACAGGAGAAATTTCACCCTGAAATTTTCAATATAAATTCTGGGTGATTACAGTGACACGCTGAATCACATGGATCCTCACGGTTAATCTTACCATGACTCAACTTATGCATAAAGGTGAGAACCCTACACTACATTAGGTGTTCCAGAAAATCCTACGCTAGAAAAGTCTAAATTCGGAGACTCAGAGTTTCGCAAACTCTTATGTATCAAGTTCTACGAAGCAAGATACATTTACGTTCATATCTAAGTACCTGACATACCAACAGGCTAAGATAGAACACCAACAGACTAAGATGTTTCTCCATCAGCAAGAATTGTGAACAGAAATGGGACAAGATCTCCATGGATTTTGTTCACCAGATTAACGCAAACTCAGAGGAAGCAAGATGTTATCTGGGTTATTGCCAACAGTTTGATCAAGTCTGCATAATCCTTACATCCGCAAGGATTTCAAGAACCAACAGATAGATCAGACATGTTCCAGCCAAGGCGCATCCGATCACTTGGTAATCCCTCAGCTATCAGATCAGACAAAGGTTCGCAATTTTTCTCCTTATGTACGTTTACGTTATCGTTCTAGTTTTAAGACTTGCTTTCACGCTCACGTTCATGACACTATTCACGTTCATAATCGTATCCTAGCTTACGATTTTACGTTCATTTTCGTTCTGGGAAGTTTTGCAAGAACTTGAGAGATCAGACTCAAGTCTAGTATAACTCTCTATGCTCAGACAGACGTTTCACGTCACATTCCACGCCTCATCTTATAGCGTTTGGCGTTACCGTAGTTGTATTCCATGTTCATGATATGTTTCAAATGTCATGTTCATTTCACGTTCCTCATATCACGTTCACGATATCTTACACGTATCATTGATCACGATAAGTTTGCTCATACTACACTCACCATATCTCCACGTATCACGTTCAAAATTTTTCACGTATCACGTTCAAAATTTTTTACGTACTACGTTTCAGTATGTCTCGCGCATCGTTGCTAATTATCCGTTAGGTTAGATTATTTTGCATCATGACGTTCAGTTACCCTTGCACGTTAATTTTTTTTTCCTCGATCAAATTCAAGGGATCTATCTTACGTTGATAACCATGAACTCCTCGTGTTTTCAAGTCAAGGTCAGGAGGACCAAGATTTATCATTTTTATTCAAGATCTTGTGAAGGAACCGTCCCGAGAGGGAAGCCAATTGGAAACGGACAAGTTCATCCGGACTTCTTATCTGTTTTTCTCTTATCTATTAGATATGTCCTTTCAGTCACATCACGTTCCATGTCCTTTCAAGACACGATAAGTATTTATTACGTATTAACACACGATAATTATTTCAATAATAATTATAATCACGAACATACGAACATGAAATCATGAACGTAAATTAATCATCGAGCTAATATTACGTATGTATGTATATTTATTACGATCACGAATAAATATAATAAGACACGAACGATAACTATTAAATCACGTAAGACACGAACACGAGAACACACTTACTATTTAGACATGGAAAATGTTCGGGTTACCCCTATGTGGGCCCCATACCCGCGGCTACATCAAGACCAAGGGCCATGCCCCTTGGTTTTTTTACTAAACAAGAAAAAGGAGAAATCAATTTCATAAATCAAGAATTTAGAAATAACAAGAAACCCTAAATCTTTTTCTTCTTCCTCTCTTTGGCCGCCGGGTTCTACACACACCAAGGGGTGTTTGGTTGATTTTTGGTGTTCGGTTATCGCAAGGATTATTAGTGTGTTCATTCCCCTTTGATTCACGTGATCGGTATAAACCCTAACCTCTTTTCTTTTATGTTTTTGATTTATAAATCACATGAAATCATGAATGTTTTTAATAACAAATTAAAAACAAATAAACATATGCTAATTAAACATGGGTGTAAGATTTATAAATGGTTAAGGGGTGTTTGTTGGTTGGCCGACACATAACCGAGCCCTAAGGGGGGGGGGGGGTCTCGGCTTGATTTTTCTCGCACCAACCGAGACCTTATGGTCTCGGTGTGGTGGTGGTGTGTCACGGCAGCCGGAAAAAAGGGAGACCCCGACCTCGGTTAGGGCATGGTGGTGCTCGGGTAGGCCACGTCAGCAAGGGGAAACCGGCTAGCTGGTGGGAAACCTTGGCTAGCCGGCGGCTAGGTTGACCAAGGGTGTATTGGGTCCGGTTCAGGGGTTAAAACACGGGTCCGGTTCACACATGTTTAGAATAAAACACGGTCCGGTTCATGAATTATTTTTACAAGGTTAAATATTTTTTACAAGTTATATTTTTTTACAAGACTTAAATTAAATTAATTAAAAACATGAACATGATTAATTTAATTTACATGACTTAGTTATTAGTTTTATTATTAATACATGAATTTTAACCTAAGTATTTTTCCATTTAATTAGACTATATAATTAATTAATTATTAAAATCATGACCTATAGTTAATTAATTTACATGACTTAGGTTATATTATTAATAGATAATAATACATGTTTTAACCTAAGTATTTTCACCTTATTTAATTAAACCATGTTATATTTAATTAAATACTTTAACCTATAGTTTATTTAATTCACATGAAATAATTAATAAACTATACTATTTAATTACATGACTTAGTATATTAATCAGTAAACACTTAAGCTTATATAATTAGCTTAATAATCCAGCTTATTTCTATTTATGGAAACTTTCTATTTTTAGAAACTTATTTAATTAAGGCAGCTAATCTATTTATAGAAACTTTCTATTTTTAGAAACTTATCTATTTTAAGCAGTAAATCTATTTTTTGAAACTTTCTATTTTTGGAAACTTTCTACTTTTGGAAACTTTCTATTTTTGGAAACTTTCTATTTTTGGAAACTTTCTATTTTAGGAAACTTGCTATTTTTAGAAAGTTACTTATTATTACACAACAAGTATAATAATACATGAAATACAAGTAATACTTACTCAAAATAGACAGAATACATGATAAACACAGTATAAAGCTAGAATCAATAAAACATGACATGAACATTTAAAAGAAGCTAAGACATGATATAAAACCAGTTACGTACTCAGTAATCTGATACTTATACACGTATGTATTTATGTAGCATTAGTGATACCGAAGTAGGACTCTCTTCCGTTCGTCTTCTTTGTTCACTGGACATAAGGTACGGATTCTCCGTCCTTTCAGTATGGACATTCTTTCCTTATTAGGATTTCCCATATGCAGCTAACTGTTTTCCCTAGTATATGTTTTATATGTTTTTGAATTGCTTATGTTTAATTAGAATACCTAAAGCCATATACATGCACGACCAGTTTCACCTAGTTATGGATGTACCATAACCATAACACTAGAGGCACCAGTGTTATGACTTCACCACGGCGGAGTGATAGCTCATGGCCCCTTTCAGCTTTTGGCCATATTATTATTATCAGGTGGGGCGTATGGGTGCATCCTAGTTTACATGTTTTCAGCAGATTACTCAGTGTGAATGTGGTGTATGCCTTGCATCCTTCACAAGGAGTTGATCCCTCCTACCCAAACCAGTATATTAAATTAGAGGTAGCCCCTCTAATTTGCATGACGAGGTTACCCCTCCAAGTATTCATGCACGTTGATATTTCATGACCTATATTGGCTAATGGTTAACATGTCAAACAGTTTTCATAAGATAAACATAAGGCTTTTCAAACTATGAAACCAGTTTTATGAAGTTATACCAGGTTTTCTAGGACATATACATTTCCATTGCTATATGTTATACATGCTGATATTACTCATTCCATGCTTGTATATCCGTGCACTGAGTGTTATGCTCAGCCGTTACTTTCCTTTCCATGTCCCAAAACGGCAGGTACCCAAGGATAGACTCGAGCATTTGGAGGACGTGCATAGGATGGAAGCTGCCATAGACTTCTTTTCTTTTGCCTTCATATATTTATGCTTGTGTAGTCTTTGTTCATTTCATTTACTTTATTTATGTTTTGGGCTTATGTTGGGAACCGATGTTTGATTCTGGTTTTCCTTATGGTCATGTATGTTTTACTGCATATTACCTTGCATGCTTTGATGATACGTCATAATTACGCGTAACGATCCACTTATCAAAGTGGGGTGTTACAATATGTTTTAAATAAAAAGCCTCATTTATTTTGTAAACCAAATATCCAAATAAAAAATAGACGAATCAAACCTACATTTATTACTACAAGAAGATCGAATACTCACAATTGATTTAGTAACTAGAGATATGAAAACAGAGATAAACAAAGCGTCGTTACACAAACCCTAGCTGGTTGTCTGAAAATAATAGAGAGAGAAAAGTGAGATGATGTTTTAGTGTGTGTGAAGACCTAGATTGTATTTGTAGAGGATTGATTTACCCTTTTGTGATTTTTAGCTTGGGCTCTACGCGGGTATTTTCATTTTTGTAATGTTTTGGGTCAAGTTACATGTGTTCAAAACTTTACTCAATTTTCAAATTTACATGTCCAATGTTATTTTTTTCAAATTTACATGTCACACATTTTGTAGTGATTCGAACAAAGAGAAGAGATCCCTAACATCCCCTTTTTTTATCGAAGTCTCAATGAATCTTTTTCATCCATTGATCTATTTTTGATCTAATGGTCATCATCAACCCATCTCCCCATTTAACTAACCGTATTTTCTAACAAAAGAAAAGGGATCTCAACATCCCACATCCGATTTCGGCGACCACCACAACAACCCCACCGATTTCCAGTGTAACACCCCATTTTGATAAATGGAATATCACGCGTAATTATGGCGTGTCATCAAAGCATACAAGAATAAATGTCTAAAACATTACATGACCATAAAAAGGAAATACCGTAATCAAACATCGGTAGTCCAAAAGTAAAGCTCATCACACACAAACATAAGTACTATAAATGAAAGGACTAAACAATGTCCATGGAAAGAGTATCAAAGTATAGATAATGCATAAAGTAAAGAAATACTAGAAAGCATCCAGTCCATATGCACGTACGCTTAAAGTCTACGAGCGTCCCTGAGTACCTGCCGTTTTGGGAACATGAAAAGGAAAACGACTGAGCAATATGCTCAGTGCACGGATGTACAATAAAGCATGAATAATATAAGTATATAAGCATATAACATCGGAAGAAACTAAGTCCCGAATAACCCGATTAAGTCTTAATAAAACTGGTTTTATAGTTTGAAAAGCCTTATGTTTATCTTGTAAAAACTGCTTAACATATTTTACCGTTAGCCAATATAGGTCATGAAAATCCACCGTGCATGAATACTTGGAGGGGTGACCTCATCATGCAAATTAGAGGGGTTGCCTCTAATTTAATATACTGGTTTTGGGTAGGAGGGATCAGCTCCTTGTGAAGGATGCAAGACACACACCACATTCACACTGAGTAATCTGCTAAAAAACATGTAACTAGGATGCACCCATACGCCCCACATGATAGATATAATAATATGGCCAAAAGCTGAAGGGATGCCACGAGCAATCACTCCGCCGTGGGGAAGTCATAACACCAGTGCCTCTAGTGTTATGGTTATGGTACCTCCATAACTAGGTGAAACTGGTCATGCATGTATATGGCTTCAGGTATTCTAAATTAAACATAAGCAATTAAACATATAAACTTATACTATGAGAAAACAGTTGGCTGCATACGGGGAATCCTAATAAGGAAATAATGTCCATACTGAAAGGACGGGAATCCGTACCTTATGTCCAGTGAACGAAGAAGACTAACGGAAGAGAGTCCTACTTCGGTATCACTAATGCTACATAAATACATACGTGTATAAGTATCTGATTACTGAATACGTAACTGGTTTTATGTCATGTCTTAGCTTATTTTAAGCTTTCATGTAATGTTTTACTGTTTTAAGCTTTATACTGTGTTTATCTTATATTCTGTCTATTCTAATTAAGTATTACTTGTATTTCATGTATTATTATACTTGCTGTGTAATAATAAGTAACTTTCTAAAAATAGCAGGTTTCCTAAAATAGAAAGTTTTCAATAACAGAAAGTTTACGAAAATAGAAAGTTTCCAAAAATAGAAAGTTTCCAAAAATAGAATTACTGCTTAAAATAGATAAGTTTCTAAAAATAGAAAGTTTCCATAAATAGATTAGCTGCCTTAATTAAATAAGTTTCTAAAAATAGAAAGTTTCCATAAATTGATATAAGCTGGTTAAATAAGCTAATTATATAAGCTTAAGTGTTTTCTGATTATTATTTTAAGTCATGTAGTTATAAAGTATAGTTTATTAATTATTACATGTAAATTAAATAAACTATAGGTTAAAAGTATTTAATTAAATATATCGTGTTTTTAATTAAATAAAGTTAAAATACTTAGGTTAAAACATGTATTATTAACTATTAATAATATAACCTAAGTCATGTTAATTAATTAATTATAGTCATGGTTTTAATAATTAATTAATTATAAAGTCTATTTAAATATAAATACTTAGGTTAAAATTCATGATCTATTAATTAAATTTATAATCTAAGTCATGTACATTAAATTAATCATGTCATGTTTTATTAATTTAATTTTAAAACATAACTAGTAAAATCATAAACCTTAAAAATAATCTATGAACCGGACCCGTGACTAGAAACCATGAACCGGACCCGTAATCAACACCATACCCCGACCAAGGTCGGGGTTCCCCTTGTTTTGGCTGCTGCCGTGGGACCACCACCACCATACCGAGACCATATGGTCTCGGTGGTGGGTAATAAGCCAAGTCGAGACCCCTTAGGGGCTCGGTTAGGCGTCGGCTAGACCACAACACCCCTAAAAACCCTTGTTTGATTTACCCCATAATCCTTAACATGTTTTGAGTAATTGTTTTAATTAGTTTAATTAAAAACACCATGATTTTATGTGATTCAATAAATCAAAACATAAAGAAAAGGGTTGAAAAGTTATACCGAATACGTGGATCAATTAAGGATGAATACACGAATGTTTGCACAATTTCCAAGATCAAAATCAACCTGAACACCCCTTTTGGTGTCCTTAAAACCGGCGGCCAAAGAGAGAAGGAAGAAAGATTTAGGGTTTTTGTTATTTTCTTGTTTTGTGATAAATGACACAAGTTTTACCCCTTAACCCCTTGTTAGTAAAATTTGCATGGGCTAAGCCCATGCTTCTATGTATGCCGCGGGTAGGGGGCCCCACATGGGGTAACCCGTACTTTTCTCGAGTCTAAATATTATAGTGTGTTCTCGTATTTTAACGTGTTCGCGTTTTACGTGTTCTAATTAATTATTGATCGTGACTTAATATATTTATTCATGTTCGTAATAAATATATATACGTAATTAATATTAGCTCGTGATTAAATTACATTCATGATTTCATGATCGCATGTTCGTGATTATAATTATTATTTGAATAATTATCGTGTGTTCATACGTAATAAATACTTATCGTGTTCTAACACGTACGTAATACTTAAAATTCTTATACGTGAACGTGAACAAGCTATAAAAGGAAAGTTCTAATCATGTACGTACGATCTAAAGGGTACTATTCATGGTAAAAGCATTCGGGTTTTACAACTCTTCCGCCTTAAAAAGAATAATTCGTCCCCGACTTATAGATAAAGTAAACTGGAAAAGAAGAACATACCCGAATTGAAAATATGAAATGAGGGTAAGAAGCCCGGATAGACTCCTCTGTTTCCCAAGTGGCTTCCCACTCGGTATGATCCCTCCAAAGGATTTTGACGAATGGAATCGTCTTCCTTCTCATGACTCGTTCTTGTCTGTTAAGAACTCGTTCGGGTTCTTCTATGAAAGTGAGATCTTCAGGTATCTGTTCTAGTGGATACTTAACCATGTGAAGGCGATGATACTGGTACCCTCTGAGTAAGGACACATGAAACACATTGTGTACATGCGAAAGCTGTGGAGGTAACGCTAAACGGTAAGATACTTCACCGACTCGTTCAATGATATCAAACCGTCCGATGAAACGAGGACTGAGCTTCCCTTTAATCCCGAAGCGTCTAACACCACTTGCCGGCGAAACCTTAAGAAAGACGTGATCTCCTACGTTAAAATGTATGTCCCTACGATGCTTATCGGCGTAACTCGTCTGACGTGACCGTGCCTCCTGAAGTTTATGCTTAGCTACTGCGACCCTCTCATTAGTCATCTCTATGATCTCTGGTTCTTCAAGTGTTCGCTCGCCAACCTGATCCCAGCAGATTGGGGCGTGACACTTCCTATCATACAACATCTCGAAAGGAGCACACTTGATACTTGCGTGCCAACTGTTGTTGTATGCAAACTCCACCAAACAGATATAATCGTCCCAATCGCCCGTCCATTCAAACGCACATGACCTCAAGATGTCCTCTAATTTCTGAATCATTCGCTCCGACTGCCCGTCTGTTTGAGGATGAAAAGTCGTGCTAAGCTTAAGTTGTGTACCCCAAGCTTTCTGCAGACTCTTCCAAAATCGCGAAGTGAAACGAGGATCTCTGTCTTAGACGATGCTGGATGGAGCACCGTGGAGTCTCATGATCTCTCTTCTATACGTATCGGCGAGTTTACTGACCGAATCTTCCTTACGGATCAGTAAGAAATGAGCTGATTTGGTAAGTCGATCTACGATAACCCAAATTGCATCGTGCTTCCTCTTGGTTGGCGAAAGACCAGTAACAAAATCCATGGTGATTTTGTCCCTCTTCCACTCAGGAATATCTAACGGTTGAAGGAGACCGCCAGATCGCTGATGCTCGATCTTAACCTACTGGCAGGTAAGACATTTGGAGACGTAAGTGGCAACATCCTGTTTCATACCACTCCACCAAAAGTACTGTTTGATGTCATGGTACATCTTAGTCGAACCAGGATGTATAGAGAATGGGGAGTTATGAGCTTCAGCTAACAATGCTTCCCGGAGTTCTTGATCATCAAGAACACAAAGTCTCGTGCCCTGCCATACGATACCATCTGCATCTACTCTGAATTCCGTCTGCTTCTCCAAATTTTGAACTATCGCCCAGATTTCTCCATCATCTTTCTGAGCTTCCTTGATCCTAGAGAGTAACTCGGGTTCCACTCTAAGATTAGCCCAGTAACCGTGTTGTCCACGTACCATGATCTCTATGTCTAGTCGCTCCAAGTCTCTTATGATTTCATCCTCAATCTTAATGCCGTTGATCATTTCGGACTTCCTGCTAAGTGCATCTGCTACTTCATTCGCCTTTCCGGGATGATACTGTAGATTAATGTCATAATCCTTCAACAGCTCTAACCATCTCCTCTGCCTCATGTTCAATTCACGCTGAGTGAAGATATACTTCAAGCTCTTGTGGTCCGTGAAAATGTCACATGATTCTCCATATAAGTAGTGCCTCCATATCTTCAATGAAAACACGACTGTAGCAAGTTCCAAGTCATGCGTGGGGTAATTTTCTTCATAAGGCTTAAGCTGTCGTGAAGCGTACGCGATCACTTTCCCATGTTGCATGAGAACACAGCCAAGTCCCTTCCCCGATGCATCACTATAGATTTGAAATCCAACCATACCAGATGGGAGAGTAAGAATAGGTACAGATACTAACTTCTGCTTCAGGTCTTCAAAGCTCTTCTCTCGTTCTTCAGTCCAGACGAATTTCTCCCCTTACCGCATCAGTTTGGTCAATGGTAGTGCTAGGCGGGAAAAGTTCTCCACGAACCTACGGTAATAGCCAACTAAGCCTAAGAAACTGCGGACTTCAGTCGCTGATGTAGGCCTCGGCCACTTAGTAATAGCCTCAACCTTCGCTGGATCCATAGTGATTCCTTCTGCTGATACAATGTGACCTAAGAATGTCACCTTGTCTAACCAGAACTCACACTTAGAGAATTTAGCATACAGTTGCTTCTGGCGAAGAATCCCTAGTACTATACGAAGATGGTCTTCGGTTCCTCCTTGGACTTTGAGAAAATCAGGATGTCATCGATGAAGACAATGACGAACTTGTCCAGAAATTCATAGAAGATTCTGTTCATCAAATCCATGAAAACTGATGGAGCATTGGTCAGGCCGAATGGCATGACTACAAATTTGTAGTGGCCATAGCGGGTACGAAAAGCAGTCTTGGCGATGTCCTGCTCCTTAACCCGTAGTTGGTGATAGCCTGACCTAAGATCAATCTTGGAGAAGTGTTTGGCCCCTTGGAGTTGGTCAAATAGATCCTCAATATGCGGCACTGGATACCTATTCCTGATAGTAATCTTGTTGAGCTCGCGATAGTCTATGCAAAGACGCACACTGTCGTCCTTCTTCTTAACAAATAAGACCGGTGCGCCCCATGGAGATGCGCTCGGTCGAATGAAACCTCGTTCTAGATGTTCTTGCATTTGATCCTTCAGCTCCTTTAACTCTATGGGAGCCATGCGATAAGGAGCCTTGGAAATCGGTTCCGCTCCTGGAATGAGCTCGATATTGAATTCCACTTCTCGTGCAGGTGGTATGCCCTGAAGTTCTTCTTGAAATACATCTTGGAATTCTGACACTATTGGCTGATCTTGAACTGATGGAGATTCAGCATCCATGTCGTGAACCGTAGCTAGATAACCCTCGCAGCCATGTGACAGTAGTGCACGCGCTTGCAGGGTAGATATGATTTGTACAGACCTTCCGGGTACGAACCCGTTGTGAATGTACTCTGGTGCATTAACATCACCGAAGATGACTTGATATGAATGGCAGTCTATGGTAGCATGATGCTTGGATAGCCAATCCATGCCCAAAATCATGTCAAAGTCATTCATGTCCAGCGGAAGTGCGTCAACAGGACGAACCTTATCATCAAACTCTAGGGGAAGACCCTTGTATACATGGGTGATTAATACAGAGTCCCTCAAGGGCGTGTAAATACTGAGTCTATTATCTAGTGGCATGGGGAGCATCCTAATGTTCTTGGCATAAGCAGTAGAAATGACCGAGTGAGTAGCACCCGTATCAAATAGAACACACGCAGCTTGACCTTAAATATACAAGATTCCAGTGATGGTACCTGTAGACTTGTTGGCCTGATCTCGAGATGTCGTGTAGACACGTCCAGTGGTAGGAGGTCGCTTGGTATCAGCATGTCCCGATGTGCCCTCCATCTCGCCCTTACGGCAGTCCTTCATGCGATGGTCAGGAAGACCACACTTGAAGCATGCGTCGGTGTCGCGACGACATGGCCCTGGGTGCCTACGATGGCAAGTAGAGCAAACAGGATGAGTATACCCTCCAGCAGGTGCTCTGGCTGGCTGAGGACCTGATAAAACATTTTACATGAGACATGATAATAGGGTACAAAGGACAATGCGAGTAATCGTAAGATTGAATACCAGTGATAGCTGGACGGCTAGGCTGTGAACCTCTCTGGTTCTAGTCCCTACCGTTTCCATAGTTCCTGGTAGAAGATTTGCTAAAGTATCAGAATTATGAGTTATAACATGAAATCATAAGAAAATACGTAAGTATTAGGACCTGCTGTCGTTGGAGTGTCCAGCGTTGTTACGGTAATTATCATTACCGCCACGCCTATCCGTAGCAGAACGGTCGTTAGTCTGGCCGTTTCCCTTGGGCTGATTAGGTTGCTGCTGAGTAGCCGGCTGAGACCGGTCCCCAGTTTTCTGCCTGGAAGATATAATTTAAAGAGATGAATAATTGACATATACATATAGAATACGGATTGGTCACCGTTTGAATGCGAATGTTTACCTCTTCTCGGGTCTCTCTGCATCCCCGAACTCATCTCTCTCCTACTCAGACTACAATATTGTCCGCTTTGCCAGGAGGCTCACGGCTTTGCTTTGTGGCCCTCTTGTAAGTACTTCCCGACTGGTCACCCAACCTAGTACTACTCTGACATGAGCAAGCTTAACTGCCAGTTCCTAAGAACCCCACTTGCAGTAGACCACAAAACGTATTGTGTCATGAGAAGGCGATTGTTACTTATGAACCATGGATATCTCCTGCAGCATTTCCAACTTACGTGTTGCATCGGCCACTTGTGCTACCGTGTCCAACGGAGCACCTTCTAAGTTATTGGCAATCATTGGATTAAGGGCCCAACGAAAATGTTGTGCCTGTTCTTCAGTGGTGCCCGCAGCTGCTCTCAGGACACCGGCAAATCAAAGAAAACGATGCATGAAGTCATTGCTGTCTTCCTCAGGTCGCTGTCTAATGGTATAGTATTCTCTCATGAGCCGATTCCTTCCTTCCGTGGGGAAAATTCTAGGTGGGGGAGGATAGTTGTTGTTCTGATGAAGGATGTCTTGCAAATCTGCATTGGCAGCTGCAACCATCTCCCGGATATTGTTTGTGTTTGCCATCTGACAGTATAACATAAAACATATGATTAAACAGATCAAAACATAAAATATATATACATGAAAAAAAATTATACCAATAAATCAAGAGAAAAATTTTATGCCATAAAATTTGTATATGAATGCATGATGCAGTTTTATGAAAACTTTTGTATGCTCGAGAGTGAACGCCTATGGTCAGTTCACCCAAAATAAAACACATGGCGATGGGACGCCTATGGGTCGGTCCCAAATTTAAAAGTTTCGATAAAACACATGCGACTAAAGAGGGCCAGTCCTGTACCAACCGTTACTTAGTCATAAACCTACGACAATGACATATATATGTATGCATGAAAATGATGAATGCATGAAAACCGACTGTCAGTTCTAGGAAGACCATAGTGACTACCCACTAATCACAGGTCATGTTTTGAGAGCCTACATGTCGAAGCCTTAGCTTTGATACCATAATTGTAACACCCTATTTTGATAAATGGAATGTCACGCGTAATTATAGCGTGTCATCAAAGCATACAAGGATAAATGTCTAAAACAATACATGACCATAAAAAGGAAATACCGGAATCAAACATCGGTAGTCCAAAAGTAAAGCTCATCACACACAAACATAAGTACTGTAAATGAAAGGACTAAACAATGTCCATGGAAAGAGTATCAAAGTATAGATAATGCATAAAGTAAAGAAATGCTAGAAAGCTTCCAGTCCATATGCACGTACGCTTAAAGTCTACGAGCGTCCCTGAGTACCTACCGTTTTGGGAACATGAAAAGGAAAACGACTGAGCAATACGCTCAGTGCACAGATGTACAATAAAGCATGAATAATATAAGTATATAAGCATGTAACAGCGGAAGAAACTAAGTCCCGAATAACCCGATTAAGTCTTAATAAAACTGGTTTTATAGTTTGAAAAGCCTTATGTTTATCTTGTTAAAACTGCTTAACATATTTTAACGTTAGCCAATATAGGTCATGAAAATCCACCGTGCATGAATACTTGGAGGGGTGACCTCATCATGCAAATTAGAGGGGCTGCCTCTAATTTAATATACTGGTTTTGGGTAGGAGGGATCAGCTCCTTGTGAAGGATGCAAGGCACACACCACATTCACACTGAGTAATCTGCTAAAAAACATGTAACTAGGATGCACCCATACACCCCACATGATAAATATAATAATATGGCCAAAAGTTGAAGGGACGCCACGAGCAATCACTCCGTCGTGGGGAAGTCATAACACCATTACCTCTAGAGTTATGGTTATGGTACCTCCATAACTAGGTGAAACTGGTCATGCATGTATATGGTTTCAGGTATTCTAAATTAAACATAAGCAATCAAACATATAAACATATACTATGGGAAAACAGTTGGCTGCATACGGGGAATCCTAATAAGGAAAGAATGTCCATACTGAAAGGACGGGAATCCGTACCTTATGTCTAGTGAACGAAAAAGATGAACGGAAGAGAGTCCTACTTCGGTATCACTAATGCTACATAAATACATACGTGTATAAGTATCTGATCACCGGATACGTAACTGGTTTTATGTCATGTCTTAGCTTATTTTATATGTTCATGTCATGTTTTACTGTTTTAAGCTTTATACTGTGTTTATCTTATATTCTGTCTATTCTGATTAAGTATTACTTGTATTTCATGTATTATTATACTTGCTGTGTAATAATAAGTAACTTTCTAAAAATAGCAGGTTTCCTAAAATAGAAAGTTTCCAAAAATAGAAAGTTTTCAAAAATAGAAAGTTTCCAAAAATAGAAAGTTTCCAAAAATAGAATTACTGCTTAAAATAGATAAGTTTCTAAAAATAGAAAATTTCCATAAAGAGATTAGCTGCCTTAATTAAATAAGTTTTTAAAAATAGAAAGTTTCCATAAATAGATATAAGCTGGTTAAATAAGCTAATTATATAAGCTTAAGTGTTTCTGATTATTATTCTAAGTCATGTAGTTATAAAGTATAGTTTATTAATTATTACATGTAAATTAAATAAACTATAGGTTAAAAGTATTTAATTAAATATATCATGTTTTTAATTAAATAAAGTTAAAATACTTAGGTTAAAACATGTATTATTAACTATTAATAATATAACCTAAGTCATGTTAATTAATTAATTATAGTCATGGTTTTAATAATTAATTAATTATAAAGTCTAATTAAATATAAATACTTAGGTTAAAATTCATGATCTATTAATTAAATTTATAACCTAAGTCATGTACATTAAATTAATCATGTCATGTTTTATTAATTTAATTTTAAAACATAACTAGTAAAATCATAAACCTTAAAAATAATCTATGAACCGGACCCGTGACTAGAAACCATGAACCGGACCCGTAATCAACACCATACCCCGACCAAGGTCGGGGTTCCCCTTGTTTTGGCTGCTGCCGTGGGACCACCACCACCATACCGAGACCATATGGTCTCGGTGGTGGGTAATAAGCCAAGCCGAGACCCCTTAGGGGCTCGGTTAGGCGTCGGCTAGACCACAACACCCCTAAAAACCCTTGTTTGATTTACCCCATAATCCTTAACATGTTTAGAATAATTGTTTTTAATTAGTTTAATTAAAAACACCATGATTTTATTTGATTCAATAAATCAAAACATAAAGAAAAGGGTTAAAATGTTATACCGAATACGTGGATCAATTAAGGATGAACACACACGAATGCTTGCACAATTTCCAAGATCAAAATCAACCCGAACACCCCTTTTAGTGTCATTAAAACCGGTGGCCAAAGAGAGAAGGAAGAAAGATATAGGGTTTTTGCTATTTTCTTGTTTTGTGATAAATGCCACAAGTTTTACCCCTTAACCCCTTGTTAGTAAATTTTGCATGCGCTAAGCCCATGCTTCTATGTATGCCACGGGTAGGGGGGGCCCACATGGGGTAACCCGTACTTTTCTCGAGTCTAAATATTATAGTGTGTTCTCGTATTTTATCGTGTTCGTGTTTTACGTGTTCTAATTAATTATTGATCGTGACTTAATATATTTATTCGTGTTCGTAATAAATATATATACGTAATTAATATTAGCTCGTGATTAAATTACGTTCATGATTTCACGATCGCATGTTCGTGATTATAATTATTATTTGAATAATTATCGTGTGTTCATACGTAATAAATACTTATCGTGTTCTAACACGTACGTAATACTTAAAATTCTTATACGTGAACGTAAACATGCTATAAAAGGAAAGTTCTAATCATGTACGTACGATCTAAAGGGTACTATTCATGGTAAAAGCATGCGGGTTTTACATCCATCCACCACCAAAACAAAACCACTCATTTCCGACTACCTCCACAAGGATCTACCATTTTACGGAGAGTTCCACAACAAACCTACTTCTCTGACGACTTCCACAACAAATCCACCATTTTTCAGCGAGATCCACAAGAATCCACTAACTTTCGACGAGTCCCACAACAAACCCAATAAATTCACCATTTTTTTGGTGACTTTTACAACAAACCCACTTTTCCGGTGATCTTATCACTAACTCATATATGAGTCATCATGACTCATATATGAGTCATCGTGACTCATATATGAGTCTCATATATGAATCACCAAGATGACTATGAGTCATCATGACTCATATATGAGTAATGGTTACTCATATATGAGTCATGGTTACTCATATATGAGTCACCATGATTCTGTTACAAAGTTATTACATGTATGTATTACAAACAACTACATTACCTGGGCGAAGATGAGGATAAAGAGTAAGGATTGAAGCCCCCTTAGCTCTGCCATGCACTGGACAGGGGTTAGCTCTGTAAATGTGTAGAGCCAAGTGTAGTGTGGTGTATTAGTAGGCACTTCTAGGCCCCTTCCCGGCTACTGGATCACTCCAGTGCTTCGAGTACTACGGACCCTCTGCCATCCATTGTAGTAGAGCCCTTTCATGAGCGGGGGAGGGCTAAGCACAGTTCTTTGAATCAAACGTTGAATAAAATAGATTATTTTTTCGATATCAAAATCGAAATCGGATAGGATAGATAGATCTAACGGAAAGCGCGCTCGCGCGCTCCGGCTTTCGAGCCTCCGCTTGCTCCTCCGAGAATCACTCTTCATAGACATTCTTTCTCTATTTTTTGGCTCAGCAAAAGAGTAAGCCGTCGATGTCAACTTTCTTCAGGTGACCAATCCAGGATCATCTTCGTTAGTCTTCTTTCCCTTTCTTTTCGTTGGTCAACAACCAACAAAAGTTCTCGTTTAGTTCTCGTTTATTTCTTCACTACTTGTACAGAAAGGCCTCTCTTTCTGTATGGGGGGGATCCTTTATTCTCAATCCAGAATGTGTCTGCCTCGAAATAACGCTCAAGATATGCTGTCGGTGGCGAGGCTTTGGCGAAGTGGGGCGGTGTGGTGGCGAGTTATGGCGAGCTGCCACATCAAATTGGCAAGCCCCCATAGCCAGGACACCCAACACTCTTATAGGGTTCAAACAAGGTATGTATCCCTAGCTAACAAAGATGCTTGTGATGATGACGTAGGTTATGGTAAACAGTTGTAAACGTTAAATGAGACGTGGAATCTATTCTCTTCGTCTCATAATTATTATCCATCAAAAAAAACACATAACTTAATAAAAATATCATTTTTCAGTTTTCTCTCATACTTTTTACACAACGACAATTCTATCTTTAACCAACTAATTTGTAACTTTTATATTATATGTTATAATACTTTCAAATGAAAATGATATACTAAACTTAACCTACATTTCTTATCTATTTTGGGACAATTAATTTGAAACGTCTAAAAAAACAATAATTTTTAGATTAAAAGAGTATTAGATATGTAATTATTATATGATCACATGTTGAAAAACCGAAAAGGTTTAATTTCCCACGATCATAAAGAATTTTTTAATATTTTTGAGGAGTTCTTATTCTTAATACAAACTTTACATGACTATTTAAAGTCATATTTGAAAGAAATGAAAGGCACGAGAAACTATTAAAAAGAAAATCAACAAGAAGGTATTACTGTATTCACAAATATCGCGTTTAGTTTGGGCCCATGATATTGTTTAGCTTAGATTATAACTAAAAAAGTTGTTTGGTGGAAATTCTTGGATGTAAAATCAGTACTTAACCCCTGATTTTAGCATCTTTTGGAATCCTGTCTTAACCCCGTCCGTTTCTGACAAGTATTTTGTTTTTATGGGCCCTACCATTTATTCTCTCTTTCTCTTTGTCTTTTATACTATCAATCTTATAACATATTAATTTTATAATACTAAAAGTCAGTTTTAAATTATACATATTATTTTATATAATAATATTTATATCTCAATACATATTTTCTCTCACTAAAACCTATATTTACACCTTCGTGTCGGCCACGGTCAATGCCGTCCGACACGAGATCAGCAAACTGCTGAACAAACTGGGGAGCCTCCATTACCTTCATGACAGCCAGACGCGCCCCATGACCCACCATCCACCTACGACTAGCAATGGCCGTAAGTAGTTGGGGGCACAGCACCTCGTCACGATCTGTGACGAGGGCGTCGGAAAAATTGGGTGTTATCATATAGCTTTGTAACGGCTAAGTTCACGAGTTGGAGATAAGCGGACTCGTCCAGCTCAGCGTCCTTCTGGGCAGAAGTCTCAAGCACTCTTCTTTCCGGCGCTGCCCTCTCCTCAGCAAATTCATCCCTTAAAGTCTCCTCGCTCTTGACCAACATCCTTAACTACTCTAACTCTTTCGAGAGGACGGATGCTTGGTCAGCTGAGGTCTTCGCCAACGCTTCGGTTGCGGCCACCTGTGGATGTTATGCTACGGTTAGAACAAAGCATGCATGATATGGACGCGGGCATAAAATCAAATCATATATTTTACAGATAAGTACCTTGGTTTTTGAAGCCTCGAGTTGGGCTTCGAGCTCGACAACACGCTTGTCATGAGCAGTGGCGTGCACGGCCTATTCTTTCACGGTCGCCTCAGCTACAGCAAGTTGGTATTGAAGGGTCGCAATCATGGATTCATTCTTCTCGATCATCTTCTTCCTACGACCATTCTTCCTCTTTAGGGACTCGACATGCTCAAGGGCGGCCTCAAACCTCACCCGTATTGATGTGCCCATGGCCATCTGATGCACAAGGGCCCCATTGTATTCGTCCACTAAGTCATGATGACTTAGTTCATTAATATCCCTCACAAGGCCAGGAGGAATACAATGGTCAAGGTAGTCCCGACACTCTCCAGCGTCCCTCATCCTATCTGTGGTGGATATGTTCCACTCAGGGTTAAAGCATGGGGAGGGGCCGGGCACAGGAACTTCCTGCGAAGCCGATGGGGAACCTTCCTCGAAGGCCAGGCCAGATCTGGGGGATGAGGCTTGATGGACAGGTTCTTTCCCCTTCCTCGTCTTTGTGACTAGCACGACACCAGCTTGGTTATCCCTGCGACACCATCGTAATTTACATAAGTGTCGTTACAAGGCACGCGCCTTTCACTTGTGAAAAAAACACAAAACAAACAAATAAGGAAGACTTACAAGTTTGTCTTCTCCAGCTCTGATGGGGAAGGATGAACCTGCGTGACCGGCTCAACAACCTGGGTTGGCATGTTTTTTGCCATGCGGGCATCCTGCGCCGTCCCCGAGGCCTGGTTGGTGCTCACACCAGATTGGTAGAGGGGATGATCTTCACGCAGTCTCTTGGTCGAAGCATTGTGCTCCCCTACTACGGCCTCGGTTGCCTTTCTTGCCCTTTTGATTTTCCTTCTGGTACGCCTGAGGGCAGCCTGTTCTTCTTCTTCTTCCTCCTCAGAGTCTTGTTGCACTTCCTCCTCATCGTCCTCGCCCATCATTCGGGCTAGGCTGGAGGTGGTTTTCTCAATGTTATCACCCTACTCCTCATCATGAGCATGGGTGGTGGTCTTAGGCCGTGAGGAGGGGGCAGCATCGGTATCCAGTAGCATCGCGTCTCCGTCCTCATTATCAAAATCTATGGGGGACTTCATGAGGGTCGTCTCTTCCTCGTCAAAATGAGGGTCGGGCACGACCGCCAAGGCGACGGTTACGTCCCTTGTCTTTTCGAGTAAAGGAAGCTCGTTTTCTCGTCTTGGGCGCATTCCCTCCCGAATGGTCTTAGGATCTCCTTGACGTAAGACTCCAAATAAGTTCATCTCTGCAAAACAAGTGGTATGTTAGGTACGGACTATACGCTTAAATGTATTTAAAGATGAAATATGCTACACCTACCCTGGCCTCGGCTTCTCCAGAATGCGGGGTATCTATTCGAGTGACCGTAATAATTATGGCTAATGCCTATGAGACAAAGGAATGATTCGGGTAAACCTCTGTGAAAGCCCGTTCTATTTCTATCTATTTCTTGAACATGCTGGGCATTGTATGTACTGGAATGAGGAATCAAGTCGTGGTGTATTTTGTTTTTATATACAAAATCGGTCGGCCACACTACAGCGTCAATGAAAAAGTAGTGGCCGTACCAGTTTTTTAGTGAGTCCATGACTTTGTTATGGCTCACATGACTGTTTGGAGATCGCTTCTTAAAGGAAAGCCAGCCATTCACTAGCTTTAGAAGGTAGAACACCGTAAACAACTCTACGGTTGGGGGATGCTTCGGGCACGACATAAAATTTCGAATTGGCTTATCTTACACACGCATATGTCGTGTAATTGGGTGATATGTACATCATAGTATCCTAATACATCTATAAGAAACCTAGTGAAAGGGATGTGGAAGTTAGCCGCATAAAAAAGGCGAGTGTACAGACCTATATTCCCCTGGGGAGCGTCAGTAATAAGCCACCCGACACCGGAAAGAGAAGGGTGAAGGCTGTCAGGAATGTAATAATCAAAGCAAAACTCTCCCAAATTTACTTCCGTCATCACATTCAGCACGGATCCAATAGTGGGATTGTTCCTAGCCATAATTTATTGAGAAATGAAGAAAGGTGTGGTGTTCTAACCTGCGTGTGGGAAGATCCGTGTGAAAGGGAGTGGTGATTGGGAGGAAAGCGTTAATGGCGAAAAAAGCAAAGACAACTGTGTGTCACACACTGTTGCGTGAGCAGCCTACTTATAGGGTTGCCTCGATAGTGGTGGTCCATTAGATTAGCGCCAAGTGTCCTCCACTAAACTAAATCGTCTGGCTAGGGAGAGGAGTGTCAAGTGAAGAGTCAGGCGGGACCCACGGGTCATTTCTGACTCAGAAGTTGCGTCGTTCGATGTACTGACTGTTGTACTTTGTCGGTCAACATGTCGGATGAACGGTGCAGTGTGTTGGGATATGCGGTCATACATATGACCATATTAAATGTTTCATTTATTTTGTCTCGGTCGCCACGTGTGGCTGGGATACCATTTATTGAAACATAGGACCTACATTTATTTTGTCTTGGTCATCACGTACGGCCAGGGTACAGTTTTCAATTCAACATTTCAAATGTTCTTTTCTTGGTACGTCTAAGGGGCATTTATTAGTCTAGATATTATGCCTACGGTTGTAACAACTAGTCTGGGGGACATGATGAAGTATAGTCCCTGAGCCGGGTCTTGGACCCGGCCCATTGGTATTATCCGCATTCAGTCCAATACATTTGGGCTAGATATATGTTATCTAGTTTGTCAGGCTCTGGGTAACATGGGTTGCACGTGTCAGAGCGCGACCCACATCGCTGCCGTACGTGACAAGGGTTAGACAGAATCCCAATCTAACTGAGATTGGGATTTACCTTAAAGTAAGAGGATATTCACTATCCTTAATTAGAAGATATCAAATAACCTAATTATTATACTTATCTCTTACTTGGGGCTGAAGGTCCGATAGAGCCCAATAAGGACTCTATCGCCTATATAAGGAACCCCAAGGGTTCCACAAAGGCATCACATTCTCTATACTCTCAACCTACAGCCGATTATCTAACCTTAAACCGATTACTTACTCTCACGCTAGAGTCTAATCGTGAGATACGTTCCCACGGTAAGCTTAACGCGTGTTGTTTTAGTGTGCAGGATCTCAAGAAGATATTCACTTGGTGTAAGAGCCGGAGCCCAGCCTACCCGGATTAAGCCTAATTCGGGTTAAGCAAGGACCATCCAACTTTTGTATCAACACCACTTATAAAATAAAACTCATCACCAAACCAAACGGCCCGTAAGCTTGTAGTTCCATGACCCAATAAAGATTCACTAAAGACAAAGGTTAACTTACGATTTTTATCGGGATGTTTTACAAAAAATATTAATTTATTCAAAATTATACCGTAAAAAGTTAATGTAGCATATAACTTTTTGAAAGTTGCACATATTAGAAAAAACAACAGCTTTGAAAAGTTTTACATTTTGTGACTTCAAAAAGGGTGGACCTCGTGCCACACATGGCACTTGTGTGAGTTCGCCCCGACTAAAGATACATAAAAATTAGAATAAAGAAATAAATACACTACGTAGTATAAAATTTGAACCATTATACACTATGAACTTTCTTATGTATAATATACGTAACTGAAAACAATCTTTGATTTGTGAAAAAAACCTTTAAAATCGGTTTTTTTAACCTGTTGTCTGATTTTTTTTTCAATGTCAAAAGAAACGGTATATGTTTTTTAATTCAGGCGCACTGCTACTACATGAAACTGCGATTCAAAACTTGTTTTTCAAATTCAACCTCATCATAAAAAACAACAATGAGCTGCAACCCTTCATCATTATATAACCAACCCTTCATCATTACATAACCAAATCCAATCGAATGAACTAGGTGATGCAAAAATCAATCTTCCATGAACCTGCGATTCAAAACACATGTAGCTCGTGACCAACCGTATCATCCATGAGTCAATTAAATGGCTTCTCACAAATCCTCTACTCGAATCATAAACCTGCGATTCAAACATCATAGCCGCTCAACCATTAGAACTTGCGAATCCATCAATGGAGCAGTAGTGGGTTTGGATTATTTAAAGTATTGGATTTGGGTTGTTTATAGATCCAAAAATTGAAATTTTGTTTGAATTTGGCTCCATCTTATTATGATATTAATTGAGGATTCGAGTTTTTAAGATTGATCGTTTAGAATGTATATATATAGATTTGGGGTAAGTTGAAAAAGATTGAAGATGATAAAAATTATGTATATTAAATTTAGAAAAAGTTAATAAATTTCTTATTAAATCTAGAAAAAGTTATTAATTATAAACATTGATTAAAAGAAAATGAAAATTCAAGTGGGAAAGATGAGGGTATTTTAGTCATTCCATACCATATATTACACAGACATTGAAAAAATCAAACAAGAGGTTACAAAAAACAATGCCGACTTAAAAAGGTTTTTTCCACAAGTTAAAGGTTGAATTTTTTTTCAACTGTGTATGTCGTACATAAAAAAAATCATAGTGTATAATTGTTCGAATTATATAATATGTAGTGTATTTATGGCTTTTACACTAAAAATTATAAGAAATTTTTTTAATGAAAAATTTGATCAAACAATTTTTTTGAACGGCGTTATATAAAAGAAAACTAGCAAAAAACGAGAGCATTAAGTACAAGTGAAAGAGACAGCGTTACAAGGATTACAAAGCGGCTCCAACCAATCACATTTGGATTTCTTGATTCTATTAGATATCCAATTAAACGTAAATTGCTTCACATTGTTGATAAATGAGGTCTTTGCAAGTCCTTTTCATTGCGAATGTGGTATCATTTCTAAATCACCAAAGAATCTAAATTATTGAGTGTATAACCACATCAAATATTTTGGTGTTTGAAGGAGAGGAGTTAACCTAGTTTTCGACGGAGAAGATATCATTAATGTTCTCAACATGACATTATAGATATTGCACCACCTATTTTTTTGTCCTGCCAGATAGAAAGAGAGACCCCAAAGAGCCTTCTTTACCCTCTCCGACTAATAGACTTGATACCGTTCCGTTCCGCTCATGCTCCTTGAGAGCTTTGATCCTAGCTAGTAGAACAATAAAGATGAAGTGTCTAATTATACTTATGGCTTGAGCACCTCCATCCATGTCTTTTTTACAATCTTAAACTTGAAAAGTAAGTGCTCAAATTCTTCATTCCATATCGGGCAAAGAATTGAGTCCAAATCATTATCCCTCTTTGAAGTTTGATCTTGTTGGCATTCTTTCGTTTACAACTCTCCAGCTTGCTATGTTAATTGTTTTAGGGACCAGGTTATTCCAGCTTGTAGTGAGCGGATATGAAATATTCAATGAGTTCAAGATTAGTTTCCTCATACCTATAACACAATAAGTCCTTGAGCTCACAATTAAGAAAACCCCACGTCTCAGGGTTAGTGGTAAGGTGCAGGTTTAACAAAAGGTTCTAAAGTAAATCCAACTATTCTTAGTATACATCTAAGCTCTCTGCTCCAAGCCCACTCAAGCAATAATCCTCTTGTTGGACCTGCTGGCCCAATTCCAACTGAAGAATGTGAACGTGCAGTACACACTCAAAGTTGACATGTGGTTATTGGTCCACATGGATAGAGGTAGAGGAAATACGTGTTGGGGCACGATCACATACACGACGGGTAAACTATAAGTTGAGCTATGGAAGAAACCATGAAGTCTCAAGAGATCTCGTGACATTCATGAATTTTTTTTATATAGTACATGTTATAAGGTTAATATTACGTAGTATGGGTTAGCGCTTTTACTAATAATTTACTTTATAGGCGATTAGTGAACAAAAAAACGAAGCTTAGAGTATTTGCTAATGGGTTCCTTAGACATTGGTTCAAATGATTAAATAAGAAAACTTCATGTTAATACACACGTTACTAAAATTAGTTCAAAAAAGTAAAACACTAAATTGTATACCATTTTAATGATTAATATCAAATGGATGTGGAAAGCTATCTGGTTCATTAAACTATAACTGGGTATCCGTATATTGCGATAGCGAATAGCCTGGAACATAATTTTCAAATGCCAAGGAATGGGTCATATCGCGAAGGAATGTCCAAACAAACAATTAGTGACGTTGATGGAAGAAACACCACCTGTTTACGACACTGATAATGAGGAAGAAGACGACGAAGAAGATGAGGTCGTATATGATAGTCATGGAGAAGCCTTGGTAACACAACATGTTCTAAATGTAGTGGCATCGAAAATTGTTGATGATGCATCATGGTTGAGAAATTATATATTTCAAATCAAATGCACAAGTAAAGGTAAAGTATGTAGTGTAATCATCGAAGGGGGAATCTGTGAAAACATGGTGAGAAACTAGGTCTCGATGTTCAAGACCATCCAGAACCGTACCAACTTATATGGCTAAAAAAGGGAAACGTCGTCAAGGTTAGTAAACATTGTCTAGTTCACTTTTCGATTGAAAAAAAATAAAATTGTTAATGCAATGATGCCTAAAAACGTTACTTGTATTTTTCGGTCTCGCTTTGTTTTGATTACGACAATATGTAAAAACAAGCATTTACGAAAACAACGAAAAGCGAATTCTTGAGTTCAAGTATTTTTCATTTCAACCATTATCACTTACACTCTGTTCCCGAGTTTGATAAGGAAAGAAAGGAAAAGGTATGGAAAGAAGAGGAGAGGTAGATAGATACATTTTTATTTTTCTATGTTCCCCAGTTAAAAAGAAAAGAAAAGAACATACACATATTTTGTGTTCCTGAGTTAAAGAAGAAAAGAAAAGAAAAGTAACTATTTTACAACTATGCCCTCTATAGCTAATTAAATTGTATTTCTTATCATCTAACACCAAGACATTGCCACCCACTGCCTCAATCCTTGCATATTCATCTTCACGATTTGGCTAATTGTAGCAATCAAAAGAAACTAAAAGGTAAGTTACATGAGCAAGAGAATGTTCATATTTATATGACACCAGAACATTCTTACTTTATAATCATTTGACATAGGATATTGCTTCTTTTTCCATGATATATAACAACTCGTGAATCACCTGCATGCGATGAACAGATCAGTGCCACCACAGCAGTAGACCGTACAGTTTCTTGTGCTACTGGTTTAGAGTCAGAGGGATCATCAATGTTTTTGCATGACACAAAAAATTAACAAGCCAAACTCATTTACATCAGACAAAGAGAAGCTAACACCAAATTACTAATAAAGAAAAACTCATGAGTCCAAATCTTTCAAATTTAATAAATAAAAGATGTCCAACACCAAATAATTAGATAACAGAACGTCGTCTTGTTGCTTCTCAAAATGACCAAAAACAATAAAATGCAAAAGTTTGAGCAAAATAAACTTCAAGCAAACAAGAATCAAATGTTTAAATCGAGCTCATTCATCACCTGATCCCATCATTTTCTTTAGTAACTTTTCCCGCATGTGAAGCGGACAACTAAATAGTAGTCGCGCTTTTTTCGGGTTCTCCGCCAAGAAAATAAGAGCATTTGATATGACATCATCTTCCAAAGACAAATGCTCTAATTCTTTATAGATTTCATCCCCTGTATACTCATGTTGATAAGCTCTTCCTAGTATGACATTAGTTTCTTGTAACACCAAATTACCTTCCTTTATAGCATCAGCCACCACATGAACAGTACTCGTAATGCTAGAATTTGATTCCTCTTCAAATTTTCTTTTCTTACTTTTAGATTTTGTTGCATTTGAAGCATCCTCTGGTGAAAATGGCATGGAAGAATCTGCATGAATTTCTTCAAGATTGACGAGGTTTTCATAAGTGACTTTATTGGTAGCTAGTAACTCGTCAATGTCTTCAATTACCATCATTTACTTCTCTGTCATCATAGCTTGCAGCTTCTTGTGGTGCATTTAAAATTTCACGTATAACCTCTTCTTCAAGCTCTTTGTCCCGGTCCTCTTCAAGCAAAAAATTGTGTAGAATGCAACATGCCAAAAAAATTTCTGATTGTGTTTCACAAGAGTAGAATGGTTCGGTCGTACTTCTGATGATAGGAAACCTTTTTTTAAGTACACCGAATGCCCGTTCAATAGAATTTCGTAACGACGAGTGGCGAAGATTAAACAACTCTCGTGCATTTTCAGGTGCGCGTGTTGAGTACTCTTTTAGATGATATCTAACACCCCTATAAGGTGCTATTAGTGTACTTCTATGAGGTAGACCAGCATCAACCAAATAATACCTACCTATAAATAAAATAATTAAAATAATGACATATGATTATGCACTAAACTAATTTTGGGTTAAAATTTTACCATCCGGAATGATTAGCTTGTCCTCTCTAGTTAGAGCATTTTTAATTATTCTCGAGTCGGATGCTGTTCCCTCCTAACCGGTCAAAACATATGTAAATTTCAAGTCAAATGTGCAGGCAGCTAAGACATTTATTGTTGGGTATCCCTTACGACCACGATATCTTGGGGCATCGTTATTAGGTACTCTAACACGAACATGTGTTCCATCAATTGCTCCAACACAATCTTTGAAAAAGGGGTAAAACCTTTTTTTTTCTTGAATTTCTTTAGGAATAATTTGGCCAGTAGGTTGTTGGAGGTAACGATCTTCTAACAATATAATTGCTCTTAAAATTCGATGCAAGCACCTTAATAAGTGTGAAAACACTTATCCTTTTACCACTTATTTCCAATAATAACAAGACCAAAACGTGTGATTTATGTCGTAAAAGTCGGAATTATGCGTGGTTTGTGTTTTTATTGTGTTTTAGGACCAAAAGATGAAAAAAGAAGAAAACACGGGCTTTCACGGGCTTTTATCGAAGAAAAACGGGAAAAGACGAAGTCAAAAGATCAAGAGTGCTTAAAGAACGGATGTCCAAGACCTATTCTGGAGATTTATCGAAGAACAAGTCTAAAGACGGAAGTTTAATGAAGTCGAAGAACTTAAGTCTAATAGAAGAAGAAAATTAAAAGACAAGTTCAAATCCCGAGACTACAAAGACGAAGAATTAAAGTCGAGTCGAGAAGAAAAAGAAAGAAGAAAGCACCACACATGCCTCCCACTTCCCTATAAATACCCTCCTAATCACATTAGGAGGGGGTTAGCTAGTTTTTATTTTTCAAGTTTCTTTCTAGTTTTTAGGGAGAGAAAGTCTTAAACTTTCTCTCACTAGTTCATCTTTTTCTTTTAATCTTTCAAGATTAAACACTTTTGTATTGCTTATTTCATTAATCAAAGTTCTCTTTTAAGCTTTTGATCCTTATTCTCATTCTACACTTCTTGATTCATTTACCTTTGATCCGATTTACATTCTTCATGCTTATGATTTGATGTTTTCGTGATTAAAGGATTGCTCTTTTTAGTTTACACACAAGCTCCTTCGTCTAAACCATAAGCTCGTAATGCTTATTGGCTTATTCGAGTCTTAGCTTATTGAGTTTCGGATTTCTTCAAGGTTTTTAATGGTTTAAAGTTCATTTCATAAAGTTCTTAATTTTAAGTTTTGAAAAGTTATCGAATTTGAGCTTTTTGGGGTCGTTTAAGATTCGTTTAGAATTGCTTATTGCATTTGCTTTTCGAGATTCACTCTTGCCACGAATTTCGGAATCAGTTACATCCCATCGCAATCTTAGGGTTTTGACACACATTCCGACGGTTTACTCCACATTCCGATAGGTTTCGGTTTTTGATCGCAATAACCCATTAGGGTTTTACTTTGTGATCGGTTGGATCTTTCCCCCCTTATTCCGATCTGGGTTGCGATCGCTTATTGCGATCGCATATTCCGACGGATCTTAAGGACTTGGTTAAGACGAAGTGCTGCCCATTTTTCGATAGAGTCATTGCGACAGCATCATTCCGATAGGTGTGTATTGCGATAGAAGTGTTTTCTTAAGTATTCCGATCTGAACTCGATTATTCCGATGGTTAAATATTAGTGATATTCCGATGGTTGCTATTTTGGTGTATTCCGATGGAATGAATTGTTTTATTACGATTGATTAAGTCTCAAGAATTTTCTTAATTAACTTCTATTTTAATTTTGTCCAAGTTTCAAATTTACTCAACGACACTTTAATTACTTGCTAGTAGTTTAAAACAAACAAACCAAATCATTCTCTTGATTCACCAAAAGACAATTGAGTCACACTTAAGACCGGTTTTCAATTCGAAAAGATTCGGAACTATAACGAACTTTGAGACTTTGGTATCAAAACCGAGTATTAAATGTCGTTGACCCAGAGCGGCGATAAATCCAAGAGGCAAAACGATTTCTTAAATCATTTCCAACAATATGCAAGAATCGAGCAACTTGCTCCTCAACAGACATACGTTGCGTTGGCCGAAGATCACCATCACTCACTAAAATATTGCACAATGTCCTAAAAGCTTTCTCACTCATACGAATTATATCACGACATTTACCACTTGTTGAAAGATTGTGTAACATCTCTTCCCGTACATTTTTGCGTTGTAAAATAACATCTTTAGTAGGTAAATTAGCACGGTTTCTACGTTGGCTAATGAAAGCTACCAATAAACAAACTAAGTGAACTGCTGCCAATTGGTGAGCTCTCACTACACGTCGTATTGTGTGTATTCTTTCGATCAGGATGTTATCCATTCTAAATCGTAGATCTGCTAGTACAATTTTATGTATTAGACTACAGACATCATATGCAATAAGTAGATAACTAACTAATTTTTTTTCTTATCAAACTTGGGATTTTTATAAGCCTCTGTGATGACACAATAATGAATCAATTCACTACTTGTAATTTTCTAAGTATTCTATACTAACAAATCTGTTAGTATTGGCTATTTGTTTAAGCATGCTTATATTTTATTCAATATAAACCTTACTTGTATTATGCTTATAATTTTATAGGTGATGAATGTCCATTCAACAGAAATAATACATCAAATCAAATTGCATTGTTAGTTGTCAACAATATGAGGTGTGCTCTCAAGTTGTAGCAAATAAAAGTAAAAAGAAAAAAAGAGAAGACAACCCCAACTACTAAGATTACTTGCACCAACAATATGCAAAACGATATAAAGGCTGCATGATTTACTTATTTTTTCCTCAAATTCTCTTGGCTATAAACTAGTACAGTGCCCCTTTTTACCAACAAGTAAGATAACATACAATACAAGCTTGAACAACGTAATATAACTAATTGCTCATACAGTAGATCAAGTAAAAGACATGTATGCAATTTTATGACCATAAAAGACAACTAAGTACACAAGACACTATATTTTGAATATATAATAACGAATTAAATATGTTGTTTGCCTTAAACGTGATTCATGCATGCAATTTTATGACCACAAATTGAAGTTTAAGTTATCACCTGATAATGGAGCTCCGTGTGAAAAATAGCAACGAAGATGAATACGGCTGATTATGAGATTCAGAATTAATATTAGGTTAAGGGTATTTTGGTGATAAGATTTTTTTTCAAAAGGCCCAAGCTTTCTTTCTTTCCAAATCATCCCAATATTGGGCAGAAAGTTAGGAGAGAAGTTTGTAAAGAATTTCCTTTCCTCTTCTCTTCTCTTCTTTCTAACAAAAAACATAGGAACATGATTTTTTTTTATTTTTTAAAATTCTCTTTCCTCTTCTCTTCTCTTCTCTCAAAAAAACAACTGGGGAACAGAGTGTTAAGGTATGTACAAACAAGTACTCATCCTAATTAAGTGATCAAGGATTTAATCTTTTCTTAAAACTCACTTTTTAATAAGTGTGACAAGTTTTTATTAAACTTCCTTTTTAAGAAAATGTTTTATTAAATTAATTATTTGAAAATTTGAAAATGGCATATTCTATCTAGGTTTAGAATATCCTTTCAGGATATTTTAATCTCCAGATTCGAACCATACCACTAAAAGATAAAAAGGAGCGGAGTCTACTCCGGCGGTTCCTTAGTGGCTATGGTGATTCCTTGTCGATAAGGAACTGCGGGCAGATATAGCCGTTGGAAGTTTGTCTTATAAATAGTGGAGCATTCTCAGATTCTCTCTTCACCTCTTTTGCACATACATTTCCATATTCTTTCATACTTCTTAAATCACTCAAATCCTTGGTCATTTGGTTGATTACTACTTGTTTAGAAGTGAATTTTTCTCCTCCCATCTCTTCCTCTCAAAGTGCAAAGAGAAGAACACTTTCATCCTTGAAGTGTTGTGTCTACCTCAAAGATCCATTGAAGATCCAATCTTATGTATTCATTGTTGTGTCATTTTTGTGAAGATCTAAGTAGTTGTGTCTATTTGGAAGTTGTGTATGTATTAAGGTTAACACTTGGTCCTTAAAGTATATTGGTGTAGATTGGTCCTAGCTAGGATCAGGGCTCGACTTTTAGCTTAGAGTCGGAAATTGGATAAGAGACGTTGTGTACGGTTTCTCCACCTTAAGGATCTTGTTGATTAGTGAACTCTCGTGTAAGGAGTACTCGAGGAGTGGAGTAGGAACGAGGAGTGAGCTTTGTTGCCGAACCACTATGAATCCTTGGTGTTTGGTTTGATCTTTCCTTCCCTTATCTCTTTACATTCATTGTTCTTTATACTTGTGATTATTAGTTTAGTTGCACTATATCTTGTTCATATTGTGTATAAGAAGGTTTCACATAAATACTCAAGCCTAAGTTTTTTGAAAAGGATTTTTAAAAACCATCTTTTAACAAGTAAATTTAAGAAACTATTCAACCCCCTTCTAGTTTCTACAATTGATATCAGAGCGTGGTTGTTCAAGCCTTTTTAAAATATATTGTATTTTAAAATTTAAATCGATCTATGGATTCCAACAAGTATCTAGAAGGGAAATCTATGCAATAGATCACCTCTTTTTGAAACCGATAGTTTTATTTATTGGAAAAATAGATTTGAGACTTATGTGAATTCAAAAGATTTAGATCTTTAGCATGTTATTACCCATGGTGATTTTTTGCCTTATCAATATAATGAAGTTTCTAAAAGTAAAGAGATAGTCACTTTTGACAAAGCTAATGATGAGACTAAAAGGAAACTTGCTAAAATAATGAGGCTAAAATGGTGATTTATAATACTTTACCAAAGAAAGAGTACGAAAGGATTTTTAAGTGTGAAACCGCAAAAGATATTTGGAACACTCTTTTAGTAACCCACCAAGGAAATAGCCAAGTCAAAGAAAGCAAAATAGATCTTCTTGTTCAACAATATGAACAATGTGTCATCTTAGAAGATGAAACTATTGATAGTGCATTTGCTAGATTTAACACTATTATTACCAGTCTAAAAGCACTTGATGAAGGTTTTTCTAGCAAGAACAATGTTAGGAAGTTTCTTAGGGCGTTGCATCCAAAATGGAGAGCTAAAGTCACGGCGATTGAAGAATCAAAGGATCTCGCCAAATTATCACTCGATGAACTCATTGGCAACTTGAAAGTTCATGAGATGATAATTTTGAAGGACTCGGAAATGGTGAAAACCAAGAGTGAAAGAAAGTCTCTTGCACTTAAGGCCAAGAAGGCGCAAAAGTGACCATGAAAGCTCCTCGGATAGTGATGGTGAGGAATATTCCATGGAGGTTAGAGACTTCAAGAAGTTCTTCAAGAGACGAGGTCAACACGTGAGGCAACCAAAAAACGACAAGAAACCCTTCTCCAAAAACTGATTTGCCAAAGATGATAAAGGTGATAGGAAATGATTTAGATGTGGTGATCCGAATCATTTCATCGGTGGTTGTCCAAAGCCTTCACGCGACAAGAACCACACGGCGTTCGTTGGAGGTTCATGGAGTGATAGCGGTGAAGATGTTGATGACAACCCCAAAGATGAGAAATGTCGTATGGCTCACACTTCTAAAGAGATATGCTTGGGAATCAATTTAAAGCCCGACTAGTGGATTAAGGATATTGGTTGTTCTAAACACATGACGGGTAATCAAAGTTTGTTCTCGCACAACAAAGCATATGATGGAGTTAACGTTGCATTCGCAAGTAATTGACGTGGTAATATCATTGGCAAAGGTACAATCTCTCTTGACTCTATGACCATAGAAAATGTAGAGCACGTAGATGACTTAGGTTTTAACCTTCTAAGTATAGGTCAAATTTGTGACAATAAGTGTAAGGTCATCATTTTGGAATATGATAGTGAAATCGTAAAAGATGGAAAGGTCATTGGAAAAGGTGCTAGAAAGCATGGGCTTTATGTCATGAAGGTCAATAGAAAGTCAAAAGACAACTTATGTCTAGCGACTTTAGATGATAGTTCTACTCTTTGGCATAGGAGATTAGGTCACGCTAATATGCGTTTAATTCAATCTTTAGTCTCTAAGGAGTTGGTAAGACATCTCCCTAATATGAATTTTGATAGTTACTTTTGTGATGCTTGCAAAGTTGGGAATCAAGTTCACTCAAGTCACAAAGCCAAGAATTTGGTTTTAACCTCTCGGTGCTTAGAGCTCCTACATATGGATCTCTTTGGACCTTCCGCCATACGGATTTATGGAGGTAACCTTTATACCCTAGTTATAGTGGATGACTATTCTAGATTCACTTGGACTAGATATTTGGCGTCTAAGAATGAAGATTTCGATCACTTCGAAACCTTTAGTCGAAGAATTCAAAATCAACTAGGATGTTCAATTGTCTCTATTAGGACGGATCATGGTAGGGAATTTGATAATGAAGTGAAATTCGGTGTCTTTTGTGAAGCTCATGGTATTACCCATAACTTCTCGGTTCCTCGCAGTCCACAATCAATGGGGTTAGTTGAAAGGAAGAATAGGACCATCCAAGAGATGACTAGGACGATGTTAAATGAGCAATCTTTGCCTCCAAAATTTTGGTGCAATTCCGTGGACACATCGACCTATATTCTCAACCGAATTCTTATTCGACCTTTCCTAGGAATGACCCCCTATGAGATTCTTAAAGGTAAGAAGCCCTCATTGGAATACTTTAGGGTGTTTGGAAGTAAGTGCTTCATTCTCAACACCAAAGATTACCTTACTAAGTTTGACCCAAAGTCTTATGAAGGTATCTTTTTAGGTTATTCCCAAACTAGCAAAGCCTACATAGTCCTCAATAGAACCTCGGGTGTAATTGAAGAATCACTTAACGTGAAATTTGATGAAACCCCTCCTTCATCTAAGACACCACCTTTGGTGATGATGACTTGGATGAAATAGACATAGTTAATGCCAAAGATGTTAGAAACATAGGAATTGAAGACCTTAGTGTTGAAAAGGGAGTAAACATTAAGGAGTCAAAGGATCATGCTCTCGACAACGTCATCGGCGAATTAAATCAAAGGACCCTAAGATCTCAAGTCCAAAATCAAAGTAACTTCTTTTGTTTTGTCCCCTTGATTAAACCAAATAATATTAAAGAAGCTTTGATGGATGAGGGTTGGGTCATCGCCATACATGAAGAATTGAATCAATTCATTGCTAATGACGTCTGGGAACTTGTTCCTCCACCTAGACGTTCGACCATCAATAGGAACCAAATGGGTATATAGGAATAAGTTAGACGAGAATGGTGTTGTGTCTCGTAACCAGGCTAGACTTGTAGCTCAAGGCTATAATCAACAAGAAGGTATTGATTATGACGAGACATACGCGTCCGTAGCAAGATTAGAACCCATTAGAATCCTTTTAGCCTACGCTTGTGCCTTAGACTTTAAGCTTCAACAAATGGATGTAAAGAGTGCATTTCTTAACGGTTTGATCAATGAGTAGGTATATGTGGCTCAACCTCCCGGCTTCATTGATTTTGAGAAACAAGATCATGTTTACACGCTTAAGACAGCTCTTTATGGTCTCAAACAAGCACCCAAAGCTTGGTATGATAGACTTAAAGCGTTAAATGTAAAACATGAGTATACCATGGGGATGGTAGACAATACACTCTTTACAAAGAAGAAAGGTTCTCACCTCATTATCGTACAAATATATGTTGACGACAATATATCTGGTTCAACTGTCAATCATTATGTGATGACTTTGCCAAAATCATGCATGACGAGTTTGAAATGAGTATGATGGGAGAACTTAACTTCTTTTTAGGACTCCAAATTAAACAAATAGACGATGGTATTTTATTTAATCAATCCAAGTATGTTAAAGAAATGCTAAAGAAATTTGGGTTAGAAGACTCTAGACCAATGAAGACCCCTATGGCCTTGGATACTAAACTCACCGTAGATGATGATTGTAAGTCAGTAGACAACACCAAATATAGAGGTATGATTGGTAGTTTGTTGTACCTAACGGCAAGTCGACCAGATATCATGTTTAGTGTTTTCCTTTGTGCTCGATTCCAAGAGGCTCCTAAAACCTCTCACATTGAAGCGGTTAAGCGTATCTTCCGATACATTAAAGGCACTATACATTTAGTATTATGGTTTTCTAAAGGGACCGGAGTAGAAACCATAGTCTACGCGGACTCGGATCATGCGGAAGACTATGTGGACCGGAAAAGCACTAGTAGAGTTTGTACCTTCATGGGTTGTTGTTTAACTTCTTGGTTCTCCAAGAAACAAACCGCTCTTGCTATATCCACCACGGAAGCCGAGTATGTGAGTGCCAGTAAAGCTTGTCAACAAGCTATATGAATGAAGCAAGCGCTTGTTGATTACGGGATTTCTCTTGATGTTGTTCCCATCATGTGAGACAATAAGGGTGCAATAGACCTTAGCAAGAATCCCGTGCAACATTCACGAACTAAGCACATAGAGATTCGCCTCCATTTCCTTAGGGATAATTTTCAAAAGGGGAACAATTCGATTGAGAAGGTACCCTCTGGAGAAAACTTAGCCAGCATCTTCACTAAGCCACTTAAGACGGAACCTTTTAATTACTTGCGTCTATGTCTAGGTTTAATGGAACATATTCCTTAATTGCGCATTTTATTAATCGAGTCCTTTTATCTTTTGAGTCTTTTCTTTCTTTGAGTTATTGAGTATTGCAAACTCTTTTTAGAAAACTTCTCCTCTCTTTTTCAAAATTCTCAAAGTTCTTTCGAAAATGGTCGAGAAATGTTTTTGCATTGTTAATTCAATCTAAAAACGTTTTTCATAGCTTCTTGCTATTGATAATGAGCTTACATAATTCATATGTATATGTCTCTCAAATATAGCAAGAACAAAAGTGAGCTATGGAGGATCAGTGTGTCATGACTTTTTGTCTAGTTCTACACACCTCCAACATCGATTTTCTTTAAAATCCATGTATTTTAGTCAAAACCTTGTTTGGTGAGTTCTTGTGTGTTTTCTTTGTCTATCTTTGCTTCTTAGCATGTCTCCATGATTAGTTAGACTAGAAAAATAGGATTTGCTGAATTGGAAAATCCTCACTCATCACCAAATTCAACCCACTATGGGCGGTTCTCTATTGAGACCGCGGCTCCTTATCGATAAGGAACCTCCAGTGGAGAAAAGGAACCGCGCACAGAGCCTTCCTTTTCGGGTATTTATGAAACTCCAAATTTGTTCCAACACTTTTTGTAATCTTTGTTTCAACCCTTTGACCACCCCAAAATATCTTAGGCTTTCTCTATTTAACCCTAAGCATTTTGCATCCTTTCTCAAATCAAAATGTCTTATTCTTTAAATGAAAGCCTTAATTCTCCTCCATTTTCTATAATTTCTTTCAATCCCAATTCACCCAAGAACACTCAAAATCACATATCTTCTCCTTCTAAGAATGTTGATTGTGGAACTTCTTATCTTTCACCACTAGCCTTTAGTGTTCTTCCTCCTTCACATGATAATGTAATGCATCATGGAACATATTGTCATTGTTGTCAACATCAACATCTTTCTATGGCTCATATCTATGAGGAGTTGAATTACATCAAGAGTCTCTTAGTCAAACCTCCTCTTCACTATGACTATGAGATTTCTACCAAGCCACCACCACCTCCTTCCGCCACTACCTTGTCTTTTATCTAAGCATTGGTTGCTTATCTTCAAGACATCTAGTTCAAGCAAATCTTAGAGTTCTAGTTTAACTAGGATTAGATTTATGCTTCTCTTTTGGCTTGTTTTATTTCTCATACATCTTTGTATGCTTTGTTTCTTGTATCCTTTATCATGTTTCCTTTTAACATGATTTATCTTGGATCTTTGTCTCTTCTCTTGTTTTTTTCATTGTGTGACCTTTGCTATATCTTGTTGGGTGTCTCTTCTCTACTACTAACCCTTCTATGTAGCTTGTCACCATATCTCGATTCCTTGGTGCCCCAAACAAGGGGGAGTAAGCACCAAGGAGGAGCATTTGCAAAGTCCGGTTCTTTTCTTCTTCAAAGAATTTTGCAACCTTTTTGCTTCGACAAAATGGGAGAAATGAAATAAACTCGTCTTTGAAAAATCTTGTTTTTGTTAGGTGATTGAGTTTGTGTATTGTCGAAATAAAAAAGGGGGAGATTGTTAATGCAATGATGCCTAAAAACGTTACTTTCATTTTTAGGTCTCTCTTTGTTTTGATTACGACAATATGTAAAAACAAGCATTTACGAAAACAACGAAAAACGAATTCTTGAGTTCAAATATTTTTCATTTCAACCATTATTACTTAAGGTATGTACAAACAAGTACTCATCCTAATTAAGTGATCAAGGATTTAATCTTTTCTTAAAACTCACTTTTTATTAAGTGTGACAAGTTTTTATTAAACTTTCTTTTTAAGAAAATGTTTTATTAAATTAGTTATTTGAAAATTTAAAAATGGCATATTCTATCTAGGTTTGGAATATCCTTTCAGGATATTTTAATCCAGATTCGAACCATACCACTAAAATACAAAAAGGAGCGGAGTTTACTCCGGCGGTTCCTTAGTGGCTATGGTGGTTCCTTATCGATAAGAAACTGTGGGCTGCAATAAGGAACCGCAGGCAGATATAGCCGTTGGAAGTCTGTCTTATAAATAGTGGACCATTCTCAGATTTTCTCTTCACCCCTTTTCCACATACATTTCTAGATTTTTTCATAATTCTTAAATCACTCAAATCCTTGGTCATTTTGTTGATTACTACTTGTTTAGAAGTGAATCTTTCTCCTCCCATCTCTTCCTCTCAAAGTGCAAAGAGAAGAACACTTTCTGAAGTGTTGTGTCTACCTCAAAGATCCATTGAAAATCCAATCTTATTTATTCATTGTTGTGTCATTGTTGTGAAGATCCAAGTAGTTGTGTCTATTTGGAAGTTGTGTATGTATTAAGGTTAATACTTGGTCCTTAAAGTATATTGGTGTAGATTGGTCCTAGCTAAGATTAGGGCTCGACTTTTAGCTTAGAGTCGGAAATTGGATAAGCGACGTTGTGTACGGTTTCTCCACCTTAAGGAGCTTGTTGATTAGAGAACTCTCGAGTAAGGAGTACTCGAGGAGTGGAGTAGGAACGAGGAGTGAGCTTAGTTGCCGAACCACTATAAATCCTAGGTGTTTGGTTTGATCTTTCCTTCCATTATCTCTTTACATTCATTATTCTTTATACTTGTGATTATTAGTTTAGTTGCACTATACCTTGTTCATATTATGTATAAGAATGTTTCACATAAATACTCAAGCCTAAGTTTTTTGAAAAGGATTTTTAAAAACCATCTTTTAACAAGTAAATTTAAGAAACTATTCAACCCCCCTTCTAGTTTCTACAATAATGATGAGTTATTAAGAAAAGAGAGTTTTCTCTTGAAGTCCCGGTTGGGCACCCTTTTGAGGGTTTATTGAATTTTTTGGTATTTGTTATTTGTGTGGTTTTTTGCATTCACAATGGTCCCACCATCATTCTATTAGGAAGACCTTGGAAATACGATCGAAGAACCAAACATGACGTGTTTCGAAACACATATAGTTTTAATAAATATTATGCTAAGACCAGTTGACACTAGAGAAGAGCCCTCTGATGCATTCACACTTACCAAATCCCAATTCGTTAGGTTAACAAAACTCAACTGACATTCGGTTGTTTTTGCATTAGTAATTACAGAAGCAAATGGTATTGCACCATCCAATCCAAGTGATCCAACCCTTGCTAGCTGAATTTTGGGATGTATTCCCTGAAAATATTCCACCCGGGTTGCCACTCATGAGGGACGTACAACATTGCATTGACTTTTCACTGTGTTTAATTATTCCTAACAAACCAGAGTATCGCATGAACCTAAAAGAATTTGAAGAATTGCATAGACAAGTTAACGAGTTACTCGAGAAAGGACTCATACGAGAGAGCATGAGCCCATGCGCCGTATCAACTTTGTTAGTTCCGAAACATGGCGGTGATTTTCGTATGTGCATCGATAGTAGAGCAGTCAATGAAATAACGGTGAAGTACCGATTTACCATTTCGCGATTCAGTGATTAAACTGATCAATTACATGGGTCAACGATTTTTTCGAAGATCGATTTGCGAAGTAGGTACCATCGCATCCCCATGCGACCTGGGGATGAATGGAAAACCGCTTTTAAGACACGTGATGGCTTATACAAATTGATGGTGATGCCCTTTGGGTTGTCAAATGCACCGAGCACTTTTATGCGTCTTATGAACCAAGTTTTTCAACCTTTTATTGGTCGTTTTGTTGTAGTTTGACATTCTCGTTTTTAGCATGGACATCGAGCAACATTTCATACACCTTTGACAAAAATTCAATGTTGTGAGAACAGAAGTTATATGCAAATTCGAAAAAGTGTCACTTTTTTTACTCCCGAGGTTATCTTCTTGGCTACTTGGTTTCAGGGTAATGGATAGGGATGGATAATGCAAAGGTTAGAGCGATTACGAGTTGGCCTACGCCCACTTCGGTTCATGATATTCATACTTTCATGGGTTGGCATATTTATTACCCCTTTGACATAATGAATGAAAGGTGGGAAATTTTAGTGGACTAAAGAAGTAGGGGACGCATTTAAAGAGTTGAAACAAAGGGTTACAAAAGCACCGGTCTTAGCTCTTCTGAATTTTGATGACCTGTTTAAAGTTGAATGTAATGCTTCTGGACTTGGTATAGGTGGTGTGCTAAGCCAAAATCAGCAACCAACAACCTTTTTTAGCGAGAAGTTTAATGAAGCACGTCGTAAATATTCTACATACGACAAGTATTTTTATGCCATTGTACCAAGTTTAGAATATTGACGTCATTACTTATTATCTAATGAGTTTATTCTCTTTTTCTGATCACGAAGCACTCAAATATATCAATGGACAACATAAGCTTAAGCCTCGTTATGCCAAATGGGTTGAATTCCTACAAGCATATTCATTCGTTATTAAGCATAAAGAAGGCAAGTCAAATACTGTTGTTGATGTTCTAAGTCGACGACACGTTCTTACTTCTGCAATGAAGGTTCAAGTATGTGGTTTTGATACTTTTCGCGAATTATACCAAGATGATCCTGACTTTAGGAATGTTTGGAGCCACTATAGAAAATGAGCTTTTTCAAGATTTTTCAAAACATGATGGATACCATTTTAAGGGTGTTTGTTTATGTGTACCTTTGAGTGCATTACGAGATTCAATTATTTTAAAGAGTCATGCGAGGGGTCTTGCGGATCACTTTGGGAGAGCCAAGAAATTGGACTTGATCCGTGATCAATTTTTTATCAGCCCAAAATGGAGCGAGACGTTTCACGAATCATTACACGATGTCAGGGTTGATTTTTCAGCTTTCTCTCTCCTACGACCTATTTGCCCCAACAAGGCGACCTAGTGCGACCTAATTCAGTTCTTTTTAATTTAAATCATTTTTTTCTCTTTATAAATACGACATTTTCACATACAAAATTTTCACACAACTTTTAATATTTTCCCACACAACTCTCTGTATCTTCACACACACTTTCAGAAATAAAAAATGGCATGCTCTTTTCCACACACCGATGACGAGATTAAGGCTATGATTCAGAAACAAATAAGTCAACAACAACATCGTTACGATAAGCTTACGACGTTAGCTGATGATTTCGATGCTGCGTACGAAGATAATACGAAACTGCACACATCATGTGAGAAATGCCATGATCTTTCCTCACAGAAACGTCATTTAATCGACACGTTTCTAAGTAATCAATCTGATGTCGATTTCAGCGTCCGAGGATCTTTGTTAAGAAAGTCGGAAAAATTGGAGGCTAGAATTGAAAACAATACTGAATGGCTGAAAAACTGGGTTCTTCATCCCAAACTCATATCGGTTCTTCGTCACAACAACATCAACGCTGAAATGTGTCTCCCGATCTACCATTTCCAGTTCCAAACGACTCAAATGGCTTACTTACTGATAATATACCTAGATAAAAAAGTATTGAGACAAACACTAGAAGAAGAAGAAGAAGAAGAAAGGGCACGAAGGGAGCTGGAGGCCCAAATTATGGCCGAAGAAGATGAAGAAGAAACAATGTGTTGGGAGTTACCTGGTCAGTTATCGGATTCAGATTCAAGAACTGACTAATCGTATTATGTATTTTTGTTTTATCTATCTAGTAGTGTATTTCATTTCCTATTGTATTCGAATTCCTGTATTTTCATGTTTAAATATGAAATAACTGTTTTAATTTTCGAATAAAAGTTGTTTACATTTGCGGTATATGATTTAAAAATTTAAATATTTTTTTAAAAAAGTTTTTTTATAAAACACACAAACATTCAAATTTACAATGGTAACAATGTAGGTCGTTGGTAGATTCTTTTTAGCTCGACCAATTCACGGCGACCGAGTCGCTGCAACAGCGCGGCCGACTCACGACCGACCGAAAAGAAGCCCATTGCGGGTAGCCTTAGAAAAATATAATATACTTTAGTCGATTTATAAAATAAGAATAAGAAATGGGTCTACCCTGATTGGGTTAATTTCTTTTTCTATAAGTACTCTTTGTTATTTACATTGGAAAGACAGTTTTTGAGCTTTATAATAAGAGTCTTACGGGAAGTTTTCTTTTGAGGGTGTGCTTGGTTAAGGGTATTAGGGGGTAAAGAATGGGAAAGGGAATGATTAATAGTGCTTGGTTAACGAAAATATTGGTAATCATTACCCACTAATGGGTAATGAACCATTCCCTTGTAAATTAGGGGTAATGGATTCAAGGTAATATCAGATGTATGCATATGTGTCTCCACCGACTACCACCACTATCATTGACCACCACCATTGTCGCTACCACCACACTCCTAACGCCACCACCACTCTCTGACGCCACCACCACCACTGACCACCGCCATTGTCAATACCATGACCCTCCTAACGCTACCAACACTCTCCGGTGCCACAACTCTCTGACGCCGCCACCACCACTGACCACCACCCTCCTAACGCCACCACCACTCTCCGAAACCGCCACCACTCTCCGACACCACCACTATCCGGCGCCGCCACCACCACTGACCACCATCATTGTAGCTACAACCACACTCCTAATGCCGCCACCACTCTCTGATACCACGACTCTCTGATGCCACCACCACCACTGACCACCACCATTGTCGCTACCACCATCCTCTTAACGCCACCATCACTTTCCGACACCACCACTCTCTGACACCACCACCACTACTGACCACCACCATTGTCGTTACCACCACCCCCGTAACGCCACCACCACTCTCTAACACCACCACTCTCCGACACCACCACCACCACAACTGACCACCACCATTCTCCCTACCACCAACCTCCTAATGCCACCACCAATATCTGACGCCAACATTCTCCGACACCACCACCATCACTGGCCACCACCCTCCTATAGCCACCACTACTCTCCGACACCACCACCACTCTGTGACACCATCACTATCCGACGCCGCCACCACCACTAACCACCACCATTGTCACTACCACCAAACTTCTAACGCCACCACCACTCTCCGCCGCCACCACTCTCTGACGCCACCACCACCACTGACCACCACCCTCCTAACGCCACCACCACTCTTCGACACCACCACCACTCTCCCTCTCCGACACCACCACTGACCACCACCATTGTCGTTATCACCACACTCCTAACGCCACAACCACTCTTCGATACCACGAATCTCCGATGCCACCACCACCACTGACCACCACCATTGTCGCTACCACCATCTTCGTAACGCCACCATTATCCGACACCACCACCACCACTGTCCACCACCATTGTCGCTACCACCACCCTCATAACGCCACCACCACTCTTCGACGCCACCACTCTCCGGCGCCGCCACCACCACTGACCACCACGATTGAGGCTACCACCAACCTCCTAACGCCACCACCAATCTCCGACGCCACCACTACCACTGTCCACCACCATTGTCGCTACTACCACCCTCCCGACGCCACCACGACGCTCGTCATCGTCGCAACCACTGACTATCATTCTAACAGTTGTCGTCACCATCTTCAATCACCACCACGTCTTAAATTAAACAAGCACCAACAATGATAATGATAATACTAAGAAATGTTCATTGCATTCCTTTGTATTACCTTACCCTTACTCATTCTCATTCCCCTCAGATTAACCAAGCGCCCCCTGAGTTTCTATATTCGTGTGTGACACCATTTAATTAACGATTCGCATCAGATTGATTCGTGAAACGGTCAATAGATCGGGTCACCTAAAGACTCCAAGTTTTAAAACATTGAGTAGAACCAGTATAGAACACGTCACGTGGCTTAACGTACAACATTAAGAGCAAACGGTGTCACGGCGAGGCACCCTCGCCGCTCCGACGTGGCACCCTCGTCGGGGCTCGCCGTGACACCGCCCCAGCCTTCGCCGCTCTCCATTCGCCAAACTTCAACGAGAGGAAGAAGGAAGAAAATCGGGCCTCACATGTTTTTAGTTGGTTTTTTGTGAGTGAGTGGTAGGGCTAAGTGAAGAGGAGAGAGACTAGTTATGAGTGAGAGGGTGTTTAGTTGTTTTTTTGTTTTAGTTAGTTGAGATGATGTGACGTTGAGGTGACACAAGTGAAGAAGGGAATCCCTTCGTGACACCTTTTACTCTACATTACTAGATGCAATTCATATAGATAGAAATAGAGTGTTTGACAATATATATCAGCTTTCTTTTTTGAACAGAGATATATCAGAAAGAAAAAGTATGTGCAAAATTTTTAGGCGGCATAAATTTGTATTCAATATATAGGAGTAATTAAACTTCTTTATTTGGAGGTAGGAGGTACTCGAGTTGAATCAAGTTGATTGACACGACTTGATAGGATTCGAAGACATTTTGTCCCACTCGACTCCATTTGAAAATAATTTGTCCGGTTAGTTTTCGGGTCAAAAAAGTCTATACATTTATAATTTAATATCTGAACTCAGTTTATTTACATATAAACACTTTTTTTTTGAGCAAAACATATAAACACTTCAACATATATATTGATCGTTATATCATCATAAAGTAGTTAATTTGGAAAGCTCGCGAAAAAGTCGATTTGAGCATATAAGATCGAGGTTGACTCGTAAGATATTTTTACTTCCTTTCTTGTGCTCGACTTCAAGCTACTTTTATCTTTTACAAAGGTCGACTTAGACCATAAATGTAGATTGGTTAAGGGGGTGTTTCTTTTTATTTTTGTGCCTCTTAGTGGGAAAATTTGTAGGCCCAAATAATTTTGAACATCTTGTTCCACACTCACACCAAAATCTTACTCTTCCCACTAAAAGGCTAATTAAGAGCCTAATATGAAAGCACTTACAAAAAGAAACAAGCCCTACATGGCATCAAGTACAAGTTAGACACCCTATATTGTTTCTCTTCATCACTACTTTTCATTTCCAACTTTGGTCAAAGTAATGGCAGCCATCCTTGTCACCACCAAGAAACTCATTCACTGGCCTTTTACATCACAATTGTTTCGCTTTTGTTCAAGAGTTCTTAATAACTCTTGTACTAACTTGTTTTCTAAAAAATAAACTCAAAAGCATGCTCAATTCCATTCTAAAAAACCACCCAAAACTAGTTTGTTGAAAATTTCAACAAACTAGTTATGGGAGGTTTTCCAGAATGGAATTGAGCATTCTTTCGAGTTTCTTTTTTAGAAAACAAGTTAGTACAAGAGTATTAGGAACTCATGAACAAAAGCGAAACAATTGTGATGCAAAAGGCCGGTGAATGAGTTTCTTGGTGGTGACAAGGATGGCTGCCATTGCTTTGACCAAAGTTGGAAATGAAAAGTAGGGATAACCCTGTTTTCAGACACGGGAATTCCGAAAGAGATCAACCATACATGTGTTGCAGCGGAATTAAGGGTCTGGGTGGATGATCAAACATCAATGTCTTCCTCATTTCAGAGAAAAATACTTGTAAGGTGACTGCTCAATTGGCCAAAGGAGAGCTGCTAGTGTTCTTTCCAAAGGATACTCTTTTCACATCATATATTTTTCAAAGGGAAAGTGCTTGAATGTGGCTTGGGGGATGTTAATTAAGCCATACCTGATCAAGTAATTATGTTATGCATGATATTTTGGGATGTTTACTCTTTTGAGTTGGTATGTGTAAGACTATATATTTCTCAAATGGTATTTCGTGATGTAGTAAAACTGACTGAATATTATGTTCTATCGCACATGCATTTTGATTGGTTATGACATGCATATATGGTGGGTGGATTATCTTTATATTTGTGTTCCTATTTTAATTTTCCTAACATAGAATTGCTTTATGATATATTTGAAATTACCAACTTCAACTAGGAATTTTATTTTATTTTGCATGAATTTAGAGATTTTTTGATGTTTTCTTGATCCGAAAACTAAATCGATCGATTGTACCTGAAAGTTAATAACCTTTTGCGTTTTCTTTGGCACGGTTTATCCGGTTAACCACTTGTGTTTCTTGAATATAGTATAATAAGTACATAGCTAGATTTATACTAGTTAACCTCACGGGTCTCTCATAGTGTAATGTGATGTGTGAATAAAAATCTTAAAGATTTTGTTTGGATAACTTTTTAAGGATACTTGGTTTTTAAAGCTTTTGTTTGAACATGCACAACCGACCCGTTAGACATTTTAAAGCATTTGTTCGTATAGGGTTCAAACAAAGGTCTGTCTGTATCCCTAGCTAACAAAGATGCTTGTGATAATGACTTAGGTTATGGTAAACAGTTAAACACTAAAAATGATAAAAACAATTAAAAAAGACTTTTTAAAATAGTAAAAAGTCTTTGTGTAGTTTTGTCTTTGTAGATGCTCTTACATGAATATATAAAGTCATATTTATAAGAAATCAAAGGCACGATAAACTATTAAAAAGACGGCAAAAAGGTTTTTTTTTTAATATTAGAACGGCATCTTAGTTTCGACTGAAATCCGACCCTAGAGTTATATCATCCATAATGGATAGGTCTTGGGATCCTAACTATTATGAGAGACCCGTGAAGAAAAACCCTTAAAACTCACGGCTTCGCACTAAAAAGGAAAATCATGAATTTTCGTCTCTTGTAAAACTCAAATCCATGACCAAACCCCTCACAAGCTTCAAGAGGAACTCCTCTAAAGCAGTTGGTTGGCAAAAAAAGTATTATTAACAGATACTATTAAGTATTAACTAAGAGGGCAGGGAGTGTTGGCGCCGTGGAGTGCCAAATCCACGGCGCGTTTGGCGTGATGATTCCCCGAACAAGAAAAACCCACGGCGTGAGCCATGGGCGTGGGTATACTCACTTGGCGTGAGTCTGGGTTAGTCTCTTTTTTTTTTGTATTTTGTGTGTGTATTGGGAAAGAAAAAAGGGGTATTGTGGGACCCACATACACCCATCACTCCAAGCCATGACTCCCCACTTTTTTTCGTGTGAGTGGGTGAGTGAGTTTCGATGACGTGGCACCCCAAAATACACTCCCTGCCCTCTAAGCTTGTTGTTCTATGACGTAATAAAGATTCACTAAAGATAGAGGTTAATTTATGATTTTCAATGAAATGTTGTAAAAATGTTAGGTTATTTAAAATTATACCGTAAAAAATGAATGTAGCATATAATTTTTGAAGGTTGCACAATTTAAAAAGCAATAGTTCTCAAAAAAATATTTGTATTTCGTGACCTTAAAATGTGTGGATCTCGTGCCGCACACGGCATCTATATGACTCTCTCTGATTAAATATACATAAAAATTAAAAGAAAAAGAATTATGAAATATTTGATAGAACTCTTTTTTTTTAACGACATTATATAAAAGATAATTAGCAATAAGACAGAAAAATAAATGTAAGTGAAAGAGATAGTGTTACAAAGATTACAAAGCCACTCCAACCAATTATATTTGACTTTCTTGATTCTATTAGATATCGAATTAAACGTAAATTGTGTCACATCGTTGTGAATGAGGTCTTTCTAGGCCGTATAATCGTGAATGTGGTATCGTTTCTAAATCGTCAAAGAGTCCAAATAATTGAGTGTATAACCGTATCGAATATTTTGATGTTTGAAGGGGAGAAGTTTACCCGATTCTTGATAGAGAAGATATCATTAATGTTCTCCTTTTGGCCAACGACATTAACGGAGAAGATATCATTCCTTTGCATTTTGGCCAACGACCGTTTAGTTATTTAAAAAAAATATTTTTTTTATTATTTTTTTTTTAAATCTTTATGTTATTATTCAAAAAAATTTACGAAGTGTACTTTTTTCATATTTTTAAAAATATTCTAACGTTCAGTAACCTATTCATTAAACCTGTGAACTATAGTAACTTGCTTGTAACATTTTAAACTTTCGTGGTGACGTGGACAATGAAATCAGTAAATTATCCGGTTGCCCACCTCAAGAGTAACCTAAGGATAATGAAATGAGTATAATGCAAGTTCGTTTTCTCAGTTCTTAACCAATAGAAAGTCCAATCAATATCAGATTTATTATTGTTCTTGGTTGTTCAAGCTTGCTTGGTAATCTATTGCTAATTCAAACAACACTATCTAAAAATGAAAAATATAAACCTACTTATACGTAAAACAAGTTGCAAATACCAAGTTTTTATTCAAACAAAATTAAAATTGCAAAATATAAAACTAAGAGGACTGAAAATGTAAATTCTAGGAAAATTAAATGCTTGAAAATTAAATTCTAACAACTTTAGGGACTAAAAATGCAAAACTGTTAACTATAAGGACCAAACTTGTAAAATTGATAACTAACTAACCAAATAGTAACAAACTAACAAACTTAGCAACTGAAATGTAACAAATTTAAAAGTAAAGGACTAGAACTTGCAAATACCAAAAAAAAATAGGAAGTTTAGCTAGGTTTTAGAACTGATTAAACTTCTAGGGACTAAGGTGCAATTAAGCTAAGAGTTTAACCAAAAACGGGACAATATGAAGAATAAGCTCGTTTGAGCTTATTACTCAACCAAATCAGCTGAAACCACTTGCAAAACTCTTAAAATCCAAATAAGACTACGTGTGTCTAAGGAATTTAGCTAAAAGTCAAAAATAAGCAATTGAGTGCTTATTGATAAGCACAAAATAAGCTACAGCTTATTCCAAACAGTCACAACTTGATTTTTGTAAAGAAACTGATTAAGCACTTGATTTAAAGAAGGGGAAATCAAACTAGAACCATTTTCATCCAGTAATGAATGAGAAATCTGAAATAAGCTCTTTTGAGCTTATGTTGACCAAGTTTGACCAACTTTTTGGAAAAAGCTCAAAACTTCAAAACTTAATATTCAATACTAACTAAATGGATTGGTGAAAGAAAATCAAGACTTTTGTGAAGTGGATTAAGAGATATGAGAAAACAGTAAGCTTTTTATATCAGAGAATGGAATTTGCTCAAACCTTGACTAAAAAGCTAATTCCTAGCTTATTACCTAAAACTGTAGATTTTCCTCTTAGAAACTGAAAGTTTATGATGTAAGCTAGAACTAGAAACAAGTTTGAAGAAATTTCATCAAAGATTAAAAGAGAACTAGGCAAATGAAATTGACAAGTTTTCAAACCAAAGCTGATAAAAAGGATGACCCAAACTATTTTAGTACCAATTGCCTGTTTGACTATTTTTTGACTTGTAAAAAGCTGAAAACTACTTGTTACCACTTAATGACTAGAAACAAACTCTGAAACACCAATTATCAACACTTGAAAACCACTTAAAAGATATTCCCAAACACTCCTTTAACTTGTATGGTCAAGATTTAACAAAGACTAATTGAGTAATGGATTAAACTGAAACAAAAGCTATAGCAGATTATATTCAATGGACAAAATGAAAAGTTTAAAAGCTGTAAACAAACTACAACCAAGGCTAGAACTGAAAGTGAGCTATAAGGCTAACAAGTAACTGGATTATGCAGAAACTACAACTAGAACACAATTATGCAAGATCAAGCTACAAAACACTAGAATCAATCAAACATCAATTACTTATCAAGTAAAACAGGCAGCCATCAAGATTAACTAGGAAAATTAGCATGCAAGAACTTGTTAAGTGGAACAAAAACAAGAGTCTCAAAACCTATTGTAGAAATCCTTTGGGAAGAAGAGGAGCGCTGAGCTCTCTTGCCCTAGTGATACCACCACCTATCACTAGTAATCAACAAGTATCAACCATCAAATCAGCTACAATCATCTGGAATCAATCAAACTGCATACAAATCTTCAAGAACAATGGTATGGACTGAATTCTGAACAAACAGCTACAAAACTTCACCAATGTAAGCTATGATCAATGGTTGATCATAACAAACATCAAACAGCAACAAGTATATCCAATAGCAACAAGAATCAACAGGAATTTGAAGAACAGAATTTGGCGGGAAAATTGAATTTGAAATTTATTGAGTGAATTCAGTTACAAAAGTGGTTACAAGCTACTAACTAACTAACTGACTCAAGAGTTTGTCAGACTCTTGAGTAGTTAGGGGAAAAGTGAGGGAAAAAGGGAAAGGAAAAGTTAACTATGTGTTTTTACAATTTTTAAGCTACAATGAGAAATGAGGTACAAGCTATCTATTTATAGGCATGATAGGAGATTCTGTTGGGGTTTGTGACGTGGCAGATCCAATCATAGCTTGACACGTGGAATATTCTGCAAATCCCACTTTGAAGGTTATGAACTGATTTGGGCATTTTTAATTCAATGGATGATATGTTAATTGGATTGCACCATTGAATTCGTCTTCCAAAATTGAGCAACTTTGGTGTTTTGAACTTCTCATGAAACGTCTTCTATAAAAATCCCGATCCTGGCAATATTTTCTTTGAAGAAGATGGACACGTGGCGTTTTTATATTCGTTGAGAGCATGTGTTGCGGATTGTACTGTTGTGATTTTGTAATAAATGAAAAGCGGCGGTAGTGGGTAATAATGAAGGTGAAGTGGCAATCCGGGTCATGTCTTTTCTCTCTTCTCATTGGTTGCTTCCTTTTCACATGGATTAAGATTGCAAAACCTTCCCATCTTGGCAAAACAAGTCCCTCTTCTTGGCAGTTTGCTATTTAAGGCCAGAATCTTTATTCTTTTGACAATTTTGGCCCTTTAACTTTAATTCTTCAACAAAATGGCCTTTTGATTGAGTTGACTTTGTAGTTGACCAGATTTGACTTGAATCTTGACTTTTCATAATTTGCACTTCTAGTCCTTCAACTTTCACAACTTGTCAAGATAGGTCCTTGAACTTCAAAGTCTTGTCACTTTTGATCCTCTTTTGTCTTTTTCATCCATTTGAGCTTGGTTTTTCCTTGTTTGCTTGAAAATGTATCTTCTTACCTACACAAGTGCACACAAACACAACATACCACATAACACTGCTTTTTACAAGATAAATGGGTATTTTGCTTCATGTTTTAGGGTTATTTGTTGATAAAAGGATATGAGTTTAAGCTCATATCAAATTCCCCTACACTTGAGCATTGCCATGTCCTCATGCAATATTATATTTCAAGGTTTAAAAATTTACATTTCCCTCATAATTAATCCACCTTGGCCATATGAGATGCATCTACACTACTCTAAACTAGATGATGCATGATTTTGAATTTTTACAATGCAATGCAAAGAAAACAATTCTATCTATATCTTTTTGATTTTTCTTGAAATGGTTTTGATGGAAATAACTCATAAAGAATTCAATGACTTGGATTAGGGCTTGGATACCATGAACATTTATCACCCTCAAGTTTCACTTTCCCCATACCAAGCTAATAAATGGAATCATTGCATTCATAAGTAAAAAGTGCATCAACTTATTCATGACAATTAAATGTGGAACCGGTTATTATTTGAGCAAATTGCTTGTGGGCAAATTTGTCATTATTCAAGTGTGAAATATAAGAAGTGTAAAATCCAAAAATAAGGAAGCACGGTTTTAATCCTAAGTAATCTTCTCATCCATTACTTGAAAAACCGCTCACAATTAATATAAGTCCGTATTAAGAGTAATAAGTCATTCGCCTTATGTGTAAAATCCTCATGTCATGCTTTCATAAGTAACTACACACTCGCTAAGGAAAGAAAAATAAAACTCACGCAATAATTTACATCCGCATCTTTTTGAGATTTTGGATCTTCAACCCCGCAACCCGTCAAGGTAATATTGGATTGGAGCAATCTATTGAATCCCCACAACCCGTCAAGGTAATATTGGAACTCAATAGTCACTATAATTAACACCACACTGCCCCTCTTGGGAGTCTTGCATTTTTTATTTTTTTATTTTTTTTTTCTAGCCACTCATTTTTTTTTCATAAGCCGCTCTTATTTTTCTTTATTCCTCACAAAGAAATTTGAAAAGAAGAAAAGGAAAAACACCCGCTAAATATGGAGCATGACATAAGTCTAGTACACATAAAACGTGCTAACTTAGAATCTTAAGACGTACTCATATCAACCATAAATGATTAGCCAAAAATGCATAAGAGATTACAAACCAATTAAAACCGTACTTGATTATTTATTAACAATTATATACAAGCGAAGAAAATAGAGGTAAAGAAGAGAAGGGTTTAGCCACAAGTAATTGCCATGAAGTCTATCTAGCCCTTTTACACTTGCTTCAACTCTATCATTTCCCATTCTCCACAAATTTAAAATTTCAAAGAATGAAATTGGTGGAAGCTTAGCCTAATAGACCAATGAAGGACTACATGGTTAAGGATACTAGCTAGAGATTGCTAAAATAAGCAAACTCGGGTTGAGTCAAAATATCCATGGCGGGCCTAATATGTCAAAGAAATCTAAATTTGTTAAAACCATGTTTTATTATATTTTTTTCTTTTTATTTTTTTAATGAAAAAGAATAGAAGAATTATATACAATGCAAATGTGTTATGCAAATGAAAAATGTTTGATGCAAAAATTATGAATGCATATTTTTGTTGGCCAAAGTAGATCAAAAATTTGAAAAATGTTGAAAATTCAATTTTCCATGTTATCATGCAAAACAATGACAAGTTCTAGGTAAGGTCACTTCGATAGAAGACCCCCCTACACTTAAGCTAAACATTGTCCTCAATGTTTAAGAGCATGGAAGTATAAAAACTTCCCCTACACTTATGACAATGAATAGACTTTGCTTAACCCAAGTTAAGGAAAGGACTACTATTAGTGAAATCATGTTTAAGCACAAAGTGTCAATGAAAATTCACTAAAGTAACGAAGTGAACCGGATACAAGGGCCTCCTCCATAAGCTCCAAAGCATGAGATGAGTGAGCAACCCTACAAACAAGCATGAAGACAAAAGAAGGTCTCCCCTACACTTATCTCCAAATCTATGCCTTTATTTCTAACCTACAACACTCTAAACCTAGTTATACGATGCTTGAGTTAATGAGTCTCTAGCTCGACTCGTCCCTCAATGAATTAATTCATGGGGAAAATGGGGACCTCTTGGACCATTTCAACGGAAATGTCCTCCCCAAAGTAATGCTTAACACGGTGACCATTCACTTTAAAATTTGGACCATCGGGTTGGGACAACTCAAGAGTTCCATATGGAAACACTTGAGCAATAGTGAATGGACCGGACCATCTCGACTTAAGCTTGCCCGCAAAAAGCTTCAATCTTGAGTTAAAGAGGAGAACCGGCTCTCCAACTTTGAACTCACGATTCTTGATCTTAGCATCATGCAATTTCTTAGTCTTTTCCTTGTATAGCAAAGAATTCTCATAGGCATTGGCTCTCAACTCATCCATCTCATTGATTTGATCTTTCCTATGTGAACCGGCTTGATTTAAATCAAAGTTAGCCCACTTGAGAGCCCAAGATGCCTTATGTTCTAACTCAAATGGGAGGTGGCACGCTTTTCCATAGACAAGCCTATAAGGAGTACAACCAATTGGTGTCTTAAAGGCCGTCCTAAACGCCCACAAAGCATCATCAAGCTTATCCGACCAAGAAGCTCTATGCTCTCCCACCGTTCTCTCTAAAATTCTCTTTAAACCACGATTTGTGACCTCGGTTTGACCATTTGTTTGAGGATGATACGCGGTAGAAAGTCTATGATTCACTCCATATTTCTTCATAACTCTCGTGAATTGATCATTACAAAAGTGCGTACCACGATCACTTATGATGGCCCGAGGTACACCAAATCTAGCAAACAATTGTTTCAAGAACTTTACAACCACTCTAGCATCATTAGTAGGTAAGGCTTTAGCCTCCACCCACTTGGACACATAATCCACCGCCACAAGTATATACTTGTTTCCCTTAGAGGATGGAAAAGGTCCCATGAAATCTATTCCCCATACATCAAATATCTCACACTCTTGGATAAAATTTTGTGGCATCTCATCACGCTGTGTAATTTTTCCTTGTCTTTGACAAACATCACAAAATTTCACCATCTCTTGAGCATCCTTGTAAATGGAAGGCCAATAGTAACCCGAATCAAAAACTTTCTTAGCGGTGTAGTTAGGCCCAAAATGTCCACCCGTAGGTCCTTTATGACAGGCCTCTAAGATTTTAAATGCCTCGGGCCCATCTACACACCGTCTAATGATTTGGTCCGCACATTGCCTAAAAAGATATGGATCATCCCAAAAGTAATACTTAACTTCCTTAAGAAACTTTTTCATTTGTTGGTAAGTAAGACCCTCAATAAGCACATTGCCCACAAGATAATTTGCAATATCCGCAAACCAAGGTGTGGCATCCTCTTGGGAAGAGATAGACATGAGCTCCTCTAGTGGAAAGGATTCATTGATTTCTTGATGTAGGAAATCTCCTTGAAAAGGATGCTCAAGTCTACTCAAATGATCCGCCGCTAAATTCTCGGCCCCTTTCTTATCACGAATCTCTATCTTAAACTCTTGAAGCAACAAAACCCATCTCAAAAGCCTAGGCTTAGCATCTTGTTTTGTCATAAGATACTTGAGAGCGGAATGATCCGTATACACTATGGTCTTGGAAAGCACAAGGTATGGTCTAAACTTCTCAAAAGCATATACTATAGCAAGCAACTCTTTTTCCGTGGTAGTGTAATGAAGTTGTGCACCGGTCATGGTTTTACTCGCATAGTGTATAGGTTGAAAATGCTTATTAACTCTTTGTCCTAAGACGGCCCCCACCGCATAATCACTAGCGTCACACATAAGCTCAAAAGGTAATTCCCAATTTGGAGAAACCAAAACGGGAGCCTTTGTTAATTTTTCCTTAAGTGTCTCAAAAGAGTCTAAACAAGCTTGATCAAAAATGAAAGGAGCCTCTTTCTCCAAGAGATGAGTCATCGGTCTAGCTATCTTAGAGAAATCTTGTATAAAGCGCCTATAAAAACCCGCATGACCTAAGAAACTCCTCACACCTTTAACCGAGGTGGGTGGGGGAAGCTTAGCAATCACATCAATTTTAGCTCGATCAACTTCTAATCCCTTATTGGATATCTTGTGTCCTAAAACAATCCCCTCTTTCACCATAAAGTGACATTTCTCCCAATTAAGCACCAAACGTGTTGCCTCACAACGCTTAAGCATTCTCTCAAGATTGGTGAGACAAGAGCTAAAGGAGTTCCCAAATACGGAAAAGTCATCCATAAAAACCTCCATGGTTTGCTCTATCATGTCATGGAAAATCGCCATCATGCACCTTTGAAACGTCCCCGGTGCGTTACATAGGCCAAAAGGCATCCTCTTGTAAGCAAATGTACCGTATGGACAAGTGAATGTGGTCTTTTCTTGATCCTTAGGGTCAATGGGTATTTGGAAATAACCCGAAAAGCCATCAAGAAAACAATAGTACTCATTTCCCGCTAAGCGTTCAAGCATTTGATCCATAAAGGGAAGCGGGAAATGGTCTTTCCTAGTTGCCTCATTGAGTTTTCTATAATCAATGCAAACTCTCCAACCGGTTACAAGTCTCGTGGGAATAAGCTCATTGTTCTCATTAGGCACCACGGTGATTCCACCCTTCTTTGGAACACAATGAACCGGGCTAACCCATGGAGAGTCGAAAATGGGGTAAATCATACCCGCATCTAAGAGTTTAATCACTTCCTTCTTAATAACCTCATGAATTTTTGGGTTAACTCTCCTTTGGTTTTGAATGGCGGGTTTATAATCATCCTCCATAAGGATTTTGTGAGTACAAAAATGTGGATCAATTCCCCTTATGTCGGATATTTTCCATGCTAAGGCTTTCTTATGTTTCTTAAGGACTTCAATAAGTTTCTCCTTCTCATCCTCTTTCAATTCCTTAGCAATAATCACCGGTAATTGGTCTTTTCCTTCTAAGAAAGCATATTCTAAGTGGGATGGAAGTTCCTTAAGTTCAATGGGAGGTGGACTCTCTATGGAAGGTGTTACTATGGAAGGTTCCTCAATGGTAATCTCTTGTGGAATAGGAGAAGGAATAGGGTCCTCATTGAGCAACTTTTGGATTGTAAGAATATCTTCTTCCCAATTAATGGGAGAATCATCATCACCAAGAAAGTTGGACTCAAATTCCTCTAAGAGGAAATCACTCTCTCCAAAAGGTGTTAACGAGGGAGCAATTGAGGCCACGGTTTCAACATGTGGAATCTCATCACTAGCATTTTTACAAGCATCATGAAAGTGTTCATTACACACTTCATCTAGCACATCCACAATGTTAATAGTCTCACAAGGTCTAGACTCCTTAACCTCTTTTCTATCACAAACTTTGCCTAACTTAAACACCACTTTCTCATCCTCTACTCTCATAATTAATTCTCCTTCCGCCACATCTATCAAGGTACGACCCGTTCTCAAAAACGGTCTACCAACAATCAAAGGCACTCTAGGATCCATGTCATAATCAACCACTACAAAGTCGGCCGGAAAGGTAAACTTATCCACACCTACAAACACATCTTCCGCTATACCTACGGGGTGAGCTATGGTTCGGTTGGCTAGTTCAAGAGTCATCCTAGTGGGAGTGAGCTCGGGAAGAGATAGTTGTTTCCAAACCGATAAAGGCATGAGATTTATGCTCGCCCCTAAATCCGCCAAAGCCATGCAATTTTCAACACCGGGAAAATTACAAGGTATCAAGAAGCGCCCCGGATCTCCAAGTTTTGTTGGTAAGGTTTTAAGTAACACCGCGGAACAATTTTCATTAAGTGATGTGTTGGGCAAATCAACCAATTTTTCTTTGTTTGAGAGCAAATCCTTGAACATCTTAGCAAACTTTGGCATATAAGCAAGAGCTTCCGCAAAGGATATGTTGATATTGAGTTGCTTGAACATCCTTAAGAAATTGGAGACTTGTATGTCATCTTTGTTCTTTAACTTGTCCTTTTTCAACCTTGAAGGGTATGGAAGAGTAGGTTTTGGTGTAGGTGGAATAGGTGTTGTGGTGGAAGATTTGTCTTTGTTAGCCTCTTCATTGGGAAGTGTGGAAGGTAAAGGAGAAGTATGAGGTGGTTGAGAAGGTGTGTTTGAGTGAATAGGAGCACTTTGAGGAGGTGGAGTAGAAGTAGAAGGCTTGTCACAAGTAGGAGCACAAGTGGGTTGAACAATAATAGGTTTAGGAGGTGAAGGATCCTTTGTTGTTGTACCACTCCTTGTTGTAATAGCATTAACATTGGCTCTAGGGTTTGTTTGTGTGTTGGAAGGTAAAGCCCCTTGTGGTCTTTGAGTTACCGCCACTAAAACCCTATTGATTTGTTCCTCCATTGTACGTTTCACTTGGTCATTCATTCTCTTCTCAATTGCACGCATTTTCTTGTCAACATACTCTTGAGTCTCTTGCATCCCATATCCTTGAGTTTGATTTTGAGGGTAAGCTTGATTTGGTATTGGAGCATATGCTTGATTTAGAATAAATGGAAGTGGTTGATTAAATCCTTGTTGTGGGGGATAAAAGGTATTAGCTTGAGGTTGAAATTGATTGGGTGCCTTGTAATTATTTCCTTGGTATGGTTGTCTTTGCCCTTGATTCCTTGCTAAAATTTGAGGAGGATTTTGTGGAATTTGGGTGGGTGGTTGGGGTGGGAAGCCGGGTGGAGTAAGGTAATTTTGGGATTTGTAAGAAAGGTTATTTGGATTGATGTTAGGCTTGAAGTGTTCACGGTGTTCCTCTTGGTAAGCATAACATTCCCCTTGATACCCTTGCACCTTATCACATTGTTCATAAGAGTGGGGGCCTCCACAAGTAACACAAGAAATGGTGATGGCATTCACATTATTTGAGGAATTGTTCAATGTCATGGTCTTAAGGGCTTGAAATATCTCTTGAGTCATTTCTTGTTGTCCTTGTTTGACTTGTTGAAGGATCTCTTGGTGATATTTAAGGAATTGGTTATCACAAGGTGTTTGAGAAGTGTTTTGGATGACATGAACCTTTTCTTCAAATGGATCGTTTGTTTGAACCAATGCCTTAGTCTCAATAATGTTCAAAGCCTCATGGTATGTCTTGAAAAGAATACTCCCTCCCGCGGAAGCATTTAGTGAATCTTGGTGGTGAGGTTTAAGGCCATTATAGAAGGTATTGATTTGGCCTAGATCATCCATTCCATGGTTAGGGCATCGCCTCAACAACTCACTATACTCTTCCCAAGCATCACTAAAGGATTGACTAGGTTTTTGTGTAAAGCCCATAATCAAATTCCTCAAAGCCATAGTCTTTTGTGGAGGAAAGAATTTGTTCAAAAACTTAGTGGTAAAATCATCCCATGTGGTGATACTATCGGGTGGTTGAGTGTCTAACCAATGCTTAGCACTCCCATCTAAGGAAAATGACACTAACATCAATCTAATGACCTCATGTGGAACCCCATTATGCTTAATGGTGTTGCAAAGTGAAAGGAATCTCTTAAGGTGAGCATGGGGATCCTCATTTTGTTTTCCAAAGAAAGGTGATGCAGAAACCATATTGATCATAGATGTATGTAGCTCAAATGTGTTAGCGGGAAAGTCGGGAATCTTAATGGCACTAACATATCCATGAATGTTGGATTGCATACGTTCATACAAAGTACGGTTATCAATAGCCATGGCTTCTTGTGATGGTGACAAAGCACGATTCTCGTGATCGGCTTGGTGGACGGTGGTGGTCTTACTCTTTCTCTTTTTCTTCCTTTTCAGAGGAAGAGGTTGTACACCAATCGGTATTTGTGCACGCCCGCGAGTGAGCATGCAACTCAATACGAGGAATGAGAGAGAAGCTCTCGTGTGACTTTGAAGAGAAATGGATTATCCTCTTCGAGTTTCGATATTAAATATCCACAAGAAAGTAACAATATATGTATTTACTACTTTGGGTGCAAGACCCTCAATGAAGCTTTCCTTCTTAGAATACTCCCAAGTGAACGGGGGGTTAGGTGGCGTGAAGCACTTAAGTACCTATTGACCCTTAGATGGCATTTTATAGCACATCGCCTTTCTATTCACTTAAATGTTCGTATTCTTCGAATTGTTGCTTATTGAGAGTATTTATCTATTCTTGCTTTATTTTGTTTGATCGATACGCGTGTCAAGGACTGGAACGCCCCTCAACACGGTGTATTGCCTCGGCAATACTTATGGAAGATATGTAGATTGATTGTTCTTATACGTATACGTATTTACTTATAATAATATATGGAAAATATTTTTGTATTTATGAGTTTTTTTAAAGGAAAATACTATATGTACATAAAAACCGAGAGAATCCAATAATATATATTTTTGGGTGCAATCTCTTAGGAAAAAGATTGCTTTTTGGATTTTTTAATTTTTTTTGGTCAATTCTTTAGGAAAAGAATTGTTTTGTTAATTTTTTAGTTTTAATATATTTTTATATTTTTGATTTTTTATTTGTTTTTGATTTATGATACGTAAAAATAACGTTCACCAAATGAACGGATCCCAAAATCCAATGAAAACCGTCAATCGATAGTCTCTCGTGTAGTCAAAGAACCGGCAGCGGCGCCATTTGAAATGAGTATAATGCAAGTTCGTTTTCTCAGTTCTTAACCAATAGAAAGTCCAATCAATATCAGATTTATTATTGTTCTTGGTTGTTCAAGCTTGCTTGGTAATCTATTGCTAATTCAAACAACACTATCTAAAAATGAAAAATATAAACCTACTTATACGTAAAACAAGTTGCAAATACCAAGTTTTTATTCAAACAAAATTAAAATTGCAAAATATAAAACTAAGAGGACTGAAAATGTAAATTCTAGGAAAATTAAATGCTTGAAAATTAAATTCTAACAACTTTAGGGACTAAAAATGCAAAACTGTTAACTATAAGGACCAAACTTGTAAAATTGATAACTAACTAACCAAATAGTAACAAACTAACAAACTTAGCAACTGAAATGTAACAAATTTAAAAGTAAAGGACTAGAACTTGCAAATACCAAAAAAAATAGGAAGTTTAGCTAGGTTTTAGAACTGATTAAACTTCTAGGGACTAAGGTGCAATTAAGCTAAGAGTTTAACCAAAAACGGGACAATATGAAGAATAAGCTCGTTTGAGCTTATTACTCAACCAAATCAGCTGAAACCACTTGCAAAACTCTTAAAATCCAAATAAGACTACGTGTGTCTAAGGAATTTAGCTAAAAGTCAAAAATAAGCAATTGAGTGCTTATTGATAAGCACAAAATAAGCTACAGCTTATTCCAAACAGTCACAACTTGATTTTTGTAAAGAAACTGATTAAGCACTTGATTTAAAGAAGGGGAAATCAAACTAGAACCATTTTCATCCAGTAATGAATGAGAAATCTGAAATAAGCTCTTTTGAGCTTATGTTGACCAAGTTTGACCAACTTTTTGGAAAAAGCTCAAAACTTCAAAACTTAATATTCAATACTAACTAAATGGATTGGTGAAAGAAAATCAAGACTTTTGTGAAGTGGATTAAGAGATATGAGAAAACAGTAAGCTTTTTATATCAGAGAATGGAATTTGCTCAAACCTTGACTAAAAAGCTAATTCCTAGCTTATTACCTAAAACTGTAGATTTTCCTCTTAGAAACTGAAAGTTTATGATGTAAGCTAGAACTAGAAACAAGTTTGAAGAAATTTCATCAAAGATTAAAAGAGAACTAGGCAAATGAAATTGACAAGTTTTCAAACCAAAGCTGATAAAAAGGATGACCCAAACTATTTTAGTACCAATTGCCTGTTTGACTATTTTTTGACTTGTAAAAAGCTGAAAACTACTTGTTACCACTTAATGACTAGAAACAAACTCTGAAACACCAATTATCAACACTTGAAAACCACTTAAAAGATATTCCCAAACACTCCTTTAACTTGTATGGTCAAGATTTAACAAAGACTAATTGAGTAATGGATTAAACTGAAACAAAAGCTATAGCAGATTATATTCAATGGACAAAATGAAAAGTTTAAAAGCTGTAAACAAACTACAACCAAGGCTAGAACTGAAAGTGAGCTATAAGGCTAACAAGTAACTGAATTATGCAGAAACTACAACTAGAACACAATTATGCAAGATCAAGCTACAAAACACTAGAATCAATCAAACATCAACTACTTATCAAGTAAAACAGGCAGCCATCAAGATTAACTAGGAAAATTAGCATGCAAGAACTTGTTAAGTGGAACAAAAACAAGAGTCTCAAAACCTATTGTAGAAATCCTTTGGGAAGAAGAGGAGCGCTGAGCTCTCTTGCCCTAGTGATACCACCACCTATCACTAGTAATCAACAAGTATCAACCATCAAATCAGCTACAATCATCTGGAATCAATCAAACTGCATACAAATCTTCAAGAACAATGGTATGGACTGAATTCTGAACAAACAGCTACAAAACTTCACCAATGTAAGCTATGATCAATGGTTGATCATAACAAACATCAAACAGCAACAAGTATATCCAATAGCAACAAGAATCAACAGGAATTTGAAGAACAGAATTTGGCGGGAAAATTGAATTTGAAATTTATTGAGTGAATTCAGTTACAAAAGTGGTTACAAGCTACTAACTAACTAACTGACTCAAGAGTTTGTCAGACTCTTGAGTAGTTAGGGGAAAAGTGAGGGAAAAAGGGAAAGGAAAAGTTAACTATGTGTTTTTACAATTTTTAAGCTACAATGAGAAATGAGGTACAAGCTATCTATTTATAGGCATGATAGGAGATTCTGTTGGGGTTTGTGACGTGGCAGATCCAATCATAGCTTGACACGTAGAATATTCTGCAAATCCCACTTTGAAGGTTATGAACTGATTTGGGCATTTTTAATTCAATGGATGATATGTTAATTGGATTGCACCATTGAATTCGTCTTCCAAAATTGAGCAACTTTGGTGTTTTGAACTTCTCATGAAACGTCTTCTATAAAAATCCCGATCCTGGCAATATTTTCTTTGAAGAAGATGGACACGTGGCGTTTTTATATTCGTTGAGAGCATGTGTTGCGGATTGTACTGTTGTGATTTTGTAATAAATGAAAAGCGGCGGTAGTGGGTAATAATGAAGGTGAAGTGGCAATCCGGGTCATGTCTTTTCTCTCTTCTCATTGGTTGCTTCCTTTTCACATGGATTAAGATTGCAAAACCTTCCCATCTTGGCAAAACAAGTCCCTCTTCTTGGCAGTTTGCTATTTAAGGCCAGAATCTTTATTCTTTTGACAATTTTGGCCCTTTAACTTTAATTCTTCAACAAAATGGCCTTTTGATTGAGTTGACTTTGTAGTTGACCAGATTTGACTTGAATCTTGACTTTTCATAATTTGCACTTCTAGTCCTTCAACTTTCACAACTTGTCAAGATAGGTCCTTGAACTTCAAAGTCTTGTCACTTTTGATCCTCTTTTGTCTTTTTCATCCATTTGAGCTTGGTTTTTCCTTGTTTGCTTGAAAATGTATCTTCTTACCTACACAAGTGCACACAAACACAACATACCACATAACACTGCTTTTTACAAGATAAATGGGTATTTTGCTTCATGTTTTAGGGTTATTTGTTGATAAAAGGATATGAGTTTAAGCTCATATCAAATTCCCCTACACTTGAGCATTTCCATGTCCTCATGCAATATTATATTTCAAGGTTTAAAAATTTACATTTCCCTCATAATTAATCCACCTTGGCCATATGAGATGCATCTACACTACTCTAAACTAGATGATGCATGATTTTGAATTTTTACAATGCAATGCAAAGAAAACAATTCTATCTATATCTTTTTGATTTTTCTTGAAATGGTTTTGATGGAAATAACTCATAAAGAATTCAATGACTTGGATTAGGGCTTGGATACCATGAACATTTATCACCCTCAAGTTTCACTTTCCCCATACCAAGCTAATAAATGGAATCATTGCATTCACAAGTAAAAAGTGCATCAACTTATTCATGACAATTAAATGTGGAACCGGTTATTATTTGAGCAAATTGCTTGTGGGCAAATTTGTCATTATTCAAGTGTGAAATATAAGAAGTGTAAAATCCAAAAATAAGGAAGCACGGTTTTAATCCTAAGTAATCTTCTCATCCATTACTTGAAAAACCGCTCACAATTAATATAAGTCCGTATTAAGAGTAATAAGTCATTCGCCTTATGTGTAAAATCCTCATGTCATGCTTTCATAAGTAACTACACACTTGCTAAGGAAAGAAAAATAAAACTCACGCAATAATTTACATCCGCATCTTTTTGAGATTTTGGATCTTCAACCCCGCAACCCGTCAAGGTAATATTGGATTGGAGCAATCTATTGAATCCCCGCAACCCGTCAAGGTAATATTGGAACTCAATAGTCACTATAATTAACACCACACTGCCCCTCTTGGGAGTCTTGCATTATTTTTTTTTTTTTTTTTTTTTTTTTTTTTCTAGCCACTCATTTTTTTTTCATAAGCCGCTCTTATTTTTCTTTATTCCTCACAAAGAAATTTGAAAAGAAGAAAAGGAAAAACACCCGCTAAATATGGAGCATGACATAAGTCTAGTACACATAAAACGTGCTAACTTAGAATCTTAAGACGTACTCATATCAACCATAAATGATTAGCCAAAAATGCATAAGAGATTACAAACCAATTAAAACCGTACTTGATTATTTATTAACAATTATATACAAGCGAAGAAAATAGAGGTAAAGAAGAGAAGGGTTTAGCCACAAGTAATTGCCATGAAGTCTATCTAGCCCTTTTACACTTGCTTCAACTCTATCATTTCCCATTCTCCACAAATTTAAAATTTCAAAGAATGAAATTGGTGGAAGCTTAGCCTAATAGACCAATGAAGGACTACATGGTTAAGGATACTAGCTAGAGATTGCTAAAATAAGCAAACTCGGGTTGAGTCAAAATATCCATGGCGGGCCTAATATGTCAAAGAAATCTAAATTTGTTAAAACCATGTTTTATTATATTTTTTTCTTTTTATTTTTTTAATGAAAAAGAATAGAAGAATTATATACAATGCAAATGTGTTATGCAAATGAAAAATGTTTGATGCAAAAATTATGAATGCATATTTTTGTTGGCCAAAGTAGATCAAAAATTTGAAAAATGTTGAAAATTCAATTTTCCATGTTATCATGCAAAACAATGACAAGTTCTAGGTAAGGTCACTTCGATAGAAGACCCCCCTACACTTAAGCTAAACATTGTCCTCAATGTTTAAGAGCATGGAAGTATAAAAACTTCCCCTACACTTATGACAATGAATAGACTTTGCTTAACCCAAGTTAAGGAAAGGACTACTATTAGTGAAATCATGTTTAAGCACAAAGTGTCAATGAAAATTCACTAAAGTAACGAAGTGAACCGGATACAAGGGCCTCCTCCATAAGCTCCAAAGCATGAGATGAGTGAGCAACCCTACAAACAAGCATGAAGACAAAAGAAGGTCTCCCCTACACTTATCTCCAAATCTATGCCTTTAATTCTAACCTACAACACTCTAAACCTAGTTATACGATGCTTGAGTTAATGAGTCTCTAGCTCGACTCGTCCCTCAATGAATTAATTCATGGGGAAAATGGGGACCTCTTGGACCATTTCAACGGAAATGTCCTCCCCAAAGTAATGCTTAACACGGTGACCATTCACTTTAAAATTTGGACCATCGGGTTGGGACAACTCAAGAGTTCCATATGGAAACACTTGAGCAATAGTGAATGGACCGGACCATCTCGACTTAAGCTTGCCCGCAAAAAGCTTCAATCTTGAGTTAAAGAGGAGAACCGGCTCTCCAACTTTAAACTCACGATTCTTGATCTTAGCATCATGCAATTTCTTAGTCTTTTCCTTGTATAGCAAAGAATTCTCATAGGCATTGGCTCTCAACTCATCCATCTCATTGATTTGATCTTTCCTATGTGAACCGGCTTGATTTAAATCAAAGTTAGCCCACTTGAGAGCCCAAGATGCCTTATGTTCTAACTCAAATGGGAGGTGGCACGCTTTTCCATAGACAAGCCTATAAGGAGTACAACCAATTGGTGTCTTAAAGGCCGTCCTAAACGCCCACAAAGCATCATCAAGCTTATCCGACCAAGAAGCTCTATGCTCTCCCACCGTTCTCTCTAAAATTCTCTTTAAACCACGATTTGTGACCTCGGTTTGACCATTTGTTTGAGGATGATACGCGGTAGAAAGTCTATGATTCACTCCATATTTCTTCATAACTCTCGTGAATTGATCATTACAAAAGTACGTACCACGATCACTTATGATGGCCCGAGGTACACCAAATCTAGCAAACAATTGTTTCAAGAACTTTACAACCACTCTAGCATCATTAGTAGGTAAGGCTTTAGCCTCCACCCACTTGGACACATAATCCACCGCCACAAGTATATACTTGTTTCCCTTAGAGGATGGAAAAGGTCCCATGAAATCTATTCCCCATACATCAAATATCTCACACTCTTGGATAAAATTTTGTGGCATCTCATCACGTTGTGTAATTTTTCCTTGTCTTTGACAAACATCACAAAATTTCACCATCTCTTGAGCATCCTTGTAAATGGAAGGCCAATAGTAACCCGAATCAAAAACTTTCTTAGCGGTGTAGTTAGGCCCAAAATGTCCACCCGTAGGTCCTTTATGACAGGACTCTAAGATTTTAAATGCCTCGGGCCCATCTACACACCGTCTAATGATTTGGTCCGCACATTGCCTAAAAAGATATGGATCATCCCAAAAGTAATACTTAACTTCCTTAAGAAACTTTTTCTTTTGTTGGTAAGTAAGACCCTCAATAAGCACATTGCCCACAAGATAATTTGCAATATCCGCAAACCAAGGTGTGGCATCCTCTTGGGAAGAGATAGACATGAGCTCCTCTAGTGGAAAGGATTCATTGATTTCTTGATGTAGGAAATCTCCTTGAAAAGGATGCTCAAGTCTACTCAAATGATCCGCCGCTAAATTCTCGGCCCCTTTCTTATCACGAATCTCTATCTTAAACTCTTGAAGCAACAAAACCCATCTCAAAAGCCTAGGCTTAGCATCTTGTTTTGTCATAAGATACTTGAGAGCGGAATGATCCGTATACACTATGGTCTTGGAAAGCACAAGGTATGGTCTAAACTTCTCAAAAGCATATACTATAGCAAGCAACTCTTTTTCCGTGGTAGTGTAATGAAGTTGTGCACCGGTCATGGTTTTACTCGCATAGTGTATAGGTTGAAAATGCTTATTAACTCTTTGTCCTAAGACGGCCCCCACTGCATAATCACTAGCGTCACACATAAGCTCAAAAGGTAATTCCCAATTTGGAGAAACCAAAACGGGAGCCTTTGTCAATTTTTCCTTAAGTGTCTCAAAAGAGTCTAAACAAGATTGATCAAAAATGAAAGGAGCCTCTTTCTCCAAGAGATGAGTCATCGTTCTAGCTATCTTAGAGAAATCTTGTATAAAGCGCCTATAAAAACCCGCATGACCTAAGAAACTCCTCACACCTTTAACCGAGGTGGGTGGGGGAAGCTTAGCAATCACATCAATTTTAGCTCGATCAACTTCTAATCCCTTATTGGATATCTTGTGTCCTAAAACAATCCCCTCTTTCACCATAAAGTGACATTTCTCCCAATTAAGCATCAAACGTGTTGCCTCACAACGCTTAAGCATTCTCTCAAGATTGGTGAGACAAGAGCTAAAGGAGTTCCCAAATACGGAAAAGTCATCCATAAAAACCTCCATGGTTTGCTCTATCATGTCATGGAAAATCGCCATCATGCACCTTTGAAACGTCCCCGGTGCGTTACATAGGCCAAAAGGCATCCTCTTGTAAGCAAATGTACCGTATGGACAAGTGAATGTGGTCTTTTCTTGATCCTTAGGGTCAATGGGTATTTGGAAATAACCCGAAAAGCCATCAAGAAAACAATAGTACTCATTTCCCGCTAAGCGTTCAAGCATTTGATCCATAAAGGGAAGCGGGAAATGGTCTTTCCTAGTTGCCTCATTGAGTTTTCTATAATCAATGCAAACTCTCCAACCGGTTACAAGTCTCGTGGGAATAAGCTCATTGTTCTCATTAGGCACCACGGTGATTCCACCCTTCTTTGGAACACAATGAACCGGGCTAACCCATGGAGAGTCGGAAATGGGGTAAATCATACCCGCATCTAAGAGTTTAATCACTTCCTTCTTAATAACCTCATGAATTTTTGGGTTAACTCTCCTTTGGTTTTGAATGGCGGGTTTATAATCATCCTCCATAAGGATTTTGTGAGTACAAAAATGTGGATCAATTCCCCTTATGTCGGATATTTTCCATGCTAAGGCTTTCTTATGTTTCTTAAGGACTTCAATAAGTTGCTCCTTCTCATCCTCTTTCAATTCCTTAGCAATAATCACCGGTAATTGGTCTTTTCCTTCTAAGAAAGCATATTCTAAGTGGGATGGAAGTTCCTTAAGTTCAATGGGAGGTGGACTCTCTATGGAAGGTGTTACTATGGAAGGTTCCTCAATGGTAATCTCTTGTGGAATAGGAGAAGGAATAGGGTCCTCATTGAGCAACTTTTGGATTGTAAGAATATCTTCTTCCCAATTAATGGGAGAATCATCATCACCAAGAAAGTTGGACTCAAATTCCTCTAAGAGGAAATCACTCTCTCCAAAAGGTGTTAACGAGGGAGCAATTGAGGCCACGGTTTCAACATGTGGAATCTCATCACTAGCATTTTTACAAGCATCATGAAAGTGTTCATTACACACTTCATCTAGCACATCCACAATGTTAATAGTCTCACAAGGTCTAGACTCCTTAACCTCTTTTCTATCACAAACTTTGCCTAACTTAAACACCACTTTCTCATCCTCTACTCTCATAATTAATTCTCCTTCCGCCACATCTATCAAGGTACGACCCGTTCTCAAAAACGGTCTACCAACAATCAAAGGCACTCTAGGATCCATGTCATAATCAACCACTACAAAGTCGGCCGGAAAGGTAAACTTATCCACACCTACAAACACATCTTCCGCTATACCTACGGGGTGAGCTATGGTTCGGTTGGCTAGTTCAAGAGTCATCCTAGTGGGAGTGAGCTCGGGAAGAGATAGTTGTTTCCAAACCGATAAAGGCATGAGATTTATGCTCGCCCCTAAATCCGCCAAAGCCATGCAATTTTCAACACCGGGAAAATTACAAGGTATCAAGAAGCGCCCCGGATCTCCAAGTTTTGTTGGTAAGGTTTTAAGTAACACCGCGGAACAATTTTCATTAAGTGATGTGTTGGGCAAATCAACCAATTTTTCTTTGTTTGAGAGCAAATCCTTGAACATCTTAGCAAACTTTGGCATATAAGCAAGAGCTTCCGCAAAGGATATGTTGATATTGAGTTGCTTGAACATCCTTAAGAAATTGGAGACTTGTATGTCATCTTTGTTCTTTAACTTGTCCTTTTTCAACCTTGAAGGGTATGGAAGAGTAGGTTTTGGTGTAGGTGGAATAGGTGTTGTGGTGGAAGATTTGTCTTTGTTAGCCTCTTCATTGGGAAGTGTGGAAGGTAAAGGAGAAGTATGAGGTGGTTGAGAAGGTGTGTTTGAGTGAATAGGAGCACTTTGAGGAGGTGGAGTAGAAGTAGAAGGCTTGTCACAAGTAGGAGCACAAGTGGGTTGAACAATAATAGGTTTAGGAGGTGAAGGATCCTTTGTTGTTGTACCACTCCTTGTTGTAATAGCATTAACATTGGCTCTAGGGTTTGTTTGTGTGTTGGAAGGTAAAGCCCCTTGTGGTCTTTGAGTTACCGCCACTAAAACCCTATTGATTTGTTCCTCCATTGTACGTTTCACTTGGTCATTCATTCTCTTCTCAATTTCACGCATTTTCTTGTCAACATACTCTTGAGTCTCTTGCATCCCATATCCTTGAGTTTGATTTTGAGGGTAAGCTTGATTTGGTATTGGAGCATATGCTTGATTTGGAATAAATGGAAGTGGTTGATTAAATCCTTGTTGTGGGGGATAAAAGGTATTAGCTTGAGGTTGAAATTGATTGGGTGCCTTGTAATTATTTCCTTGGTATGGTTGTCTTTGCCCTTGATTCCTTGCTAAAATTTGAGGAGGATTTTGTGGAATTTGGGTGGGTGGTTGGGGTGGGAAGCCGGGTGGAGTAAGGTAATTTTGGGATTTGTAAGAAAGGTTATTTGGATTGATGTTAGGCTTGAAGTGTTCACGGTGTTCCTCTTGGTAAGCATAACATTCCCCTTGATACCCTTGCACCTTATCACATTGTTCATAAGAGTGGGGGCCTCCACAAGTAACACAAGAAATGGTGATGGCATTCACATTATTTGAGGAATTGTTCAATGTCATGGTCTTAAGGGCTTGAACTATCTCTTGAGTCATTTCTTGTTGTCCTTGTTTGACTTGTTGAAGGATCTCTTGGTGATATTTAAGGAATTGGTTATCACAAGGTGTTTGAGAAGTGTTTTGGATGACATGAACCTTTTCTTCAAATGGATCGTTTGTTTGAACCAATGCCTTAGTCTCAATAATGTTCAAAGCCTCATGGTATGTCTTGAAAAGAATACTCCCTCCCGCGGAAGCATTTAGTGAATCTTGGTAGTGAGGTTTAAGGCCATTATAGAAGGTATTGATTTGGCCTAGATCATCCATTCCATGGTTAGGGCATCGCCTCAACAACTCACTATACTCTTCCCAAGCATCACCAAAGGATTGACTAGGTTTTTGTGTAAAGCCCATAATCAAATTCCTCAAAGCCATAGTCTTTTGTGGAGGAAAGAATTTGTTCAAAAACTTAGTGGTAAAATCATCCCATGTGGTGATACTATCGGGTGGTTGAGTGTCTAACCAATGCTTAGCACTCCCATCTAAGGAAAATGACACTAACATCAATCTAATGACCTCATGTGGAACCCCATTATGCTTAATGGTGTTGCAAAGTGAAAGGAATCTCTTAAGGTGAGCATGGGGATCCTCATTTTGTTTTCCAAAGAAAGGTGATGCAGAAACCATATTGATCATAGATGTATGTAGCTCAAATGTGTTAGCGGGAAAGTCGGGAATCTTAATGGCACTAACATATCCATGAATGTTGGATTGCATACGTTCATACAAAGTACGGTTATCAATAGCCATAGCTTCTTGTGATGGTGACAAAGCACGATTCTCGTGATCGGCTTGGTGGACGGTGGTGGTCTTACTCTTTCTCTTTTTCTTCCTTTTCGGAGGAAGAGGTTGTACACCAATCGGTATTTGTGCACGCCCGCGAGTGAGCATGCAACTCAATACGAGGAATGAGAGAGAAGCTCTCGTGTGACTTTGAAGAGAAATGGATTATCCTCTTCGAGTTTCGATATTAAATATCCACAAGAAAGTAACAATATATGTATTTACTACTTTGGGTGCAAGACCCTCAATGAAGCTTTCCTTCTTAGAATACTCCCAAGTGAACGGGGGGTTAGGTGGCGCGAAGCACTTAAGTACCTATTGACCCTTAGATGGCATTTTATAGCACATCGCCTTTCTATTCACTTAAATGTTCGTATTCTTCGAATTGTTGCTTATTGAGAGTATTTATCTATTCTTGCTTTATTTTGTTTGATCGATACGCGTGTCAAGGACCGGAACGCCCCTCAACACGGTGTATTGCCTCGGCAATACTTATGGAAGATATGTAGATTGATTGTTCTTATACGTATACGTATTTACTTATAATAATATATGGAAAATATTTTTGTATTTATGAGTTTTTTTAAAGGAAAATACTATATGTACATAAAAACCGAGAGAATCCAATAATATATATTTTTGGGTGCAATCTCTTAGGAAAAAGATTGCTTTTTGGATTTTTTAATTTTTTTTGGTCAATTCTTTAGGAAAAGAATTGTTTTGTTAATTTTTTAGTTTTAATATATTTTTATATTTTTGATTTTTTATTTGTTTTTGATTTATGATACGTAAAAATAACGTTCACCAAATGAACGGATCCCAAAATCCAATGAAAACCGTCAATCGATAGTCTCTCGTGTAGTCAAAGAACCGGCAGCGGCGCCATTTGAAATGAGTATAATGCAAGTTCGTTTTCTCAGTTCTTAACCAATAGAAAGTCCAATCAATATCAGATTTATTATTGTTCTTGGTTGTTCAAGCTTGCTTGGTAATCTATTGCTAATTCAAACAACACTATCTAAAAATGAAAAATATAAACCTACTTATACGTAAAACAAGTTGCAAATACCAAGTTTTTATTCAAACAAAATTAAAATTGCAAAATATAAAACTAAGAGGACTGAAAATGTAAATTCTAGGAAAATTAAATGCTTGAAAATTAAATTCTAACAACTTTAGGGACTAAAAATGCAAAACTGTTAACTATAAGGACCAAACTTGTAAAATTGATAACTAACTAACCAAATAGTAACAAACTAACAAACTTAGCAACTGAAATGTAACAAATTTAAAAGTAAAGGACTAGAACTTGCAAATACCAAAAAAAATAGGAAGTTTAGCTAGGTTTTAGAACTGATTAAACTTCTAGGGACTAAGGTGCAATTAAGCTAAGAGTTTAACCAAAAACGGGACAATATGAAGAATAAGCTCGTTTGAGCTTATTACTCAACCAAATCAGCTGAAACCACTTGCAAAACTCTTAAAATCCAAATAAGACTACGTGTGTCTAAGGAATTTAGCTAAAAGTCAAAAATAAGCAATTGAGTGCTTATTGATAAGCACAAAATAAGCTACAGCTTATTCCAAACAGTCACAACTTGATTTTTGTAAAGAAACTGATTAAGCACTTGATTTAAAGAAGGGGAAATCAAACTAGAACCATTTTCATCCAGTAATGAATGAGAAATCTGAAATAAGCTCTTTTGAGCTTATGTTGACCAAGTTTGACCAACTTTTTGGAAAAAGCTCAAAACTTCAAAACTTAATATTCAATACTAACTAAATGGATTGGTGAAAGAAAATCAAGACTTTTGTGAAGTGGATTAAGAGATATGAGAAAACAGTAAGCTTTTTATATCAGAGAATGGAATTTGCTCAAACCTTGACTAAAAAGCTAATTCCTAGCTTATTACCTAAAACTGTAGATTTTCCTCTTAGAAACTGAAAGTTTATGATGTAAGCTAGAACTAGAAACAAGTTTGAAGAAATTTCATCAAAGATTAAAAGAGAACTAGGCAAATGAAATTGACAAGTTTTCAAACCAAAGCTGATAAAAAGGATGACCCAAACTATTTTAGTACCAATTGCCTGTTTGACTATTTTTTGACTTGTAAAAAGCTGAAAACTACTTGTTACCACTTAATGACTAGAAACAAACTCTGAAACACCAATTATCAACACTTGAAAACCACTTAAAAGATATTCCCAAACACTCCTTTAACTTGTATGGTCAAGATTTAACAAAGACTAATTGAGTAATGGATTAAACTGAAACAAAAGCTATAGCAGATTATATTCAATGGACAAAATGAAAAGTTTAAAAGCTGTAAACAAACTACAACCAATGCTAGAACTGAAAGTGAGCTATAAGGCTAACAAGTAACTGAATTATGCAGAAACTACAACTAGAACACAATTATGCAAGATCAAGCTACAAAACACTAGAATCAATCAAACATCAACTACTTATCAAGTAAAACAGGCAGCCATCAAGATTAACTAGGAAAATTAGCATGCAAGAACTTGTTAAGTGGAACAAAAACAAGAGTCTCAAAACCTATTGTAGAAATCCTTTGGGAAGAAGAGGAGCGCTGAGCTCTCTTGCCCTAGTGATACCACCACCTATCACTAGTAATCAACAAGTATCAACCATCAAATCAGCTACAATCATCTGGAATCAATCAAACTGCATACAAATCTTCAAGAACAATGGTATGGACTGAATTCTGAACAAACAGCTACAAAACTTCACCAATGTAAGCTATGATCAATGGTTGATCATAACAAACATCAAACAGCAACAAGTATATCCAATAGCAACAAGAATCAACAGGAATTTGAAGAACAGAATTTGGCGGGAAAATTGAATTTGAAATTTATTGAGTGAATTCAGTTACAAAAGTGGTTACAAGCTACTAACTAACTAACTGACTCAAGAGTTTGTCAGACTCTTGAGTAGTTAGGGGAAAAGTGAGGGAAAAAGGGAAAGGAAAAGTTAACTATGTGTTTTTACAATTTTTAAGCTACAATGAGAAATGAGGTACAAGCTATCTATTTATAGGCATGATAGGAGATTCTGTTGGGGTTTGTGACGTGGCAGATCCAATCATAGCTTGACACGTGGAATATTCTGCAAATCCCACTTTGAAGGTTATGAACTGATTTGGGCATTTTTAATTCAATGGATGATATGTTAATTGGATTGCACCATTGAATTCGTCTTCCAAAATTGAGCAACTTTGGTGTTTTGAACTTCTCATGAAACGTCTTCTATAAAAATCCCGATCCTGGCAATATTTTCTTTGAAGAAGATGGACACGTGGCGTTTTTATATTCGTTGAGAGCATGTGTTGCGGATTGTACTGTTGTGATTTTGTAATAAATGAAAAGCGGCGGTAGTGGGTAATAATGAAGGTGAAGTGGCAATCCGGGTCATGTCTTTTCTCTCTTCTCATTGGTTGCTTCCTTTTCACATGGATTAAGATTGCAAAACCTTCCCATCTTGGCAAAACAAGTCCCTCTTCTTGGCAGTTTGCTATTTAAGGCCAGAATCTTTATTCTTTTGACAATTTTGGCCCTTTAACTTTAATTCTTCAACAAAATGGCCTTTTGATTGAGTTGACTTTGTAGTTGACCAGATTTGACTTGAATCTTGACTTTTCATAATTTGCACTTCTAGTCCTTCAACTTTCACAACTTGTCAAGATAGGTCCTTGAACTTCAAAGTCTTGTCACTTTTGATCCTCTTTTGTCTTTTTCATCCATTTGAGCTTGGTTTTTCCTTGTTTGCTTGAAAATGTATCTTCTTACCTACACAAGTGCACACAAACACAACATACCACATAACACTGCTTTTTACAAGATAAATGGGTATTTTGCTTCATGTTTTAGGGTTATTTGTTGATAAAAGGATATGAGTTTAAGCTCATATCAGATAACCTTTTAAAATGTTTAATAACCTATAAACAAAACCCGAATATTTGAGTAACTTCTTTATAACGAAAAAACATTAGTAACTTAGTTGAATATTTTGACAAACTTAAATGTCACTTTTATATATTTTATTTTGCACACTAAATGTCACTTTTATATATTTTATGTTGCACAATTTTAAAAAGTGTATAGAATATAGATCTTTTTTTTCGTTTATTGGACCTTAGACTTACTTTATTCACGATCCTTACGATCGGTTGTAGAATTAAATTAGTATTTTATTTTTTATACTTTATTAAAAGTTAGTATTTTATATAAAAAGAGAGAGAGTTTTGAAACAAGACAAAAATTAAAGGGTCGGATGATGGATCGAAAAGTCACAGGACGAACAGTTCGTCACTTTATCTCTTTAATTCTTAATATAATAGTGATTTTCTCTTTCCAGTTTGTGAGGATTTATAATATAATAATAGTTGTCTTTCATGACCGGTTGGAGCAAAAGCATTGATAAACATAATCTTATATCCACTTAATACGGTTTATGATTTATTGTGTTGGTTTCGCCTGATCTCACATCTAACAACACCGCTAACAGCCCATCAACTTCCATAGCACAAACACTTGACATGCCCAACGCCTTTCAACTTTTTGGGCCTATTCGATCTCAGTTGGACACAATGTGCTCCAAGAACTTAATTCTTCAATTTCCAACCTTTTCCTTTCATAAGATCAAGACATTTGCTTAAACAACATTAGGTTGTTCGCAGTCAAGCTCACGTGGTCATATTACGAATCTACACTATCTTTTTATCGTGCAACCCTTGAATAAAACTTTACCAAACAAAATCAACATATCAATAACAAAACAAATTGGCTGAACTTGGCTGAACGTGCTAAGTTGATGGAATACCAACAACAACCCAAATCTATCTTTACCGGATGTCGTGAACTTAGTCGGTTTATTGTAATTGTATCCGGTTTGACGTTGTTGTACAAACAACACTTTTGGTCCTTTGGAAGTTCAAGAATGAGATTTGTTTCTACTTAAAAACAATGATATTCGATACTTGTGACTAAGTATGAAAGAGCGTTAATTTGATAATGCTTTTGACATTAGTGTTCGTGGTCAAATTTGATATTGTCTGCAGTAGGCCTCGTAAGTTTGATTTGTCTCTCTTTAAGATATGTTAGATTTAAAAGACAATCGGTGCGTTTGTTTCATCTGGTAAGAGGGCACGGAGTGGTCACGGTGTGGCTCCGCGTTGTCCGGCGTGGCTCCGCGTGACCACACCGTCATTTGCAGCGTGGAAGACGCCGTGGCTGTAGCCACGGGCGTGGAAGACATGGTTTAAACAAAAACATTTCCATTTTTCCCCCTCTCACACTTTATTAAATCAACTTTTTTGTTTTGACTATTTTCGAAACACCCCCCTAACGGCTACTTTCCCCCTCACACACATATTTAAAAAAAATTTAATTATGTAGCCAACGGCTACTTTTTTGAAGTAAAAAAATAATATAGTTTTTTTTAAAAATACTATAGCCAACAGCTACTTTTTTTAAAAAAAACTTTATAAATATCACATTTTGACAGACAACTTTTAATATTTTCACGCACACTTTCAGAAATAAGAAATGGCATGCTCTTTCCTACACAACGATGATGAGATTAAGGATATGATTCAGAAACAAATAAGTCAACAACAACGTCGTTACGATAAGCTTACGTTGTTATCTGAAGATTTCGAAGCCGCGTCCGAAGAAAATTCAAAATTGCGCACATCATGTTCCAAATGCCATGATCTTTTCGCACAGAAACGTCATTTAATCGACATGTATCTAGGTAATCAATCTGATGTCGATTTCAGCATTCAAATATCTTTGTTTAGAAAGTCGATAAAACAGGAGGCTAGAATTGGAAAAAAATACTTAATGGTTGAATAACTTGGGTTTTTCATCCCAAACTCATATCGGTTTTTCGTCACAACAACACCGAAGCCGAAATATGTCTCCTGATCTACCCTTTCCAATTCCAAACGACTTAAATGGCTTACTTACTAACAATGAGGTGTATCAACTATACTTAGATCAAAAAGCATTGAGAGAAAGTCTGGAAGAAGAAGAAAGGGAACGAAGGGAGTTGGAGGCCCAAATTATGGCTGAAGAAGAAACAAGGCGTTGGGAATACCTTTTCAGTTTTCAGATTCAGATCCGGGAACTGACTAACCGTATTATGTATTTTTATGTTAACTATTTAGTAGTGTATTTCCTTTCGTATTGTATTCGAATTTTAGTATTTTCAAGTTTTATGTATGGAATAAATGTTTTAATTTTGGAATAAAAAGTGTTTACGTTTACGTTTTTATTTACGTTTTTAATTTACGAATTTAAATAATTAAAATGAAAATAAATTATGTTTTAAATTTTAAATTATATGTAATATTTTTTTATGTATAAAGTAAGTTAGGTTTTAAATAAATTAATTGTTAAGGGTAGTTTATGAAAAAAAATAGAAAATTGATGTGGTGGTGTGATGATAAGATATGTTTTTTTTATGTGGAAGTGAAAAAACTGACGTGGCGTGATGTTTTTTGGTGTGGGAGTGTGATCACTCCATGCCCTCTAATTAGGTTCATCGCACCTTTCTACATAGCTATTTCTTTGGAGTAATTAATGTTACCAAAGAAACCTTTTACTCAAAATAAATATTTCTAAAGTCTCAAAATGAAAAATTATGACAAAATTAAAAGAAAAACTAAAGTTAAACAAAAAAAATCAATGTATTTAGAGGGTAAGGTGTGGTGACGAGCACATCTCGCCATTCCTATGTGGCAGCTCGCCACAGCTCGCCATCACACCGTGGTAGCTCGCCAAATGCTCGCCAGAAGCAAATTCGCCACCCAGGTTAGGAAGTAAAATCCAAAACAGGTGGGGGCCCACATGATTTCCAACGTCCATATTTTTAAAAAATGTAACCGTTATGTTTAAAAAAATTTAATTTATTAATTATTCTACTTTTTATTATAAATACCACTATTAACCCACATTTTTACATACAATTCTCTAAAATCATCTCCTTAAAATAAAAAAAATATCTCAAAGTCCAAATGACGGGTATTACACAAATCTCCTTAACGCTCAACCGGCACAATTTTCACCTTCTTCTAATCCTTCTACTCCGTCGTCCCAAAACTCCGCCGGATCCTCACAACATTATCCAACTAACTTATCACAATTTTCACCCGACCAAAATTACAAGTATAGTTATCAAAATTATCAATAACCGCCGATAGGCTTTCAAAATTACCAACAACCGAGAAACACCGCACCACAATTTTATCAATCACAACCATCACAACAAAACTACTTTCCATCACAACCTTTTCCTCCGTAAAAACAACCACAAGGTCAATTCAAAGTTCCAAATGCTCGAGAAGAAGTACGCAAAGGAAAACGTCCCTCAAATCGAAAAAGAAAGCCCCGATTAATTTGGACGAAGATGATGACGAGGTCGAGGAGGTCGCACCACGTGTTTTGACCCATTGGACAGACAATGAAGAAAAGTTACTTACGGAGACTTGGGTTGAGACTTCTCAAAATGCTGCAATCGGAAATGACTAAGCCGAGGATGCGTTTTGGGGACAAATTATGGATGTTTTTAACCGGACTACAACCGGGGAGCAACGGACGAAGAACATGGCTACCAGAAAATGGTCACGAATTAACGGTGACTGCCAAAAATTCAATGGTATCTACAAGCAATTGACCCGTAAGAGCGGTGAAAATGAGCATGATCACATCGAGAATGCTAAGAAGTCGTTTTTTGAACGTAGTTGAGGTAAAAAGAAGTTTAATTACGTCCACTGTTGGGAGATTTTGAAGAATTATCCAAAATAGGATTCGGCTGAACCGATTGATATAGATAATCTTGAAGACTTATTCGGCCCAGATGCACGACCTCGTCCTGCCAGAAACAACCCTCGTTCATCAAAGAAAACAAAATCTGAAACTTCTGTAAGCACGGGTGGAAGTAACGCCGGGTCCGCGGCGTCAGAACGTTTTGAAGGACATTATGAAAAAAAATGTCAAGCTGCGCAAGAGGCTTACTGGGCGAAGAAAGAAAGGGAAGTGGCTTGGAAAGAGTGTCGGGAGTTGGAGTTCCTCATGTTGGATGCCGACAACACAGGACCTGAGAAAGCCCGTTTATCCGAGCAAGGCAAAAAGCCATCATGAAGCGATACCCAAATGCTTTCGACGAAGAATAAATGTTATTTCCGTAATTTTATTTCTGTATTTTTATTTAAGTTTATGTATTTTTATTGTTATGTATTGTAATTTTAATATTATGAAATAAAGTAATTTTAGGTGAAAAAATGGAAAAGAAAAGAAAATAGGTAGTGGTGGGGCCAAAGTGAGGAGAGATTGATATGTCATGGTAACTTGAGTTTTGTGTGTCAAATGACGTGGCACCCGTGGGGCCAAAGTGAGGAGCCTTTTTTGGTTCACCACACCTTGCCCTCTTAGACTGTGTTTATCAGCGAACCAAACCAACCGGTTGTAGGGTACAAGACAAGAAACACCCATTATTATATTAAAAAGAAACAGAAGAAGGAAAGATAGAATAACGAACTGGTCGTTGTATGACTTTCGAATTGGTAAGCCAACCGAGCCACGTGTCTGGATATGCCAACACAACGACAACACCAAACCATTAGATCAAGATTGTATTTCCCGCATATCATTAGTAATCCAACTTTTTAAAAGTTGTTTGAGTGGTGGCTAAAAGTCAAGATGATGTGGTGGCTGCAAGTCGACACGTAGGGCAATCCATCCATCTTTGCAAAACTACAAAAAAAATAGTCGAGAGATGAAGAGGTGTCTGCAAGTAAAAAGTGGTGGCTGCTTTTATATGTTTGAGGATAATATTTAAGGTTATATTCTTGGTGAAGTGGGTTTGAGGTTACATTGGGCTGAAAGTGATTAACTGAGACCAATTAGTATCTTGGGCTTAACTGATGGGTTAACCAGGTAATTAGTATTTTAAGTAAACAAAACAAGTTTCAGTTTTTTTATTGATTTGAAGTAATTAGATTAAAAGTAAAAATAATTATATTATATGTTAGGTTGGGTTGGGATAGGTTGTTGATAAATTGTAAAAAAGTTGAGATAGATTGTATGCAATGTTTTAAAAACCGGGTTGACCCGGCCGGTTGAACCGTGAACCGGCTCGGAGACCGGGCCGGATGTGACCGGGTTTTTGCTTATTTGATAACCGGATTGAACCGCCGGTTTTTCGTTGAACCGGGTTGACCCGGTTTGATAAAACCGGTCGGGTCACAATTTTTTATAAAAAAATATTTCAAAAACTTTTTTTTCTATAAACATTTTTTAATTTTAAAAAATAAATTTAAGTACTTATGATTATTGTTAGTTAAAACAAGATTAAAACTAACTTAAAACACAACTAATATCATTTTATTATGATTTAATACAAATTATAAACATAAATTACTTGTTTTTTCATACATTTGTTATACTGTTATTAAATATTAAATTAAAAATTTTAATATTTTTCATCGATTTAATTTAACGTAAAGACAAGTGATAGGTGTGTAAACACCCATCCTTTTTACCACTTAATTACAATAATAACCGAGCCAAAACGTGTATTTTATGTCATTTATGTCGGAATTATGCGTGGTTTGTGTTTTTGTTGTGATTTAGGACGAAAAGGTGAAAAGTGGAGAAAACACGGGCATTCACGAGCTTTTATCAAAGAAAAAGACGAAAGACGAAGTCAAGAAGTTAAGAGTGCAAAAAGAACGGAAGTCCAAGACCAATTCTGAAGATTTATCGAAGAAAAAGTCAAAAGACGGAAGTTTACTAAAAGTCGAAAAACTCAAGTCTTATTTATGAAGAAATGTCAAGACGAGTTTAAAGAAATCCCGAGACAAAGTCATTAAAGTCCAAGTATTAAGAAGATTAACAAAGGATTAAGAAGATCAAAGACTAAAGCATGCAATTAAAGAAAGAAGAAAGAGGGAGGAAGCTTCCTAAGCACCTCCCTAATCTCCCCTATAAATAGAACATTAGGATAATCATTTCATTTTGTTGGCTAGAGTGACACTAGTTCTTCCATTTTCATTACCTTGCACATTTAAATACATGTCATTTACTTAATTGTCAGATTTAAATACTTGTCTTGCACCTTAAATTCCTTTAATTTCAAGTAAGTTTCCTTTTAATTCTTGTCAATCTTTACTTTTTCTTGTTAATCTCCTATCTACCTTTCTTGTTTAATCTTTGATCTTTATGCTTTATGTTCATGTTCATGTTATTGAGTTTTTATTGATTTGATTAAAGTGGGTTTTGATTATTTTGATCAATATTGTTAGTTTTGTTGATTTGGATTGCTTGTTTATGATTAGTTAATCTTTATTGATTAGTATTGCTTAATCTTTTGGTTTAATTTGATGATATTTGTTTAGATTCGTGTTATGTGTTGCTTCCGTGTTCTTCGCTTTCTTTTCTGTTTCCCAGGAACATTCAGGATCAAGGCCCAAAACATTCCGAGTGAAGGTGTTTGTTGAAGAAGTTCCGGATCAAGGGCGTTCATCCGGAATAAGTGACATATTCCGGATCAGCCTCTCATTCCGAATCAACCAAACATTCCGGATCAAGGGTTTAGCCAAAGTGTTCATCCGGAATATCCAACATTCCGGATCAAGGAGACATTCCGGATCAGTCTTGTTTATCCGGAATAATTTAACATTCCGGATCAAACCTTTCATTCGGAATACCAAATATTCCGGATCAAGGAGTTTTATTGGGAATAATTAATTATTCCGGATCAAGGTCTTCATCCGGAATCTTTAACATTCCGAATCAAGGGATACATTCCGGATCAAGGGGATTCAAAATATTCCGGATCAGCAACATTCCGGATCAAGCTTAAGTATTCCGAATCAAGACTTTATTCCGGATAAGTGACATATTCCGGATAAAGGATTTATTCCGGATCAAGGGTTTTGGTAAATATTCCGAGTGAAGAAGAATCATTCCGAACGAAGGTGACATTCCGGATGAGTGATTATTCCGAACGAAGGTTTATTCCGGATGAGCTATTTTCAGGTTCTTTTTAGTTTCAGTTTTTAACTTTCTGTTTTTAATTTTCAAGCTTTACTTTTCCCGCTTTTTTCCTTAGTCGCACTTTAAGATTACTTGCCTTAGATTTATTTTAGCCTTGCCTTATTTTAAGTTTTAGTTGCGTTTTAAGTTTGCCTTAGATAGATTTAAGTTTGCATTATTTACATTAATTTCCTTTTAATTTCTCATCACGCTTTTAAATACTCGCCATTTATTTTAAATTAGACTTAGATTTACTTTAACGTCATTTTCATTTAAGTCTTGCACTATTTATTTTAAAAACAACCAAAAACATTCTTTTTCACCAAAAACAATTGAGTCGTACTTTGAACCGGAAATCAATTCGTTAAGATACCGAGAAACGAACTTTTTCAACCTAGCAAAATCTCTACATTAACAAGTTATAAGATTATTACAATACTATATATTAAATATATAAAAAATATACATACATATAAAACCGGGTTGACTCGACGGTTCAACCGGTTGAACCGGTTGACCCATGAACCGGTCATTAGACCGAGTCAACTAAAAAACCGGGTTTTAAAACATTGATTGTATGTGTTGGTTGTATAGGTGGAGGAGTAAGAAAATAATATATTAATAGAAGGTTAGGTTGGATGAGAGTGCGAATAAACATAGTCTTAGATCACATTTCTGCTCACTTTAGTTTGACCACATGCACTAGTCTTCTTTCACGTTGGGAAATGTTATGATAAGCACTCCATCTTTTATCTTTGTGTTGAATTCCTTGTAGACATCATCCTCATATAGATATATACAACTGGAGCATGTTCTCTTAATTTGCTTAGTCTTCGCGTAGGCTTCAATGAACAGGACATTTGAATACGAAGAATTACCTACCCTGACGTGTTTCAATTCTGTTGTCATGTTTACGTCTTCATAATCATCCCAGTTTCCCATTCCCATATCTAGGTATATGCATAAGCCTTCATTAGTCTGCGCCATTGTCTCATTTCCGGGGACATGTATGGATCGTTTTATGTTTCTAGTGTCAAAGTCACCGTTGTTTAGGTGTTCAAGGCCTTCATTGGTTTCATGTGTATATAGTGTATGAGGCACAAATTTGTCAAGAAACTTTTTCATGATTATCTCTAGCAACTCGCGTGATGAGATTCCATCATTCGAATCTGAAATCATGCATGGCACGCATTAAACAAAATTATGTTGTACTGGAACATAGAAGCTGCATGATTTACCTAATTAACGGGAAAATAAAGAAATACATTGATAACAAAGAGAAGATGATCACGTAGTATAAAAGAAGATGGAAATATTACCACCAGTATCGATATAATTAAAAACAGATCCACGTTGATTAGTTTCCACAGATGGACAGGACGGGAAGACGGATCTGATGATGTTATCTGAAGCAACATTCTGCTGCATAAAAATATATTTGATGAGATTAACACTAAGATTGAATACATGCATTAGTGATTATGTTTCACACACATGAAACATACCTTGGTTAGAGTTATCAATATCCCTACATCTTTTGTATCTTCTATGTTTTTGCATCTACTGTGAATATTATCCGCCACAGGTAGATAAACCCTACTGAAGAAAAACTTATCCTTTCCTTTAACTTCTATGGACAGGAAGTTTCTTTCCATGTCGGTTACAACACTTGTTGCACGCTCGTCTAGATTCGTGAGTCCCGTATCTATGAATGTGCACAGGCCTTCATCAGTCTCCTTCCACTTCTCGTCTCCAGGGGTACATATGTGTATCTTTAGGTCTTTAACTAGATTAATGAAAGATCCCATACACTACAACAATTTTCTACCCTAGGGACGACTAATTCGTCCCTAGGGACGCCACTAATCGACCCTAAACTCCTAGGGACGACTAAGTCGACCCTAGGAGGTTGTGCCTAAAAATTCGTCTCTAGGATCCTAGGGACGAACTCCTCTTTGTATCCTAGGGACGACTTAGTGGGTCCCGCAACCCACTACGTTGAAAAAATTGACTAACCTAGGGACGACCCTCTTTGTAACCTAGGGTCGACAAAGTCGTCCCTAGGTTATAAATAAAAATAATCTTTTTCAAAATTTTTCTTAAAAATTCTTTTTTTATTATTTTTAATAAAATCTTTTTTATAAATATTAAAAAAAACATTTTTAGAAAATAAAAAAAAATATATTTATTATCCTAGGGACGACTTAGTCGTCCCTAGGTTTAAAAATGCCCAGGTATTCAATACCTAGGGACGACTAAGTCGTCCCCAGGTATTGACACCTGGGCATTTTTAAACCTAGGGACGACTAAGTCGTCCCTAGGATGATAACCTGGATGATATTTAATATCCTAGGGACGACTAAGTCGTCCCTAGGTGTACCTGGGGGCTAAAAAAAAACTGGGCTATTTTGCAGTTTCCAGATTTTTTCCGGAACTTTTTCCGGACAAAATCCACAATTCAAAATGGCAGAATTCGACAAATACAGAATAATAACAAATCAATAAACGTTACAATACCATATTACGATAAATTATCCAACGTCACGATACAATATTCATCAAATACACTTATTCAATCCTAAATCAAATGTTTCAAACGCTACAAGTCTCAAACTTTATTAAACATGCATAATAAGAAAAATACTACCACAACCTCTACTCCGCATCCTCGTTAGGTGAAAAGTCACCTTCCCTATCGTCACCCTCCTCGTCACCCCCCTCGTCACTCCCCTCGTCATTCACCTCGTCATCGCCTGATAAGTCGTCACCACTGTTTTGTACATTCCTATCTCGACCCAACTCGTCAACGGACCGGTAATCATGCTCATGGGGATTTGTGATTACACGAGAACCTCCGGGTATGGATTGTGAAGTAGAGCCGATCTCATAAGCCGAGTGTGTGGTGGGACGATAACAATAGTTAAATGTGTTATTGTTGGTGACGGGAGCAATAGGATAAGTGCCGGTATAGGGAGGTTGGAGTGGTTGGAGATTGTCGGGCAAAGATGGTCGGTATGGGTCGATGGAAGGAGGTTGCACTGGTTGTGCCCAAGGATAGGGGGGTTGGACTAAATGAGCCCAATCAGGAGCTAGGGTGGGCATAACAAAGGGTCGGGGCGGGGGTACAAAAGTAGGAGGTCTAATTGGGTGATCAGTATTTGAGTTGTAGTTCTGGAAAAACTCACCCAATTGACTCTGATATTGCGCCATATGTTGGTACGACGTCTGACTATATTGTTGCGCCGCATCTGCCTTTAACGCTGCCAAGTAAGCCCGTTGCTGCGCCGCCTGATTCTCTTTCCTCAGCAGCTCCATCTGTCGCTCATTTCGTTCTATCAATTCTTGAAATTCACTACGAGAGGGAACATCTGGTCGACGTGGAGCACCCCGCCTGCGATAAGTTACAACAACAATGTTTCATTATATACAACAAGACATAAATATGAACAATTGATTTACATTTTGTTTTATTGAGGATATATAACCTGCGAGTTGTGTTATTGGCACCAGCCGGTAACTTTCTGCCTTGTCCCGACACATTTTGCTTATTTTGACTTGGCATGATTTGAGCCACTATTTCTTTATCAGACATGTGCGGGACTATACCGGCTCTCACTTGGTCACTGAGGGCTTTCATCTTTTGCTGGAAAAAAAAAACGATTTAAAACAAATGAAATTAGTTAATAAGGCATGTAAAGAGTTATATATTACTTACATATCTTTCCTCGTTTTCTTTACTTTTAAACGTGCCACCACTTGAGTGCCCCTTCCTCCATGTTTCAACCAGGTCCTCGTAAACCCCTTCCTTGACTTTCTGTAAAATCTCAAATAAATTAGTAACGAGCTATAATAAATAAACAATATAAACGCTTTTAAATAAATCACAAAAATTATAAAGAGTCTTACGTATTCATTCCTTCCTCGGGCGAATGGTTTTTTGCCTTGAGTGGTCGGTACCGTGTTTTTGGAACGATTAACAGTATTAACCTCACTTCTTGCCACCCTCTTTGGGTCTGACCACCACTGAACCAATTCAGCCCAATCACCTTCGGTTCTACTGTCCCACACACTCTCAGGCGGTACATGTTCTTGTGCCAGTGCGGGCGTCTCATATTTCGAATAAAAATGTTTCTTGATCCTGTTCTTGTATTTTCTATACAGCAACCTCAGATGATATTCCAACGCAAGCCTAACCCGAGTACACACCTTATACACACCAGTGCCACACACCACCTGAGTACGATCATTGTACCATGGCTCGAGGTCGAAATATGTCTGCATAAAAACATATGAATTTAAATAAACAAACAAATTAAACATAACACACATATCTAAATGTCGATAACAATAACAATATAAGTAAAATAAACAATTTTCACCTCAATTGTAGGATAAATATGAACTTTATCAGACTCTGGAATTTCGTCCCATTCGCAGTTCAGGGGAAGTGACCGGATTAATTCCCCCATAAGATGAGTCAACAATGATGCATAATCGCCCAGAAAATGGAAGGTTTTCAGATCTTTAAATTCAAAGCCAATTGTCAAAGGTTTTTCGTTATTATTTCTGTACGCCGTCCTTAATTTTCCTAGGTTGGTCACAAAGCGTTGATTTGAACCTACAAAAGATATGTTATTTACTCGTAAAAATTCAAGTGACATAAATTATAAATATCAGTGTTATAAAAAAATATAATGATTTCTTACGCTGACACTCGGCCAGTACAGGACGTGTGGGCCGTCTGGGTGGACTACCACCAGCATCCCCACCGTGTGACCTAGGAGCTACACATGCCATCTGTAAAATAACAAGTTCATATCAGTATACACATTTTATCAATATACACATTTTAACATATAAAAACATTTTCATTAAAAAACAAATTACACAATTTAATTAACCAATTAATACTAATACACAAATTCATATCAATATACACATTTTAACATATAAAAATGTTTTCATTAAAATACAAAATTACACATTTAAACAAATAAAAACAACTCATCATCATTTAAACGTATAACAATTGTTTCATTCAAACAACAACTTAAGCATATAACAATCGTTTACAAATAAAAAATTACACATTAAAGCATATAACAACTGTTTCATTCAAAATACAACTTAATATCAATTGTCATCATCTTCAGAATCATCGCTAGATAAAACTTCTTGAACATCATTATTATGGTTCACTTCATCATCATCCGACACTAAATCATCATCATCAACATCACCAATGACGTGTGCAACTACTTCATCATCTTCAATATTAATAATATCATCATCAACCGGTGGGGCGTCCACTTCCTTTGGTTGAGTATTTACACTCAAATCCGTAATACCTAAATTAGGCAAAGCAACAGACAGTGTAACATCTGATGAACTGCTACCATGTATAACATCTTCATCGGATTCTACCACATCTCGATGATAAACCTGTTCGACGACCTTCCAATGAAGCGGTCGTCTAGCAAGGTCTTCAAGGTAGAATACTTGTGTTGCTTGTGTCGGGAAAATGTATGGGTTATTTTGGTGAAATAGCCTATCGGTCAAAATATGATGTATGCCTTGCTCAGTGTAAGAACGTCTGTTGCGTTTGGTGCAATTGGTAGGGTTAATTGTGTCAAACCATTTACATCGAAACAACAAAACCTTGCGGTTGCCGATATAAGTGAGCTCCAGAATTTCTTCGAGTTGACCATAATACATCTCTCCATCAACCCCGGGTGTTGAAACTCCGCTGCATTGAGTGGTACGAAGTATATCGCGTTCACGTACCAAAAACTTCACACCGTTCACTATGCAAGAGGGGTATGTACATGAACTAATAGGTCCACATGCCAAAGAGAATAACTCGTCACTACAGCCCACACTCACTTTTTTTTCACGAGTCTACAAAAATGAGATACAAAAAGGTTTATTAGATGAGGAATAACTCCAAGGTAATATATCTAATGTATTTACCATGTTATTAAACCACGCAGGAAAACTCGTTTCCACATTATCAGGCACCTCTCTGCAAAGGTTCATGATATTAGCAGAAGTCATCGAGAAAGAATAATTTTCAAAATTATAAAAAATAGGAAGAAACATACTCGCTGTAAGCTGAGATGTCGGCTTCGACTTCAGGACTGTTGTTAAGTATAAACCACGTAACTACCTGCATGTCGTCATTAGTCATACGAGTTGGTTTGATTCCACCCGTCGGTGTGCATACGGTCCGGAACACCTCAAATTTATCTGGTTGTCCAGGCAAATCGTCTTCATTTCTGCCAAGGCGGTTAAATCTCGTCTCGACATCCTTAAGGTAACGCGAACAAAAAGTTAATGCCTCTTCTGCAACATAACCCTCAGCAATAGAACCTTCAGGCTTTGCTTTATTTCGTACATAATTCTTTAGCTTTTTCATGTATCTTTCAAATCGATACATCCACCTGCCGCGAGTAACGGAACCTAGAATAGCCTCATCGGGTAGATGTATAACCAAATGAGTCATTATGTCGAAAAAAGCAGGAGGAAAGATTTGCTCTAAATTAACCATCATAATGATCAATTTGTTTTTAGCTTCTTTCATGTCCTGCACAGTCAAACTTCGAGCACAAAGCTGCTTAAAGAATAAGCAAATGTCGATTATAGGTTTTGCAACGTCTTTGGGCAAGTATTGTTGCACTCCATAAGGAAGTAACCGATGCATCATTATATGACAGTCATGAGATTTCAAGTTCGTTATATTGTCATCATCAGCGGTCACTTTTTTCTTGAAGTTGGATCCAAAGCCATCAGGTAGTCTGACTCCTTTAATGAATTTACAAAAAAGTTTTCTTTTTTCTGGAGTGAAAGAGAACTTTGGATGAGGCTTATCGAACTTCCCGTTATCTTTTTTAACTAACCACAACTCCTTTCGAACTCCCATTTTTTCTAAGTCTAGCCTTGCCTTTGGCGTGTCTTTGGATTTGTCGTTCTGTAACAGGGTATTCAGTAAAGCCTCAAGGAAATTCTTTTCGATGTGCATGACATCGTAACAGTGTTTTAGTAGAAGAAAGGGCCAATACTCAAGATCCCAAAAGATAGAACGCTTACTCCAGTTCAATTCAACATCTCGATTTTTGGGGCGGTTCTCTTTGAGAATTAGTTTATGTTTCCCCGGTTTACGTTTAAAGAATTTACTAATCTGCAATTGAATATCAAGTTCTGAAAACTTTCTTGGTTTAGGCTTATTTTCGGGAAAACCGTAGAATTCCTTGGATTTTTTCCGATCTGGATGATTTGTTCTTAACCATCTTCTGTAACCAACATAAACGATTTTGCTGTTGATACGCATCGATGGAGTGTCAACATTACAAGTAGGGCATGCGAGGTACCCTTGCCCAGTCCACCCAGACAAACTACCTCGAGCTGGAAAATCATTGATGGTCCATAAAACCGCCGCTTTCATTTTGAAATGAGTACCCGTAGCAGCGTCTTTCGTCCAGACTCCCTCCCATAAATCTTTGAGTTCTTTAATTAGAGGCTGCAAGTAAACATCAATGTCCTTTGCAGCTGATTTAGGGCCGGGAATTAACATCGTCAACATTAAAGAAGTTTCTTTCAAACACATCCACGGTGGTGTGTTGTATGTTGTCAATATAACCGGCCACATGCTGTAAGCTTGGCTCATCATGCCATAAGGATTAAAACCATCAGCAGCCAACCCTAATCGAACGTTTCTAGGGTCACAAGAGAACTCAGGTTTCATCATGTCAAAATATTTCCATGCTTTGCCGTCACAGGGGTGATTCATTTTACCGTCTTCCTTAGACTGTCCGGTCGCATGCCAAGTCATCCACTTTGCTATGTCTTTTGTGTTGAACATACGTTGTAGTCTAGGTGTTATCGGAAAGTAACGCACCACCTTGTTGGCAACTAATTGCGTCCCCTTTTTCTTCTTTGGGTTTTTCCATCTGCTCGCGTTACAGATTGGACAAGTTTGCCTCTCCTTGTTTTCCGGTGATCCCCAATATAAAAAACAATCATTTATACAAGCATGGATCGATTCGTATCCTAACCCGATCTTTTTGTATGTCTTTTTTATTTCATAGTATGAAGACGGGAAATTGTATCCTTTACTAGGGGAACATGCCTTTTGGAGAAGAGCTAGAATTTTGTTAAACCCGGCATCAGTTATTTTGTGTAAAACCTTGATGTGCGAAATCTCTGATGTAAATTCCAATGTGGTCATATCACAACCCGGGTACAACTTTTGGGCAGACCTAGCGAGTAACTCTTCAAACTCGTTACTAGGACCCGATGTTTGGGTTGGTTGAGGACCGGTTGTTTGAGTTGGTGGAGTTTGAGAGGGTGGAGTTTCAGATGGTGGATTTGGAATATTATTTGCAGAAATATCTTCGAAGAACGCATCCATGTGAATTCGATCAGGTGAATGTGGTAATAGTGGAGGTAACGGAAGAATTGGTTCACCGTGATATATCCAAGTGGTGTAATGTTTGTCAAACCCGAATTTGGATATGTGTGCCTCGAGTTGGCCGAGGGTAACCAACTTTTCACGGTTACAACAATGACTACATGGGCAACGGAGCTTTTGTGAGATGGGGTGCAAAAATTTCTCACAATCCTGGATGAATCCAAAAAGACCATCTAAAAACTCATTGGAATTACGATTGTTTACAGTGGTCCAACTCTTATCAATTGTCATAACTGCGTTGCAAATAAAAATACTCAGATAAATTATTTTTTTTATACGTAAAATGTCATACTAACAAAATGAATATGAACTCTTTTTTTTCTTCCTAGTGCAACTATGGAAGGCAATCCTAACCCACCTTTTGAATGTTTCGTCCCATATATGAATGCGTATAACCGGTTTACTATTTGAGTAAATTTCGGCAGCATTTCCCCTCTACTCCCCAAATATGTGTTTAAAGACATATTCGTAGGAGTAAAGGAGAAACACTGTCGAAATCATCTCAAACAATAAACCAGTTATACGCATTCATATCCTAAATGAGACGAAACATCAAAAAGCAGTCCCAAACAGGGGACTTTCCGAAATTAATTCCTAATAAATTAATTTCGGACGGGTTTTCTATAGGTTGATTAACTTCGGACGGGAATTTTCCGAAATTAATCGATAAAATCCTAAAATATTCCTAAAATTATTTACTACAAAGACTAACAATCATATATCATATATATATAATATAATAAACATATGCATAATATTAATTACACACCTCGGTCACGACTGGAATAAGCAAAGATATAAAGATAGAAAAAGAGGTCCGGATGAGGAAGTTGTCCCGACTGTCCTGTGACTCGGTTCCCTTCGACTGTGACTCGGGTCTCGGCTACGAGAAACATATAAAAAAAATTAAACTCATGCTAAATCAATTAAGCCGAAATCATCTATATATATATATATTAAGCACTATATACAACAGAAATCAACTATATATATATTAAGCCGAAATCAACTAAGCCTAAATCAATTAAGCTTAAATATAATCCGAAATCATAAGGCAAAATATTAAGCCAAAATCACCTTTATTGGTGGTGGTGGCTACTGCTGCTGTCGGTGGTGGTGGCTACTGCTGCTGCTGCCGGCGGCGGTGGTTGCTACTGCTGCCGCGACGGCAGTGGTGGTGGTGATGGCTACTGCTGCTGATGTGGTGGTGGTGTTGCTGCCGACTGCCGCAACGGTGGTGGTGGTGTTGTTGCTACCATAAAAACATTATACATTATACACCAAAAATAAACATTATACCAAAATTAAAAATAGAAAAATCAATTACCTTTAAAAATAGAAAAATTAAACTAGTGGTGGTGGTGGTTTTGCTACTGTCGTACAGCCGCCGACTGCATCGCGGTGGTGGTGGTTTTGCTACCATAACAAAAATAACATTATACATTATTACAATTCCTAAAAATTATAGAAAAATTAAACATTATAGAAAAATTATACATTATACAAAAATTAAACATTATAAAAAAATTATAAAAACTAATAATTAAACTAATAATTATACATTATTATCAATTACCTAATTTGATGGTGGTGGTGGAAATGAGACGGTGGTGGAGACGGAGATGAGACGGTTGGTCGGATTGATGGTGGGTGGGAATGAGACGGATGGGAGTGGGAGTGGTCGGATTGATGGTGGGTGGGAATGAGACGGATGGGGGTGGTGAATGGGATAAGGTGAGTTGATGGTGGTGGTCGTCGGTTGAATTGATGGTGGTGAAGAAGAATGGTGGTCGTCGGTCGTCCCGGTTTTTTTTTTTTTTTAGCAATAATGAAGAATGAGATAGAGAGGATAAGGTGAGTTACTGTAAATGAAGCCTAGGGACGACTTGGTCTTTGTAACCTAGGGACGACTTAGTCGTCCCTAGAATAATAATAAATAATTTTTTTTTTCGTTTATAAATAATACTTAGGGACGACTTTTGGAACCTAGGGACGACTAAGTCGTCCCTAGGTGTATACCGGGAAAACTTAAACCCAAAGCGGGTTTTTTAAAATTTCACCGAAAATTTCAACTTTTCCCAAAAAATTTGCTAAGTGTTGGAGGGCTTTTTTAGGGACGACTTTCTTTAATATTTAGGGACGACTAAGTCGTCCCTAGGTATTTTTCATACATTTAATATACATTTTACCTTCTATGTAATAAAATTAATAATATAAATTAATAATAAAAATCAAAATAAATTATTATAATTAATATTAAAATATACGTTATACTTAGTTTGTAATAATTAATAACCGACGAGTCCATATGTTAGGGTTATACGTTATAGGTTCAACCGACGAGTCCATATGTTACGGTTATACGTTATAGGTTCAACCGACGAGTCCATATGTTAGGGTTATACGTTATAGGTTCAACCGACGAGTCCATATGTTAGGGTTATACGTTATAGGTTCAACCGAGGAGTCCATATGTTACGGTTATACGTTATAGGTTCAACCGACGAGTCCATATGTTAGGGTTATACGTTATAGGTTCAACCGACGAGTCCATATGTTACGGTTATACGTTATAGGTTCAACCGAGGAGTCCATATGTTACGGTTATACGTTATAGGTTCAACCGACGAGTCCATATGTTACGGTTATACGTTATAGGTTCAACCGACGAGTCCATATGTTAGGGTTATACGTTATAGGTTCAACCGACGAGTCCTTATGTTAGGGTTATACGTTATAGGTTCAACCGAGGAGTCCATATGTTACGGTTATACGTTATAGGTTCAACCGACGAGTCCATATGTTAGGGTTATACGTTATAGGTTCAACCGACGAGTCCATATGTTAGGGTTATACGTTATAGGTTCAACCGACGAGTCCATATGTTAGGGTTATACGTTATAGGTTCAACCGACGAGTCCATATGTTAGGGTTATACGTTATAGGTTCAACCGATGAGTCCATATGCTAGGGTTATACGTTATAGGTTCAACCGATGAGTCCATATGCTAGGGTTATACGTTACAGGTTCAACCGATGAGTCCATATGCTAGGGTTATACGTTATAGGTTCAACCGATGAGTCCATATGTTACGGTTATACGTTATAGGTTCAACCGACGAGTCCATATGTTAGGGTTATACGTTATAGGTTCAACCGACGAGTCCATATGCTAGGGTTATACGTTATAGGTTCAACCGACGAGTCCATATGTTAGGGTTATACGTTATAGGTTCAACCGACGAGTCCATATGTTAGGGTTATACGTTATAGGTTCAACCGATGAGTCCATATGCTAGGGTTATACGTTATAGGTTCAACCGACGAGTCCATATGTTAGGGTTATACGTTATAGGTTCAACCGACGAGTCCATATGTTAGGGTTATACGTTATAGGTTCAACCGACGAGTCCATATGTTACGGTTATACGTTATAGGTTCAACCGACGAGTCCATATGTTAGAGTTATACGTTATAGGTTATACGTTACAGGTTCAACCGAGGAGTCCATATGTTACGGTTATACGTTATAGGTTCAACCGACGAGTCCATATGTTAGGGTTATACGTTATAGGTTCAACCGACGAGTCCATATGTTAGGGTTATACGTTATAGGTTCAACCGACGAGTCCATATGTTAGGGTTATACGTTATAGGTTCAACCGACGAGTCCATATGTTAGGGTTATACGTTATAGGTTCAACCGACGAGTCCATATGTTAGGGTTATACGTTATAGGTTCAACCGACGAGTCCATATGTTAGGGTTATACGTTATAGGTTCAACCGACGAGTCCATATGTTAGGGTTATACGTTATAGGTTCAACCGACGAGTCCATATGTTAGGGTTATACGTTATAAGTTCAACCGACGAGTCCATATGTTAGGGTTATACGTTATAGGTTCAACCGATGAGTCCATATGCTAGGGTTATACGTTATAGGTTCAACCGATGAGTCCATATGCTAGGGTTATACGTTATAGGTTCAACCGACGAGTCCATATGTTACGGTTATACGTTATAGGTTCAACCGACGAGTCCATATGTTAGGGTTATACGTTATAGGTTAAACCGATGAGTCCATATGCTAGGGTTATACGTTATAGGTTCAACCGATGAGTCCATATGCTAGGGTTATACGTTATAGGTTCAACCGACGAGTCCATATGTTACGGTTATACGTTATAGGTTCAACCGACGAGTCCATATGTTAGGGTTATACGTTATAGGTTCAACCGATGAGTCCATATGCTAGGGTTATACGTTATAGGTTCAACCGACGAGTCCAAGTGATCAAATATTGGCGGGAAATGTTGGCGGGAAATGCTGGCGGGAAAATGTTGGCGGGAAAGCTAGGGTCGACTAAGTCGTCCCTAAATGTGTCGACCCTAAATTTTTATCTTTATTTATGGTAGCTCTTATCCTCACAAACTCTTATCCACACAAACTCTTATCCTCTCATACCAAACTCACCACCACCACCACCCGATTTTGCATAATATGGATCCGCTTGAAGCTTATAAGTGTACATGTAGAAAGGGATATATTGTGTTGAGACAGTCACATCAACCTCATAGCTTTGGTAAACTTTACTATGCATGTCCTCTTTCGAAGGTAAACAATCAAATGTTTTAGTTATGTAATACGTGTGATTATTAAAATGACATGTCATGTTATTTGTTTACTTTGTAACAGCCAAAAACAGATGATTATGGATGTAAATATTTTAAATGGAAGGATGATTTTGATCTCGAACTCCGTATAAGATCTTCCCCTGGATCTTCAACACCTCAAGGTTCACGTCCAAGTTCTTCTACAGGTCCTTCTCAATCTGCATCAACTGAGTGCTCTAATTGCAAGATCAAAGATCTAAAGATAAAGATGCTAGAGACAAGACTAGAAATGGAAAGGCATCCTGAAGACCACGCATGTCAATCGGCTGCAATACTTCATGAGTTTTTAAATGATATGGAAAATCTTAACTTTGAGTAGTAATCTATTTGTTATTTTAATGTGTTAATTTGTATTTTATTATTATGTGTTAATCTGTACGTTTAGTTTTAACTAGTTTGTAATGTGTTTTTTTTTTCTTATTTATGAATCTATTTGTTATTTTAATGTGTTAATTTGTATTTTAACTAGTTTGTAATGTGTTTTTTTTCTTATTTATGAATCTATTATCGTTGTAACTAGTTTGTAAGTGTTAAATATATATCTAAATTTTTTTTTAAATATGTATAAATTTTTTTTAAATATGTATAAAGTTTTTTTAATATGTATAAAGTTATTTTTAAATATGTATAATTTTTTTCTAAATATATAAATTTTTTTTAAATATATATAAAGTTTTTTTTAAATATGTATAAATTTATTTTTAATATGTATAAAGTTATTTTTAAATATGTATAATTTTTTTCTAAATATATAAAAAAATTTTAAATATATATAAAGTTTTTTTTAAATATGTATAAAGTTATTTTTAATTAAATATATATATTTTTTTAAATATGTATAAAGTTTAAATAATTTTAAATAAATAAGATAACCTAGGGACGACTAAGTCGTCCCTAGGAATTGTGGTCCCCTCTTTCATTTTAAACTTTTTAAATAAAAAAAATTTATATTAATTTTAAATATATAAAAAAGATTTAAAAATCAGAATAATAAGTTTATTTAACCTAGGGACGACTAAGTCGTCCCTAGGGTTTGTGGTCCCCTGTTTCTTTTTAAACTTTTTAAATAAAAAAAATTTATATTAATTTTAAATATATAAAAAAGATTTAAAAACGGAATAATAAGTTTATTTAACCTAGGGACGATTTAGTCGTCCCTAGGTTTGTGGGAACCACTTTTTCCCCTCAGACCTTTTGACCAAGTTTTTTTGTAAAACTGGTGGGGCCTCCCTTAATCTAGGTAGGGGTGAGCATGGTTCGGTTTGGTGCGGTTTTTGACTAAAACCGAACTGCAACCGCATTTGCGGTTTATATAAAAATAGAAACCGCACCGAACCAAAAACCGCGGTTCCGGTTTTGCGGTTTTTTTGCGGTTTTTGCGGTTTTGCGGTTTTTAACTGCACCGAACCATTACTTGTGACTTATATAATAATTGTGGTTTTTTGTTTAAAATGTTAATTTTTTTCGGTTATAAAAATGTATAAATTGAATCTAACAAACACTTTACTAATAACTTATATGAATATCAATGATAATATGCACTAGAAGTCTTATAACTCGCATAAAATAGTCGATGTGACGTTTTTTAGTATAAAATAGTTATTGTGTGGTGCGGTTCGGTTTTGCGGTTCGGTTTTACGGGCGAAAACCGAAACCGAACCGCATTTGCGGTTTTTTCTTTTTCTTAAAACCAAACCGTCGGTTTTTGTCGTGGTGCGGTTTCTGCGGTTCGGTTTTTGCGGTTTTTTGCGGTTTTGCGGTTCGCGGTTTGGTTTCTGCTCACCCCTAAATCTAGGGACGACTAAGTCGACCCTAGAAAAAGGGCGACCCTAAAATCATTATTGTTGTAGTGCATACTTAAGCGTTCAAGGCCAGCACTGGTTGCAAACAACCTGGCTGTATATGGTATCCTTTCAAATATAGAGTGACTATCGTCCACAAATTTATTCAGCCCCCCATGATAATTCAGATCTGAATATCAATCGTATATGTGAATGAACGAATTTATTCAATATATTAATCATCTTCAATAGAGGAGCGCTCATTGCAGAACTTGCAGAACCGTACAGAACTTAAATAACCATAGTAATCAAACTCTACTACACCCTAAAATTTAAACCCTAGACACTAAATCATAAACCCTAAAGCCTAAATCCCAAATCATAACCCTTAAAACCTAAATCTTAGACCCTAAACATGAAATCCTAACGCCTAAAATAAATAATAACTTGTAGTTCTGCAAGTTATTAACTTGTTTGCATTTAACACTCTAAACCATAGGGTAATGAACACTCCAGAATATATATAGTGATGTATCATACAGTATGCAATAAAGAAGATAATTGAAAACCTTTGAGACAGCGTTCATAATCATATCCACGTCGAGTAGTTCCCAAGGCTGAACGAAACTGGATGATTGATCGGGTGACCAAGTTCGAAGCAGTGATCAGTTTCTTCATAATAAACGAAGCCATATGCGGATCCCTGCTGATCAATAACTAAAATATATATAGTGATTCAAACCAGAGATGTTTTGGTAGCTGCTTTCGTATGATTAAAAGGATATATATATGTTGATGTCGTCGTATATACGTGATAATGGTGGAAGGGCTTTGCGCCTTTGCAGAATTTTGGGCACAATATGCAAGTATTATTATTAGGGTTACCGACAAGATACTTTCTTAAGATTTTGTTAGTTGTAAGAATGGGCTTTGAAAACAAATAAGAATTCTTGTTTATTTATTTTTTTGAGTCTATCTTTTCGAAAGGCGCTTATCGTCCAAGGAGAACTCACAAGTGATACTTTTACGCTGAAGCGTTAGAAACGAGAATTAAAAATCACAACATTCATCGTTTCTAAATACTACTTCAATATGCTTCGCCCCAAACATAAGCCATAATCTTATTGCTAATGTTTTCGTATCTCATTAGCAATGATAACCCGATCGATACATATATAGTTTAGATACCCTAACAAAGACTAACTTGGGCTTGGCACACGACTAACAATTTGATCTAATAACCTTTTGGATTTTTGGTTGCGAGCCACTCGTATTACATCACGATGGGCCAAAAAACCGTTCATACACTTTTCGATGCTAACTATATGCGCAATATTATTCGTTTTTACTGCAATTTGGCAATATTAATACGTGTTTTGAAAGTTACTTCCCGAGGTAGGTTAACTTATGATCCCAGTAGCTAGACACATGCATAAAAGAAACGCAAAGAAAAAAGTCTAACTAATTAAGGAAGACGAAGCATGTATCACCTACTACCAAAGGTGGTTCATCCATTACATGGTTGTCGTGGTACACGCAAGTTGTTCTGTCGGAACCAAGTTTCTATATATATATATGATCGGTATCTGGCATCGTTTCCATTGCTTAATGTGGTAAAAGGTCATGTTTGGTTTATAAAATGCTGTGTTCTGGTAATAACAACCTGAACTGCTAGTATGTTTTGCAACTTCCAAGATAATACGGAGAGAACCTTGTAAAGACTAATTATGTGATCCAAGCGGCTAAAAACAACCATAACATGAGGCTTCTAAAGGCATCTAGAGGCTACGATGGAGTCAGAAAGTATACATGACAGGCATTATAACTATTGCCACTTACCTTCCTTGCATCCAAAAAACTGTCTATTGGTTGCCAAGCCGTGAAAGCAGCTCTTGCACATTACACTTGTGATGAAAACCTTGATGCTCATTTCTACCAGGATATGATGTAGCATAGAAGTTAAAATGCACCCCCAAACATCATGAAACAAGCTCCAGCTAAACGTTGCTCCTCAAGTCCATACAGATACTCCTAACTGTTTAGATGCAACTAGGCAAAGGTCATTCTGGAAGTATGGATATCTCGAGACCCAAAACCAAGTTCGGTCTATTTCTCCAAATCAATGTATCGGATAACACAAATAACCTAACTTGAACTATCTAGCTATTTCAGCAAGACGAGCTATTCAAGCTTCATGATATAATATCCACACAAGCTAGTACTGGTAAATTTCTTAAAAAGAATCCAGACAACACAATGTATAATTAAAAAATATGGATGTTCACATTTGTAATTTAAATACCAAATGTACACATTCCAACTGAAATTCAGTAAAGAAGTATTGATTTAATGATTTGATCAAGAGTTAAGTAATTGAATGTTAAGCCTTCTTAGCCATACAGAATGAAGAATCATGTGAAACACATCTAACTGTTTTGCTGGATAGTTAACCATGAAGTGTCTTTGTACTTCCATCACTCGTTTCTGCATTTCCAAGTACTTCGAAAAAGGTATATCTTGCAATATTAAGATCCGGAATCTTATCTACGGGTACTTGAACAGAAAACTGACTCCAATCCAAGACATCACTATATGGTAAAACATAATTACTCTTGATCACTACCGGAATACATCCCACATAGATCGATTCTGAAACCCTAGCACTCGCAACTTCATATCCACTAGGACATAGACAATACTTACTTTGAGTCAATAACTTGGTATAGTTTAGACCTTTGGGAAGGTAATGGTAAACTTGCATATCATTATCTTCTTTGTTTCCCCAATATTCAAATAACTTTTCTCGTACATCACCGTGGCTTCCACCTGCAAAGAATGCAAGGATTGAACGATTATATATAAGGTGATATCCCACCACTTGAGATTGGAATACCATTGTATGGCGCATTAATCTCCGCCATTGACACATCCCTATTTGGAACAAAACCTTCTGAGGTGTTGGCATTGCAAAGCACTCTTATGACATTCTTAAAGAGTTTAGTGTTTCGCTGCGAGGCATGTGGGCCCTGTCGCACATATGCTAAAAATTGTTACAGTTGGTAAAAGGTTTAACATCTAGAGATTTAACAAATAAATCGCCCTTATACAAATAGTCAGATGTATTTCGATATATATGGATGGTTTTATCTAAATTTGAAGAATTTAAATGTACGTACCCAATCATGACAAGACACATAGAAATGATCGGCACCATTGCTACGGTTCCAATAAGGGTACTTTTGTGCAATGACACCAATATAGTCTCCGAATATCTCTTGTATTCTCTCTCGAAAAGTAATGATATCCGACATTTTGAATAGGTAATGAACAATCTCGTATACACTCAATGGGATAAGGAACGCATGTGCTTCATCTGGATGGTTAGCTGCTACAAAGTATCCTTTTTTTTCCATCTCCTCGATGAAAAGACCCTCGGAACTATATATATCTTTCATCGGTCCTCTATGTGCCAACGGGATCTCTCCTTCCTTATATGTCCATATCTTGAACGTCTTAATCATCTCAGTATGACTCCTGGAGAATCAACCGAAATCTAACTAAATGTCCAAATATTTACATAATATTATCTAGAAAAAAACTAAGAATAAATAGTTAGCAAACTTGTATAATTCGAACCCTTAACTGGAAAAAGGCAGCAGAATTCCTGTATGTGGCTCCTTCGGGGATGAAACCTTCACTCATTAGAGTAGATGCAGAGATGTTGTTAACAATGGCTTGCTGAATTCTGGCTCGTGCTTTTGCTAACTGTTCTTCAATCCTTCGCAATCTAATATCATACTTCTAATGAACAAACATAAAAAAACGAGTTACAAAACCAATTCGCAAAGCACATTGCCAGTTTGCTACATACTAATAAAATCAAAAGAATGAAAGCAAACAATACTTTGATCTCGGGCGCGTTCTCATGTTGCAGAAATCCGGAGGCTGATGTTGAGAAAAGATTATAAGTCTGGTTTATAGGAGATAAATAAACTATGAGAAGAAGAAAAGTAATTAGGGTTATTGTGATGGTGAGTTTGGTTGTAGCTGCCATATTTTGCTTTCCCTATTGATTGTGCATGTCAATCTTTTGTATGTGCAAATGCATATGCATACAGTGATACTGAACAGAAAATGAGATGAGATGCACATGAGATTTTGGTCATCTTTAATTAAGGCATAAAAGAATGAATAATGATATAGTTAAGAGTTTAACCAACATTTGAGATACGCAATAGAATGATATTTTTGGGATATATATCATTTTTCAATTTATATGATACGAGTTAATTAGTAATAACAAAATGATATGTGGCCAGTAAGTCTTTTTTGTTTCCCCAATATTTGATAGTTTTTTCGCGCACGTCACCATCGTTTCCACAGGCATGACAGCAAGCAGCAAACGCACATGTGGATTTGTGGCGCTTACAAATAGTAACACTAAACCATTGCCACTTACCTACGTTTGCATCCAAAATCCTGTAGGTGCAAGCCATGAAAGGCTAGAAATATCTTGCATATTGCACTTTGTGATGAAACCACGATGCTCATTTCTACCATGCAGTGTAACATAGAACTTGAAACATACCACAAACGGTCACGAAACAAGCTAATAAACGTTGTTCCTCAAGTTCATACTACTACACAGAGATGCAACTGAAAAATGGCCATTGGGACCCAAAACCAAGTGCGTCTATTTCTCCAATTCCATCTGTTGTATAACATATATAACCTTTACTCGCCTACAACAACGTTGATCAATGCACACAGAAAGTAGCTGTAATACAAGTAACTAGTTTTGTAATCGAGGATTCATCTTACATTCAACTACTTGGAGGCTTGGAGCCTCATGAAAACTCGGACAAACTAACAAGCAAACTTCAAGATTCATGATCTAATTTCATAAAAGTTAGAAACCAAAAGCATATATTGCAAGAAATTTCAACATATAGTTAACAAGAGATGTTGCCGCAATGAAATATCTCAGACAACGCAAACCCATGTTTCATCAAAATTGACACAAATCATTCTTAGTTTTGATCTCACAGCAAAATTAAATATCACTACAACATAAAAAAAGAGCAATTCGATAATAAACGAAACAACCTTTTCGCAAAAGTTATCAACGGTAACGACGAAGGGACAAAGTGTTGTTTCTCTTCCAGGTAGCCCTTCTTGATGGTCTTTGCTTGTGGTTCAAATGCCCCTTACCACGGAGTCCTCTGTACTTCTTACCAGCAGATGTTAATCCTCTAAGCTCTCTGTGCTTGTGCACAGGGTTGCAGATCCAGTTGATCCTTGGGTCATTACGGATAGCAGCATGTGCAGGATCCACCAAGATCACCTCAAAGTACTTGTAAGTTGAGTCCTGCAATTAAAACTTTTACTCAATGGCCAAACAAAGTAGAAACTCACTCCATTCCACAGAATTCAGACTAACCAAGACAAATTTGATTGTTTACTTGTACAAACACAAATAACTCGTTTACTTACTTAAATTTGACCCGTTTACTTTTCAGGCTGATACACATTGATAAGTAAATGGGCCAAAACTGTCACCTCAATAATTCCTAATTGGCTTTGTTGTCTTTAAAAAAATAATGATGAGACCAGTACTTAGAAACAGAAAGATAGATGTGCGTATGTTAGTATATAATAGATTTATACCTCATTGAGCCAATAAGAGTTAAGAACCTTAAGGCCACCCAATTTCCTCCCAGCTCGTTCCTCAGCAACTGACCTTTTGCTCCTTTGAAATTTCAGCTGGGTAACACCCTGGTTTGTAGGCTTTCCATACACAATACCTTTAGGAACTGGCCTCTTCCTTCCACCACGCCTCACACGTACCCGGTAGATCACATAACCCTATATACATATACATGTTAATATTGATTTATCACAACATATAAAAAAAGCTGTTAACTCGCAACTCAAAATCATATATGAAAGTTGTGGCTCAACTACCGACGTGACTCAAAGAAGTTGTGATATAAAAATTAACACTAATAAGTCGTAACATATCATACAGATCCTAAGTAAGGAGTATTGACATTGTGCATCTAATGATTCATTTCTTGTTATTCTATAATCCCAACACTAGACAAAATGCTCTAAAGCTTTAACGTTTTAAGTAGGAATGTAGGACAGTGTTCCATACATATACTTTGGCAGGTTTACAGGCATAACAAGTGATAGTAAAAACAAACATGCCCAATTACACAAAATAACATCATTTCCAAATGGCTAAATTTTACGATTAACAAATGAACACCTTTTTAATCACAAGTTATATTAGATAAAAAGGTACCAACACACAATAGTCCTCAAAACTAACAAACAGTGAAATGCTATCCTTGGTCACCATGACACTCATTTGTACTAGCAATTACCATAAGGGGGTGTTTGTTTAAACTTTATACGTTAGCTTATGAGCTTATTTGATTTCGGAATACACTTCATAATCCTAAACTCTGGTTTATTTTGGGACTAGTAAAATTATATAAACACACAAGTCTCAAAATAAGCCGGAAGATTAGAACTAATAAAAAAAAGCTTACAAACCACATATAAGCTTAAACAAACACCCCCTAAAACTCAATAAAGTATAACCGCATGATAACTAAACAATGCTAAAATCAATACTTTGCCCTATTTTATCCTTGAACACCATATTGGGTTACATTTATACTTAAAACAGCTATAAAAACTGAACATTTCATCTAGTGGTTGACGATTATAAAAATTATACTAGCTTTCACGCATTCAAACATATTACAGAAATTAGCTAATCTTAGGTAGTGTTTGTTACAGCTTAAAAGTGGGCTTATGAGCTTATTTGATTTTCGCCTAATATTTCACAAGCCCCAAACTTCCGGCTTATTTTGAGACTTGAGGGCTTATATAAGGTTCGGCTTATGAAACATAAGCCCATTTGGGCTTAATTATCATAAACCCTGAACTTTCTAAACTTATATAAGCCCTCAAGTCTCAAAATAAGCTAGAAAACTGGGGCTTGTGAAATATTAGGCGAAATCAAATAAGGTGATAAGCCCACTTGCAAGCTAAAAAAAAACGAACACCCCCTTAACCATTTTGATCAACAACAAACATCCGATTTAACATATGAGAAAATTAGAAATAAAAAGAAAAGTAAGCACCTGTTTGGCTTTGTAACCCATGCGACGAGCCTTGTCGGGACGGGTGGGGTGAGTGACCCTGACAATGGAAGGAAGCTGACGATACTCCCAGCATCTGACACGTTGCAAGAACCTCATCACATCTGATTGTTTCTTCCTCCATAGCTCCGACACATATGTGTATGCACCTGTTTTTATTAACAACAAATCAATTTAACGAATATACAAATTCATCAAAATAATAATAATAAATCTTTGTGAAGTTTTTTTTACCCATTGTTGTTGTTGTTGTGCTCTCTGATCTGATGGCTGCTGCGAAGAAATGTGATATGTGAAGAGAGAGGTGTGGATTAGGGTTTTTGAGACCGAAATGGCCTTGGGTTGTAATTTGGGCTATTTTGAAGTGGGTTGTGGGATTAGATGGACTTAGAGTTAGCCCAAGATAAACTGTGTTAAATGTTTAAAATGATAGGGTCCATTATAAAGCCAAGTTTTTTTTTGAACGAACCATAAAGCCAAGTTAACCTCAAGTTTTTAGCTCGGTTTGAAAATCACATGTTAGGCTCAAACGTGGCTCCATAGCTCGACAAGTTTTAATCGTCTAAGCTTGAGTTTGGCTCTACTAATATTCGAGTAATGGTCGAACTTGACTTGAAAAGTTTGGTTACTGCATAAATGTTGTATTCAATAGCCAAACTTATTAATAAAGTCAAAAAATTACATGATAGAGTAAATATATATACTAAGGGGTGTTTGAGATTACTTATTTAAAATAGATTATGTGTTTTGAAAATAGATAATCAGATAATCAGTTGTTATAAAACGTGATTTTAAAAAATAGTGTTTGGATTTAATTATGTGGTTTTAAATCATAATAATTAAATAATTAAGTTCTTTATTATTTAACAAGTTAGATTATTCAACAAACTAATAATAAAATTACTAAAATGGGCATCAGTATTATCGAATTCATTTTGCTTAAAATCTATAAATTTATATCTGTTATAAGAATAACAGTTGTATATACTAGTAGTCTTGTACATGTTAACATACAAAGTATTGAGAACATAACAATATACTAAACGAAAAAAAAAGAAAGCATCCAATAAAAAATTATACAGTACTTATCTACAAGTAAAAAAAATAAATGCTTTATATTTTTATCATTCTACATTCTTACTTATGCACCACACATCACTTATCCTCTTATAATATATCTACTCACTTTGTCTTCCCCAAACCACCACTCCATATATATAAAGATTTACCTACAGCGTCATCTCTATTCTTTACCATCATTTCATCATTGCTCTTAAGAAAAACCTAACCAATTCGAATCTTCGAAAAAGATACGAAAGGACACCATTTTTTCCTATTGTGAATGTTCGTTTCTATGCATCATATTGTTTTGTTGACTGATTATAAACTCGATTTCAAGATGATTGGTGAGCATGCAATTTTAACAAGGAAAGTATCAAGGACAGTCTTGTAATTTTGTTACATGGGGAAATCACGTTTTTGCAAAAGCATGTAGGCAGATGCTTTTTCAGAATGACGTTTTGATGGTTTCAAAACGCAGATAAGTGCTTTTGAGATATTTCTATCCAAACACTTTTCGTTAGATTATTTCGTTTCGAAAACGTAATAATCAGATAATCACCCTGCAAACGCACAGCCAAACACCCTCTAAATATAATTACGGTTTAAATATCTTTCAACGATAAATATTTAAGTATTATACATATATATACATTAGCATTACCTTGTTGATATGAATACGTATAAACAGTATTATGTACATGAAAGATCGAAAAGCTCCGTATAAGCTTGAACTTGAGTTGGGGCGTTTATGTGTTTTAAGCTTGTTTATTGGGTTAGGGTTCGAGCACGGGGTGGAACCACCTTGTAGGTAGTGAGGAAGGGACCCTGATAAACCTTTACGATAGCAATTAAATCATTAAAAAAATTGTGAAATTTTATGCAAAAATCGTTAAATTTTATGCAAAAATCGGCAGTGCCCTCAACATAAAAAGTACAGTGCCATTTACAAGAGAACGTATCATCAATTTCATCTTCAGATGTTATTTTTTTTAACTCATCGATAGCGTAAAGATTTGGAAAAAAGAAAACTAAGGTTGAAAAAGAAAAAGATTGTGAAGAAGAAAGGTGAAGTGGGTAAATATTAAATATAATTTAACACTTACTAATACGTACTATGTGTTAGTACTTCTTTTATGTATAAATAGCTTTTTAATCAACAACAACAACATACCCAATCCCGCCAGAGGAGGGCAAGGGGAGGTGAAGTGTAGACAGATCCTACCCCTACTTTCGAGAATAAACCCGATCGTAGAGAGACTGCTTCCGCGGACCTCTGGCCAAACGAGAGAGTGCAAAAGGGTGTTGTTCAGAGAAAAGCGAGGGCAAGGGAGGAGAACACAAAAACAAAATACGATAGACAAGCAATACAATAACAACAGAGAGAACAAAACAAGGAAACAAGAGGCAAGCGAAAACAAACAAGGCAATCATAGGGAAACAAAACCAAACAATAGAATGTACATGCGCAGGCAAAAAAAAACAACGCATACACACACACATAAAACACTGCTACTAAAAGGCGCCACAAGACCTAAAGTCCGAGATAAAAACTAGAAGGCCTAATAACACTACCCGCTACTCCTAATTCTAACTCTCCACGAAAGCCTATATGAGGTCATGTCCTCGGACAAGAGAAGCTCCTTCATGTCGTGCCTAATTCTATCCTCCCATAAATAGCTTTTTAATATATTTGTTATTTAAATGTATACTTTTGATTTTTGGCTTGTATCTAGTGAGGGTACAATTTTCTTTCTCTTTTTAGAGGGCACAGTATGATGCGTTGTGGGTTGCGTTTTGTCAACGACGCGAGGCGAAAACGCTAGCCACCGTATCGTAGCTCGCGTTGTGGGGTTTGGTACCGAGATAGGCAGCCGAGATGGTTGTTGAAACACCACCCTACGACATGAGGCACTGTCCCGAGGGCTGAGTGTTCGTGTTCTAGCGTCGCCATACTTTTTTCTAAAACGCTACAGCTATACTAGGGAGCCATTTTTTTGTTGTTATGATGAGGTTTAGTGTTATGAGAAAAATAGTTATGTGACACCACTTTTTGCCCACGACACGAACCCATACAACTTCGGTATCCAAAGGATTACAAAGACATGCATAGTTTATAAGTTACTGGAAGTGATTTATTAAGATCAACTATTACTTTGATACAACCAAATTTATAAGTATATATAATTCATTTAACCGACATGCGGATCCGTTTGAATCCATAAAAAATTACTCTTCATTGCTCATTCCCCTATTCGATTAGGTTTTCTGGCTCCGCCACTGGTTCAAGCTCGAGTTCGATAAAAGCTGAGTTCGATTAAATCAAGTTCAAGATTAATTTGTATGATAAAAGCTTAGATTTATTAGATCCTAATTGATTCTCGTGTGGTTGGGTTAGTCAGCTTTTCATCAGACTATAGAAATCAAGGAAAAACTCGCAAAATTTATAAGCATTGCACAAAATTTTAGTGATGAACTTGCACAATACTTATCATAAGTACTCAAACTACAGTTTCATCATAAAAAAAGAATGTAACAAAAACATATTACTGAGTGTTGCATGCATACAAAAGTAAAAAACACGACAGTTCTCATAAAATTTATACGCTTGATGAGTTAAATCGGGTATGGCCCATGCCATACCCTATTCATATGTAGGTTTCTCTCTAAAGATAATTTATGTAAAGGTTTTTCATTAAATCTCTTTCGCTTAACACATGCTCAACCAAATCCAAGAATAAGACACGCCTTCTGAATTTGCTTTCTACCTTTTTAGCATATTAGGGAAAAATGAGTATAGAAAATCATTGTTAAAACTGAAAGTTCTTTTGTGTCAATTTTATTTTGCTTAATATAAATAAAACCCACAAAATACACACATATTCGCAAAACTAATAAACCGATATAATGAAAAACACAACACACACACAACACATTTTTCCTATTTTTACTTGGGATGAGAAGTCATGAACCAAACCCAATAGTAACTGTCACACACCATCTCCTCCAACAATAACGTTTGATTAGTAATTTGTGTTTATGGAGTTTTTTTGGTATTTTTAAGCTAAGCCATCTTTAAACATCACTTGAACCTACATACATTATATAAAAGCAGCTTGATATGATTAATCAAAAGTGTAATGGGTTATAACGTTACTTAAACAGGTTAGTCCGGAAGTAAAGAATAAACATGGATTTTGAACTAAATACAAACTGTGTCTAGTCTGTTTGCCAATATTCAACTCGAACAAGCAAACCGACATAACTCGATTTTGGTTGTAATAAGGTTAAATGACAACTCTACTCATCATAATCAATGTTGCAACTCTGATAATCAAAGAATAATACATAAGGGTACATGCGGGGGTGGGGCTAGAATAAATACCAATGGAAAAAAAGGTTATCAAACCGAATAACCAACAAGAAAAAATGTGCATTATCAAACTTAGTATTGTATCTAGTCTAGTAATGCTAAATTTGTTTGTTAACATGAGTATACAAAATGAAAAAAAAAAAGTTTAAAAACAAGTAAAAAATGCTAGAAAAATAGGATACATAAAATATTTAATGAAAAGTACAAACCCCACGTGACTTTGACTACAAAACCTAATAAAACACACTCGTTCATCTTCATCTTCTCTCCTTCCTTCATCCCCTTCATCACCACTACAATTCAGGGTTTAAAAAACTCCATTGCAACACATAAAATACGTTTGAAGTCCTCGTTTTGCTTCTTAGTTTACCGATGACATAATTTCCAGGGGACAGTTTAAGAGAATACCTTAAAAAAACTAAAATCTTTACGCTACATAATTTTTCGGGGGGGGACCCATGCCCCTCTTGATCCCCCATGTAGCTCCCGCCCCCTGGGTACATGGACCTAAACTTTAGTTTCACCGAGAAATAAGGAAAGTTGAATCATGAAAATTGTAAATTGTAACCTTGATTTAAGTTATATAACTAGTCTTGAACCCCACATTTAACTCGCAACGAGGCGTTTGTCGGTTATCGATAAAGAATTTCGGTTCGAGTTGTGTTAGTGGGTCAGTTTAAAAAAACAGTTAGTAACCGAATCACACACATAGCCCAAGCACGAGTCGCGAGCTTGAGCTCAAGCGGGAGCCTAAATGCCAGTTAAATGTATTTTAGATATAATGTTTTTTTCTAAACTGTTTATTTAGGTGACTAAAATCCAATTCTTGATTCTAAATTTTAAAAACGTAACATTTAATTCATATTATTTACTAAATATCATATAGATCCCAAAGTTTCAACCAACTACCAAAACGACTATTGTTACGAATTTTTCTATGTCTACTGTGTGGGATTGCATCCAACCTAGTAATGATTAGGTTGTTTGGTACAATATGGTTTGATTCTCGAGTTGTATCCCTCGTCATGCACTTCACTTGTGGCTGGTGATTAAACGCAAGCTTAAAACTTTGATAGGTTGTCAGTATGGAATGACGAGCTTCTATGTCCATTATTCAGTATTGAACCGGACTCTCATGATCACCTATTCTTTGAATGCGCTTTTTCATATCTTTTATGTGATATCATGAAGGTTTATGTCGGTTTACTGAATGTTTACGCTTCTTTTTCTTCTATTATGATCCATATTGTTCCTATATCTACTCGGGAACTAGTTAGGAGTGTTATTGCTAAAATCGTTGTTGCGGCATGTGCCTACTATATTTGGCAAGAGAGGAATTTTCGGCTCTTTAGGTCTCAAGGAAGATCTTCCTCAAAAGTTATAGAGTGCATAAAGTCTTGTGTTTGACTAAAACTTATGTCGTATAAGTTTAAGAAGTTGAAACGAATAGAGATTTTATTGAGATATGGGTTTTCCCATATTCTATTATGTTACCATGAAGATTGTTTGCATCTTGTGTTTGCATTAAATGTGTAGAAACTAGAAGGGGGGTTGAATAGTTTCTCTTCGGTTTGTCTCCTAATTAAAACTTATTTCAATTAGGTGAGTGCCAAAACTATCTTTTACTTGAAAGCGCATATGGATTAGGTTCAATTCTAACGCATTAATAATGACAAGTAATAAGTGTAATGATATTGGAGGTAAGTAAGGAAGGAAACAACCTAATAGGAAGACACCAAGATTTATAGTGGTTCGGCAACGAAGTTCTATCCTCGTTCCTACTCCACTCCTCGAGTACACCTACTCGAGATTCCACGAGCTCCCTTTTTGGCGGAGAAAACCTTACAACATCGCTTACATTATTTTCCGACACTAAGCTAAATGTCGAGACCTAATATTAGATAGGACCAATCTACACAACGTCGCCCACTTCACTATTTTACGACACAAGGCTAAATGTCGAGTTCTAATCAAAAGGTAGAACCAATCTTCACAACGTTGCCTACTTCACCATTTTATGACACAAGGCTAGATGTCGAGTTCTAATCCAAAGTTAGAACCAATATTCACGACTCTTCACTTTGAAGCTAAGTGAGAACTTCACACGACACAACTACACATCACTTTATAGTTTAGTGAGAACTCACAAGACACGACTACATCACTTTATAGTTTAGTGATAACTTACAAAACTCATTACAACTCAACTAAACATATCCAAGTACACACATGTAACTTGGATGTACACAAGACAAATCCAAGCATACACATATGCAATGGATTTACACAACACTAATCCAAGTATTCACAAATAGCTTAGATGAACACAACTAGTCCAAGTATTCACAAATACATTGGATCTACACAAGACACAAATAAACAAATGATGAACATGATTAGATCTTTAGGAGAGGATGATCTTCATCAAGGCTTCATCTTTAATCACATCACAAGTGTGTGAGTGATATTCTCTTTGGACAAGGTAAAGAAGGAGATCAAGAGGATAATCATAAGTAAACATACTTAACACATTAAGTGATCATTTACAAATGATTAGGATTAGAAAGGAGAAAGAAGGTCGAAAGAAATGTCAAAAAAGGGTTATGGAGAATGAAGATTTGATCTACTATTCATAGAAGACAAAAACCAACGGCTACCTGTGCGCGGTTCTTTATTGCACTAGGCAGTTCCTTATCAATAAAGAACCGCATAGGCACTTAAGGAACCACGGAGGTAGACTCCGCTCCTTTTTGTCTTTTAGTGGATTTGAAATATCTGAGGCAGTGCGAACCTTCAAAGGATATTCTTATGGCATTTGGAATATGCCATATTCAAATTTTCATTTTCCATTTTAATAAAACATTTTCTTAAAAAGAAAGTTTATCAAAAATCTTTTGTCACATTTGACAAAAGTGAGTTTTAAGGTTAATCACTTTTATGATCACTAAATATGATTAAGATGTGTTAGTGTAATGATTATTACCTTGATGATAGTGTTTGTTAGATAATTCGTTTTACGATTGTGTTTGACTATAAATGTCTTGTATAGTTTGTTGTGATCAAAACTAAGAAAGATTAGTTAACACTAATAATGTTTTTAGGCATCACTTGCATTAACAATCTCCCCCTTTTTGATTACAACAAACTATAAACTCATTTACGTAAAATATAAATTATTCGAATTATACGAGTTTATTCACTATCATTTCTCCCCCTTTGTCGAAGCAAAAAGGTTAGCACAAGTCTTTGGAGAAGAGAAGAATTGACTTTGCTAGTAGCTTCCCCTTGGTGCTTACTCCCCCTTGCTTGGGGTACCAAGTAAAAGAGCTAAGGTGACATGCTACACAAATGTTAGAAGAAAGAAAAGAAACACCAATATATATATGTGCACTACCTACTAACTAACTTGAGAGGGAGGAAGAAAAGAAATCTCAAATTAGAAGTAAGTATTTGCTAAGTATATGCAAAGAGTGTGTGTTGACAACATCAAAGTTCAATTGGTGGAATAAAGGAAGAAAAGAAATATCCAAACCAATTGAAATGATTAAAATGTCAAGGGGTTAAAAATTTAGAATTTATGGAATCATCCATAAGCAATTGTCAAAGAAGAAAGACAAAAAATACGTCAAAAACGGGCTTACTGTCCGCGGTTCCTTATAGGGACCGGCGGTTCCATATCGATATGAAGTCGCGCGACTGGTAAAGAGCCGCACACAGTGGACTTGAAACCATGATTTTTCAATGTTTTGTGAAAAATAAGACTCTTTCAAAAATTTGCAAATCTTTGATTTTTATCTCATTTAGCACTAGAATATGCTAGGGTTGCATAAAAGCAACACACACACAAAGAATGTCTCGACAAAAGGTGACAAAATATTTAGATAACATTTTGAACTAATTTTTAGTCAAGTTTTTAGAGGTTGTGATAGATTTAGGTTCAATTTTAAATAAATCAAAGTTGATTAATGTGACCACATAGGTTGAAACACATAAAAACTAAATCGATATAACATCTTCATGAAAAACTCATGAAGGAAATGAAATACAAGAAAGAAATACACAACTAACTAATACAAAGTTATCTTAAACTAGTTCTTGATAGCATAGTCTTCTTTGGCTTGACTTTCTTTAAAAACATTTAATTTTGAAAGTCATCATTCATCTCCTAGGAGGATGAGGCATGGAGAACAAGGCAAGTAAGAAATCATGCAACCTTCTATGGAGACCAAGCATCTCCAACCTTAGGTTTTGAATGATATAGTTGTTATAGAGACAAACATGGATAATTGGCGCCATGAGCTTCTAGAAAACCAAAGAAGTAAGGATCACCCATGAAATGAGAAATGGGAATGCCCAAAAGAGGAGCATTTGGGGGAGGAAGAGGTGGTGGAGGCACAGTGTCCAAATGTGATATGGGGAAATTGGTGAATTTGATGGAGTGAAATGAGAGGTAATCATTGGCTCAAGAACAAAGGGAATGCTTTGTAGAGGTTGAGGTTGAGTATTCACATCCAAGGGAGGACTAGGAGTGAAGGGTGAGGACAACTCATCCATTCTTGATTGGAATGAGGAAGAGGTAGAACCATGTGAATGGTTGGTACCATGAGTTAAGTTGGTCTTGCATGGAGCAAGGGGTGGTAAAGGTGATGAGGAAATGAGAATAGGAGAAGTCTCATTTTTTGGAGTATGGAAAGATGAAGAACCAAGTTTGGGTAACTTAATCTTGATCTTAAGGTTTCTTTTGGAAGAGTAAATTTTGGGAGAGTTGGTTGTTCTAGTGGACACCATGGTTGTGAAGAGGTTTAGAAAGAGGTTTAAGGGATGAAGAACAAGATCAACAAGGAGGGGTTTAAGAATAGGAAGGGATGATCCAAACTAGGAATTGGTTAAAATCATTTTAGATGGATAATGAAATTAAGTAGCCTAATTTAGGAAAGTGCAGGTTTTTGAAAAAGTTTTATCAATGTTTACACAGATTAAGGGAAAACAATGTAAAGCAAATATTCTCCCAGAACATGTGATGGCGGTTCCTTATGTAGGGCCGCGGTTCGTTATCGCTAAGGAACCGCGGGGAAGATAAAGAACCGCCCCAGTGGGTTCCAAAAAATGCACTTCCTGAAACATTTGCTGGCCCAGATTTTACACAAAGGTTTATCAAGCCAAAGTGAACTATTAATCAAAATCTAGGAAGCTAACTAACACAAAGGATGCATAAAGCTATGTAAATCGAAAATTCGATCACAAAGCACATAAGATTAAATAGTAAATAATCAAAACACAAAGTATTAGTTGATACACATAACATCCTAAAAAAGAGAGATAAAAGAAATAGTTTAACAATCCAAACATGTTTACAAACATGTTAACCATTCAAGAGTGGGATGTAGCATTCATCCATGAGCCTTTCCTCATTGCCTTGATTCACTTCTTATGCGTTCTTGAAGATGAAGATTGAGACAATATTGATAGTCGGAATCAATGTCTAGAGAAGACAATTGAGAGTAGAGGATGACAAATCATAGAAATGGTTGAGAGGGTCGTCTTGAGAGACATTTCCATCTTCATTTGAATCATGTGTGGTTTTAAGAGAGATGTTTCCTTTAATGGGAAGCATGACTCGATCCACGGAGTGAAAGGATGAAGCATTTAAAGGTGGAAAGTCAAGAAGAAGTTTTCTAAGAAGCCGTGAGAGAATCATGGCAAAAGGAAGACTAGAGCGAGACCCACTGAGAACAAATCTTATTCTTCTAGCCATGCAAAATGCAAGGTTGTATGGAGTGGAAGTAGCAACACAATACAACATATGTGCGAGACAAGCAGGCACACGGTTGCGATTACCATCCAGACACATTGCATTTTCCCTAATGACTTCGGCCCAAGGGATCATAAAATCATTAAGATCTCTAGTTAGTAATTCCCAAGGAGTGAGAGCAGGAACTTCTCCTTCAAAATTACCAAGAATAGGATGTTCACGAGGTTTAGAAATAGCATAATAGATGGCCGAAGCCGAGGGTATCTCGGTCACATAATTCACATCAACAGGGGCCGATTCTAAAGAGTTTAAACTCCAAGTATCGGTGAACCTACATTGACCTTCGTATGGAACATTGAGAATTTCGCCAAATTCTTCAAGAGTATATACAAAGGTGTCCCCTTAATGGAAAATCTTATAGATAAACCATTATTGATGTAAATTAATGTGTACGAGCTAAAGATTTCCAAAAGGAAGGAAGGAAAGATTGGCTCATTAATGTCAAGCAAACAATCAAAGCCAATGGATTTGAACATGAATCGAATGAAGTCAAGTCCAAGAAAGTTAGAAGGAACAATGCGTCCTTTATGAAAACAACGAGATTCAAGACCACGAAATGTGTTTTGAATAGAACGAGTTCGAAGTGAAGAAGAAAGATTAAGCATGTATTCTCTAGTGCGTTGGTGGTCATTTTGATACCGAAGACATGATAGTACCTAAATAAACACAAAAATATTTCCCCAATCACTCATATGTTAAATATAAGCCAAAAATAAAAAAGATTAGAATGTGTTTCCTCAATTTCTTGACAAACAAAGGATTAATCCTTATCATTCCCATGTTCACAATGTACCTAGTTCATCATTGACAATAACATATTGACCATGTAAAATCAACAATGAACTTGAACATTGGTTTTTTAAAACAAGGTTTTTAGATAAGCATTAACAATGCCATTACCAACTTGTTCATGGGTTCATATCAATTCCATCAATTAACCAAAATTATTTAGCCAAAATTCGGATTGTTCTACAAGTGGGTTTAGTGAAATCTCAATGAATATGAACCTAAGGAATCATAGTACAATAACTATGTCAACTCACATTCCTAATAAGGTTCTAATTCAATATCAATTTTAAAAATCCCCAATTATGAAAGTATGAACCCTAGAACAAATTAGATGAGATTGAATGAAACGACTTACAGATAATTGATCTTGGATGAAGGATGAGTGAAACCCACAAATTGGAATCAATTAATCTTGAGTGATTGAAGGTTTTGAAGGTTTAACAATTGTGGAAAAAGGGAGAAACCGTCAGCTCTATTAGAGAAGAGAGAGAGAAGGTTTATTTGAAAAAAGCTATATTTTTATAAAACCTGGTGCTTTAGTCGCAATCACTGACCGCGTTTCCTTATCGATATGGAACCGCGCGTTTGAGCCGCGACAGATAAAGAACCACCTACAGTGGCGAGTTTTTATTAAGGAAAATCAAAGAATTTTTCAAAACCAATTTTTTCTAAAAACCTTAAAATATATCTTAAGCCTTTAGGAAATCATTGAACCACCACAACACTAGGTAATAATGCCTTAATGAAGGATTACGAGTTGAATCGAGATAGGAAAAGACCGGAACGGACAAACGACTACTCGTAGCAAAGAAGCAAAGAGGAGAGAAGTCAAGAGGATTGAATCAAGATCAAGAACATTTCTCAAGAGACAAATGACAATCTTCAAGTCGAGGAGACGAAGAGCTTGTGTCATATTTAGTGGTTTAAGACGTGCCTTTCCAGCGAAAGTCTAAATGGATTTGGTAATGAACTATACCAAGCAATTTTGATACATAAAATAAGATCACTTTCAAGAATAGTCTTACTTTACTTCAAAATGTGAGCACAATAAAAATTCACTTTCTGTCCCACATGATCAGATAATTATTGCTAGGATTAACAACAACAATATCCTTGGAATATTTCAACTCCAAATGTGTAAAATCCAACTACAACTTATGAAGTAGTTTGGTATCTTAAGGGATTAATCAATCATCTTAGAGATGAGCTCAATTGCACAAGTTACACATGACATAGGGCCTACTAACCGTGAGGGTACAAACCATGGAAATCATGCTTGATACTTTAAGCTTCTACTAACTCACTCTACATCTCCATAGTGAGTCAAGTATCCAAGCAATGAAGGTTTGAGAGGATAAAAGAAGAGAATCACAAACCACAAATAAATGTCAGTGCAAGGATGCCAAGAACAAGCACGTAGTCAAGTAATGATCAAAGATCAAAAGGGCGTGTGGAAGAACAGAAACGTACCTTGGCCACAAAGTGCATTCCAAGTAATCAAGGAATCAATGCAAAGCCCAACCATGACTAAAGTGACTACTAAGTTTTCAAGGACTAGTATCACTCCCATCCATCTTGATGTCATCATTCAATGATGTTGGAAATCAAAGAAGATGAGTCTTCTACAAGTGTAAGTAACTCAATCCACAATCAGTTTAATGATTGATCTTCATGAGTACCTACACATAACAAGATGCAAACTAGTAAATACATTTCAAGAGTAAATCTAAAATGCATAAATACCACTAATTAAAATGAGATGCTATATTACCAATTAAAATGCCTATTTTCAAAGAAAAAATAGTTTTGACCAAAGAGAAACTTTAGTACAACTTAACCTTCTAATTTGAGGAGACAATGGATCGATCCAAGTTTTAAAGTACAGTATACTTCAAAGATCTTTAGTGACCATCGCTCTGATACCAATTGTAGAAACTAAAAGGGGGGTTGAATAGTTTCTCTTCGGTTTGTCTCCTAATTAAAAAAAAATCAATTAGGTGAGTGCCAAAACTATCTTTTACTTGAAAGCTAGTTACATAATGATTAGGTTTAATTCTAATGCATTAACAATGACAAGTAGTAAGTGTAATGATAATGGAAGTAAGTAAGGAGTAAGGAAGGAAACAACATAATAGGAAGACACCATGATTTATAGTGTTTCGACAACGAAGCTCTATCCTCGTTCCTACTCCACTACTCGAGTACACCTACTCGATATTTTCACAAGCCCCCTTCTTGGCGGAGAAAACCTTACAACGTCGCTTACATTATTTTCCGACACTAAGCTAAATGTCGAGACCTAATCTTAGATAGGACCAATCAACACAACGTCGCCCACTTCACTATTTTACGACACAAGGCTAAATGTCGAGTTCTAATCAAAAGGTAGAACCAATCTTCACAACATTGCCTACTTCACCATTTTCCGACACAATGCTAGATGTCGAGTTCTAATCCAAAGCTAGAACCAATCTTCACGACTCTTCACTTTGAAGCTAAGTGAGAACTTCACACGACACAACTACACATCGCTTTATAGTTTAGTGAGAACTCACAAGACGCAATTACATCACTTTATAGTTTAGTGAGAACTTACACAACTCATTACAACTCAACTAAACATATCCAAGTACACACATGTAACTTGGATGTACACAAGACAAATCCAATCATACACATATGCAATGGATTTACACAACACTAATCCAAGTATTCACAAATAGCTTGGATGAACACAACTAGTCTAAGTATTTACAAATACATTGGATCTACACAAGACACAAATAAACAAATGATGAACATGATTAGATCTTTAGGAGAGGATGATCTTCATTAAGGCTTCATCTTTAATCACATCACAAGTGTGTGAGTGATATTCTCTTTGGACAAGGTAAAGAAGGAGATCAAGAGGATAATCATAAGTAATTATACTTAACACATTAAATGATCATTTACAAATGATTAGGATTAGAAAGGAGAAAGAAGGTCGAAAGAAATGTCCAAAAAAGGTTATGGAGAATGAAGATTTGATCCACTATTTATAGAAGACAAAAACCAACGGCTACATGTGCGCGATTCTTTATTGCACTAGGCGGTTCCTTATCAATAAAGAACCGCATAGGCACTTAAGGAACAACGGAGGTAGACTCCGCTCCTTTTTGTTTTTTAGTGGATTTGAGTATCTAAGGCAGTTTGAAACCTTCAAAGGATATTCTTATGGCATTTCGAATATGCCATATTCAAATTTTCATTTTCTATTTTAATAAAATATTTTCTTAAAAAGAAAGTTTATTAAAAATCTTTTGTCACATTTGACAAAAGTGAGTTTTAAGGCTAATCGCTTTTATGATCACTAAACATGATTAAGATATGTTAGTGTAATGGTTATTACCTTGATGATAGTGTTTGTTAGATAATTCGTTTTACGATTGTGTTTGACTATAAATGTCTTGTATAGTTTGTTGTGATCAAAACTAAGAAATATTAGTTAACACTAATAATGTTTTTAGGCATCACTTGCATTAACAAAATGGTTTTTCCCAATTGGTGTAATAAGGGATGTAGTTAGTTTTTAGTCGCGGCTTTGGTAATTCAAGATCTAACTTGAGGTTAATGGGGTATTTTATTCACATTCTATTGTACTTAACAACTTTTGATATAATATATTTTACTAAGATAGTAGAATAAAAGTTAGAAAAATAAAAGTATGATTTATTTAATAAGGTGTGATTATTTTAAAAACCAAATAAATGTAAAGAATTGCGAGAACTATCTTTTTATTTTTAAAATGCACATGTATATTCATCGGGTTAGTTCATTAGGTAGAAATACATGAATTTTCATTGTCGTAGGTCATTAGGAACATGTATCCATGTACCATGCATATGTATTTGTTTGTATGTATTATAAATACCTTTTCGTTGAATATTATGAAAACACATGTGACTTTTCATATCGCTTATCATACTCGGATTTATAACCTATAAAATAATTCGTAAATATTAATTTAAACATAATAATGAAAATACATATGCATTTTTATGAGTATAATTAAAGATGGTTCTTACATTTATTTGATTCTGAAAATAACGTTACACTATTTATCAAAGTTTCAACCAGCTACTATTGTGAAGCACCATTTTGAATTGAATCCAAAAAAATATATTTTGCATATCGAACTATGTGAATCAAGGAGACTAATTAAATGCATTTCTCGAGTATTTTAAAATTTATCACATTAAGAATTTCTCATTTGACCTTGATTCTATGGACTCACTTTAGTAAGGATTGTTTTTCTTTTAAAAGTAAAAAAAATTCCTTAATGGATTAGAAACAAAAACGTTTGATTTGTCTATTATCTACGTGACAAGTGATGATGATTACGGGGTTCATAGGTGGCAGATATACAATAAGAAGAACAAAAACCGGCCGTAATTTTGGTTGGTAGTTACAAGAAAAAGCCAAGTTATATTTCATCGAACAATATCCCAAACGGAACGTTATCTCCTTCATTTACGATTTCAAGGCCAATTATATCTTATTTTATCTTTTTCCATTTTCTCATTTTTACAAAGATTCTAAAAATGATTTTTAACTTTTCCACCAAGATGAAAAGTATTCACACGCGATACAGGATAAAAATATAATTAAAATTACATCTATATCCCAATATATTCGTGAAACGATAACTTATTGCATAAGTCCTTACCATTTTTCGGTAAATAAGTTTCTTTTAGGAAATGAAATACTAACAATTATTTTCTTTAAATGTATTGATTTAATATGTGAACTTAATAAAAAGTTGTAATGTAATGAACTTTCATAAAATTACGCAGTTTGTACATTTTGATTACGTGTTACGTTTGAACATATAACACATAATTAAAATATGTATAATCAAACACCAATTAATGAAATATCGTTATATTTTTATAACTTTTTTTATAATTTACGTACTAATTTGAGATAACGAAATAAACTTTTTGTTATTTTACAGATAAAAAATACATGTCCATGTTAGACTTCAAACTATAGCAGAAGAAATAAATAAAAACAAATGAACGATTATAGCAAAGATAAAGTTTTTTATAAAATTTATGAACTTAACAAAAATAAAAACCGTATTTTTTCCAAAATTTACGGGCTTATAACTTATCTACTAATCCACAACTCCCCACAAAAAGTAATACAATTTCACAAAACACAACAATCTCACACACAAAGAAACAGTCAAATGAGGAGGTCTTTTGGTCAGGGAATGGGTGGCAGTGGTGGTGGCGGTCGAGGCGGGGGAGGTGTGATCAGGAATGTTCACAGAGCCGTGAGAACCACGATGGGCGGTTCTCACGGCTCGTCCGCAGAACCCCATGCACACTCCACCATTACTAGAACAACGAGTAATCTTAACCAACCTGTGAATACCACCTTGTCATTATCATCTAGTGGCAGCACATCATTACCATGCTCGTATCTAAACAGCTCGTACATGGCGTCACCGCCGCCTAATTGTCCTTTTTCGATGTCGGGTGAGGATTTTGATTGGGAATATGTTGATGAGTTTGAGACTACTGTGCATGATGATGATATTATGTTTGGAAGTGTTCCATCTGATGAAGAAGTTAGCCATGCAGTTGCTTCTCTACAAGAGTATGTGTTTTTATAATCTTATTTCTCATTATTTTATTTTAAAAGATCTATGTTGCTAGGGTTAGGGTTTTAATTCGTGTTTCGTATTTAAACATGTAGTCAAGTCACAAGTGTGTGTATATTGTTTTGATCATATCTTTTTTGTGAACATTAGGGTTCTTGAACCGTTGTCGTTTGAACAATTGTTGATCAAGGACCGGGAGACATATGATGCTACTCATGATGATGGAGTGGAAAAGGTTTTGAGTCCAATAGCTAGTTCTTTTAAAATCGGATCCGAGCTAGACTGGATTGAGCCGTCAATGAAACTATTCAATTCAACAAGTGCATTGCAAGTTCCTAGCTCGGACAAAGTTTATGAGGCTTTCCATCTATTAAAAACCGAGGCTTCGGTTCAGGTATGATCATAGGTGTTTAGTATAGGAGTAATCAGTTGGATATGGATTTCGTACAATGATGTTAAGGAGTAATAACAAAAAACTTGCTCACTAAAATACATAACAAAGTTACTTAGGGATTTATTTTGATATTTGGGAAGCTACGGATCTAACGAGTTATTAAATGCTCATCATATTCTCACGTTTAGTGGCTTAGAGACGACATGTATGAATATCAAACTATTGACTCAACCTTTGTTATTCATTAAACTAAAAAAGGAATTGCAGATTGAATATCAATTAAGACTTGTACTAATCGAGCCAGAAGATGGTTACTGATTTATTTTAATGTCATGGTGTAGAGAATGGTCATGTCCTTGTCATCTGACAAGGCCGTTTGGAACGCTGTTATGAACAATGATGTGGTTCGTGAGATACGAGAGGCAGTCACTGAAGGTTTGTATACTCACTTGAGTGCATACAACCTTCATTTCATTTATTGATCATCCTGTACTGTTAAGTTGTTTTTTTGAAAATTTTATAGTAATCATATAATCACATTGTTTTTGGGATTGTCTACAACAGGTACAAGCATTTCAGAGGGATCAGGCGATAGTGTTAATGACACTAATCCAGTTACACAAGTTCTTCGTTGGATTTTTGTCAATACAAAGGATAAAGTGATTGAAGTAGTAGATAAAATAACAAAGATTGTGAACGAGTTGGTTCAACACATGAGCAAGGGGAAGACAGATACCGCTGGAGGCATTGACTTGTTTCAAGAGAAGCTTAGAAGCTCTTTCTTTCTTTCCATTATGGTACTCTTGATTGTGGTCGTGAGTCGTTCCCGCAAATGTTGATCATGACCTCAGACGATCTGTGAGCCCGCTAGACCCAACATTATTATTGATCAAGATCTTAGATTTGAGTGCAACATGTAGCCAATGATCAGGTACTTTGGTTCTTGATCATAATCATACTTATGAGCTTGACCCACATTTTTCGATCTTGATCCTAGTTAGTGTTGGATTGAGCCCACAGACGCTGATAATCAATTTGCTGACATGACAACCTCCTTATGGGCATTTTTGCATAAGGGGCAATTTTGTTTTCGAAACAATTGTGTTTTTGCTAGTTTGAAATACATGAAACCAGGATATTTCTTTTAATGTTATATGATCATGTTGAGTAATTTTGAGGATAATTATCTATTATCAGGGTTTTGAAACAATTTAAGGCGTGTTTGGTATAGTGCTTTTGTAAGGTGATCATCAACTTATTTTGTTGTAGAGTTTCAAATGCTAAAACAATTTGTGCTCACTTTCTTATTTTGAGCTAGATAAGCATTGCGTGCAACCTAAAACACCGTATTGTATGAAAACAAACACGAGTTAGAGACTTAGAGCCTCTGTTAGGGAACAAACGAGTTAGAGCATCTGTTGTACAAAGCTAACTGATGTTCTGCAACAATAAAAAAAATGCAATGGTCGATTGATCTGCATTTGATATTGTAGGAAGATGATCCTACAACCTGGTTACTAACGCGGAATAACCGGATCAAGAAGACGAACACACACCACAGCAGTTATATGAATCGACAGAAAAGTACAAAAGGTAATACCCTAACCAACCGACACTTACCCCTAGACTCCGCTAAAATAAAGACTAATTCATAACAGATATAGATTCCACAACATTTTCTTTATCATCACTAAATGAAACATGACAGTCACCAAGATATACTCTCGCCTCCACTTTCAACATATTGCTCAAATCTTGAAATCTTGAAACTTAATTAATTACGTTAGAGATGTTATAATTTTAATCGACGAGAAAAGATAGAAAACCCTTGAGCCAGCTGGTAATATATGAATTAACTTGATCATCATATACAGCTAATGACCAATATGACTAGAAAAGGAAAACTAACTCGAACGATTAGCTTTGTTTTTGGATCAAGTTGTTGTTAATACCTTCCAGCAAAGGGAACTATTGATATTAAAACTAAAAATCATGTCATTTTGTTCTTATAACTTTATTACTCCATATTTGTGTTGCTGCGAGTACTATTTTTTGGCTATTGAGAAATGGTGTATCTATTCTCTACACAGGAGGTTGAAGCGCCAACTAATATCCTCCGAATTAAAAGAAAATGTAAAAGTCAAAATCGCCATAGATGGGGACTTCATCTAGTCACAAGTAAAAACAACTCAAACCACGATAAAGAAAAAGTATCCAGTTAACAAGTATCGACTTATGAACCATATGATTGACACAGCTGATATGCAACAAAATGTTACATAACTGCATCATTTCCGGATCAGAGAAAAGTACCATCATGCAAGATTACTAGTAACACCATTGATTTGCATACACCTTGATCAACTTACAACCCAATCTTCATCGTAGCTAAATTGTGTAATTTTACCCGTTTAACCCGTTAGAGATGCAATAGCCCAAAGCAACCTATTTTTACATACATGGGTCAAAATTAAGATACTGGTTGCCTTTTATGAACCCAACACCATATAGGCTAGAAGTTACAGGTACTTTTTGTAAGCAAATTATAAGTGTAATCATTAACATCAAAACATACATGATGAACACTTAAACTATTATGTCACAAGATCTTAGAATACGATAATAGGCACATTAATAAAACGAAACGAGAACAACATACCGGAAGCCGTAGCGGATGTTGACATGGTGTAGACACCTTAGTACCTATCTAGTTTCTCTCCCTTGACCCAACTTAAGTGTAGAGAGCTTGATGGATAGCTATATTATACTACTTGTGTGTATTTGGGTAGAGAGGGGACTAGACATATATATAGGCTTAGGAGTTAGTATGTTCATCAATACTAACAAATTAAACGGTTAAGATTTGAAGTATCATTAGGATTATATTGAATTGATTTGACTACATAATGACTATACATTTAAGTATATGTAACCTACAATTCAATATGGGGTGATTATGACACTAATAACATGTCATAATATTACATTCTCCCAATTGACATGATATTTCTTTATGGTACAACATAAGGCTAGCAAATCAAATCTTATTCACCGTCATCATAAGTATCTTAACACAACAAATCACATTATGAGGATTATGGCGGTCATACACACTATTTTTCGTATACTACCTTCCATATATCACAACATTATAGAATTCATCATGTTAGATTCATAAGTTATATATGAATAACATAAAGTCCACATACTTGTTATGATAATACATAAAATTTCTTATTCCAATCATAAATGCATGCTTAACATAATGAATAAGAAATAAAATCAGAAACATTTTGTTGAGCTCAAGAGTATTTAGAACATCATAATTAGTTATCAATACAACCAAGACCCATCCTAAGAACATTTTGCCTAAAATCCTTTGGTGGTAAACCCTTGGTTGAAGATACATACTAATATGTTCGAGATACACTTTGTTTCTGAATTTCCTCTTTCACGATAAAGAACTTTGAACTCACATGTTTTGCAAGTTTAGAGTATCTATCGTTATTATAGAAGAAATTTGTTGCGGTGTTATCACAATACATTTTTAGCGGCTTGCTTACAGTGTCGACAACCCCAAGCCCTAAAATAAAGCTCCGCAACCATAATTTATGAATAGTAGCCTCATAACAAGCTACAAATTATGTTTCCATGATAGATAAATCTCTCAAGAATTGTATCGATACATGCTTTTTAAGATAGTTATAATAGACCTTTAAATATGTTACGGAATATTAAAATCCCAATCACATAAGATGTCACATCCATATCTTTAAAATTCTGAGAGAAATATCCTTTAGTCTTTGTAATAAACCAAAGTTATTAGTCGCAAGCAAGATATCATCAACATATAGAATCAAAAATATAAACTTGCTCCCACTGATCTTGCGGTATATGTATTGATCAACGATGATTTCTTGAAAACCGAAAGATGTAATGGTATCATTGAACCTAATATACCATTGTCTAGAAGCTTGTTTAAGTTCATATATTGATTTATTTAATTTACACACCATTTTTTTCCCATCAATGAAAAAAAAACCCCTTCAGGTTGTTCCTCCTCATCAAGATATCCATTCAGAAAGGCGGTTTTCACATTCATTTGATGTAGCTCTAAGTCAAAATGAGCCACTAATGCCAATATTCTCTCAACGAATCCTTCTTTGAGACGGGTGAAAAAGTCTCATGGTAATCAACGCTACTTTTCTGAGTATAACCTTTGGCTACAAGTCTACCTTTATATCTTTCAACATTGCCTTTAGAGTGGCGTTTGGTCTTATAGATCCATTTAGACCTAACTCGTTTAGAACCTTCTGGCAAGTTTACAAGATCCAGACTTTATTTTGAGCCATTGATTTTAACTCTTCTTTTATAGCGTCAATCTATAATTCAGACTTATCACTTTTTATGGCTTGTAAAAACGATACAGGATCATTATCAATACCAATATCAAAATATGTCTCTTGCAAGTATTCCAACTGGTTCACTTGTTGGGAAGTTATTTTCTTCATGGAGTATTTGTTCATTTTTCAAATGTTGTTCTTGATTTTGAAATACAAGAACAACATCTCTTGCAGTTGTGAATTTATAACATTCATGGGTGATGGATCATCATCCTTATTTCATTAATATCCACAACTTGATTTTAAATACTCCTACTAACTTCACCATTTTTCAGAAAATTTGGCATTGCCTGTTTCAACAATTGTAGAACTATGGTTGGGACATAAAAACCTATACCCTTTGTACTTCTTTGGGTGACCAATGAAGTAACCGCTAACAGTTCAAGAATCCAATTTATTTTCTTGTGGATTATAAACTCGTGCCTTAGATGGACAACCCCAAACATGCAGGTGTCTCATACTAGGTTTCCTTCTAGTCCATAACTCAAATAGAGTTTTGGGAACTGAATTACTAGGAACCCTATTTAATAGGTACACTGCGGTTCTAAGTGCATATATCCACAAACTTTTGGGTAAAGATGATTTACTGATCATGCTCCTAACCATCTCCATTAAAGTTCTATTTCGCCTTTTGCAACACCATTTTGTTGTGGTGTGCTTGGCATAGTATATGCTTAAAAAACATACGATATAAATTATATAAATATATATTATTGGTCTCCTTTGGGTAAAACACAACAATATATCATCATCATTGTTAGAATGCAAAGAAACTTTATGATAAAAAAATGAAGCAGACTTAGTCAAATATATAAGCATCTTTGGATAACTATATACATACGATAAAAGTTTACTATTTTCGTCTTTAAGATTATTAGTCATAGAAAAATAATTTCCTTTGGGAAAAATTCATAATATCTATCAACTAATAATAATATATAAATTCATAGGAGCATTCGTAACACGACATAAATGACATCATTACAAATATTGAAATTAACTTGGTCACTTTGGTGACTAACAAAGTTAATCTCTTTTAATGTCATGTAATAAATGTATAGCTATTAAAAACATAAATTATATGACTATATATTTAAAATTAACTTGGCCACTTTGGTGGCTAACAAATTAACCTCGTTTAATGTCATATAAGTGATAAATAGCTTTAAGACAACATAAGTTATATGACTACAAAATTGAAATTAACTTGGTCACGACAAACAAATTAATATCACTTAATGTCATATAATATATAACAAAACTTTAATAAAAAAAATTTAATTAACTTAAAACATGCGAGAGTTACAAATATGTCAAATTATGTAACGTCATAATCTTAAAAGCAATAATGACATATGTTGTATGTCATTAATTAAAATTTAAAACATAAAGATATTACAAATAATAAATATTTTAAATTATGTAATCAATTTAAAATGACAAAAAAATACAAGTGTTGCAAGTATTTTGAATTTCGTAACGTTAAACTTTTAACACAATAATATCCATTCAAATAATTAATCAAACTATTGAACGGAATGGTAGTTACAAATAATTGTCATCATATACATTTATTGCATGATTACCTTAGTAAAACGTATGTAAATTATATGTTGAAATAAGATAGAACTATTGTTCTCACGCTCAAGATTTGCCGCAAGAAATAATATAAAGAATGATGTATTAAACCAAATACTAACATTCTATTCGTAAAACAATATTCTTTTATAATTTCAAACAAAGGTACATTGTCTCATTACTATTAATGTATAATAGGTTAAGAATAACATGCAAATTTCTTTCATCAACTGAAATTTGTAATATTTTACACACATAATCTTCAAGTAATCAAGTATTGCAAATAATCTAAATTAAATCATATAGAGTGATCATAAACAACACAACTCAATAATATATCTATATGTTAATAACATTGGGCGGAAGCGATGACATTAATAAAATTTGAACTTTATGAATATGGGAAAAAAATTGCAACGCAAAAAAAATGTAATCGTAATCAATGATCATTTGATATATATGTTTTAAGATATATTGTATATGCTCATGCTTGCTTTTTTAAATTTCGTGAATAAAAAATAAACATAGACATCATTTCACTATTACCAACTATCTAACATATATCAAAATGAAAACACAAGCATAAACCAAAAAGTGTTTACCATGATGGAGAGAAAAAAAGATAAGAGTTAGATTCTCAACAAGTTAAGGGTTACCATCGTATTCAAAACTTAGGCTGTGATATCACATGTAAGCAAATTATAAGTGTAATCATTAACATCAAAACATACATGATGAACACTTAAACTATTATGCCACAAGATCTTAGAATACGATAATAGCCACATTAATAAAACGAAACGAGAACAACATATCGGAAGCCGTAGCGGATGTTGACATGGTGTAGACACCTTAGTACCTATCTAGTTTCTCTCCCTTGACCCAACTTAAGTGTAGAGAGCTTGATGGATAGCTATATTATACTACTTGTGTGTATTTGGGTAGAGAGGGGACTAGACATATATATAGGCTTAGAAGTTAGTATGTCCATCAATACTAACAAATTAAACGGTTAAGATTTGAAGTATCATTAGGATTATATTGAATTGATTTGACTACATAATGACTATACATTTAAGTATATGTAACCTACAATTCAATATGGGGTGATTATGACACTAATAACATGTCATAATATTACACTTTTTACCCATTCACTAATGAATAGTCCATTATGGTTTGATCTCTAGCTAGTCAAACGGGTAAATACAACTTAAGCGAGGGGTCAAACAGGACTAAAGTCGCCCGAAAGTGTGATTTTACTACATAAAACCTCATACACCATTATATAAAAATCAGTTTTATAGATAGATTAACATAACTTGTTGGTAATCATTTTAAAAATGCTTACTATTTAGATAACTGTGACTTTCTCTTCTAGATTTTAACTCCTGCTCCTTTGTGATTGGTACACAAGCTGTTGGAACAGATTGCAAATAGTGTCATAGTTGAAATACCAACTTGTAAACCACTTAAAGATATAATAATACATGGTAGAGGTGGCAAATCTGGTCCATTGACTTATGATAGGAAGATATGGTTACGTTTCATTTCTGATGTGTCAAATGGTTAAAAATTATAGTTAGCATGGGTCAATATAATGTCATATGTTGTGGTTAAAAAGGCGCAGGAATACAAGATGGGTAATGGATCAAAACGGGATATATGGGTTAGTTTGGGTTGACTTACAGACGACGTTTTAATCTACTGATGTATTATTATAGTATCTAAATTTAGGCAATTGAAGGGGTTGAGTGCATTTACATACACCTTGATCAACTTTTAACCACTTCTCAATTTTAGCTAGAATGCTAGATTAAGTAACTTCACTCATTTGACCCGTTTGATGACGAAAAAACTACATGGGGACCTCATTGCAAAACATCAGTCAGATAAAGAACAATCATCAACAAGAACATACCTAAGCAGCATATATCTTTCTCAAAGCAACCAAAAGCTGCATAACAGTCCCAGATTATTTCATAGTTGAATGCAACATGTAAATCACATGGTAACAAAAACTGTCCACAGACGCCTAAAATATGGAGGTATTGGAACACTGAATTCTTTTCTGCCAATGAAATTGATTCAAGGCAAATAGAGAATGACATAAATTTCTTGGCTTCTATAGAAAACATACACCTCATCAAAAGCGTAGCGGATCTTTATCTAATTTCATTCCACTCTCAATCATAAGTTTTGAAGCAATTCACATCATTACAAAACTATACTAACATGAACATTTTATTAACTAAAATATAAAGCAACAGAACGAAACTAATTCCATTAGATACCGTATTACCGTTTCCATATAACATAAAACTAAAAACATGGCTAAACCACCGACAATCCATAAACATCAAACCCAACATTAAACTTAAGCAAACCTGACATTCCGTTACATAATGCCATTCTTAATGACAATCCCTACCCAAATGTTCTGTCTCACCACACAAAGAACAAACTGTTGGAAATTTAGTGCAATTGTGGGAACGGGTCATACTTGTAAATGGGTTTGGAAGTACAGAGTGTACACTCATTAAGTCCCTGACCTCCCTGGACCCAATTTAGTGGTTATGCTGATGGTTGTATCATCAGCACGAGGAAAAAGTTCATCAACAGGAGGAAAAGTTCATCAGTGGGAAGTTGCTCCAACAACTCCCACATGCTGATAAACACTTGACTTAGCTAAAAGTCTTTGTAACCTCTTGGACCGATTTATGAGGGGTTTATTATTGACTTGATGACCATGTTTATTGTCATGTAACCGCTTTCATGTAGGCGGTTATGAGATTAATTGACTAATGCTCATAATACCTTTGATCTTGAGTTACATTCTTATCTCTATATATATAGACTACACTTGCATGAGTAAAATCACAAAAACAAAAACACTTGAACGCGTAGGGTTCTTGATTTGTGCCTAAAACAAGAACAAACACTTGGTTTTATCCCAAGGAGGTATTCGTGTTAACCCAGACATAGGGTCGAATAATCTTCTTTGAAAAGTGATACACGACTTCAAGTGTTATCCGGTAACCATTCATTGGTACGTAGTTAGGCTGTTGATTATCTTTACCCTGGTTGGAATGAATATACACCAACAATCAAAAAAGATTATTCTTAGTGATAATCAACGGTGGCTGCAATGAAGCATATGGTGACTAACTTCTCCAAACTGGACAAGTTTGAAGGGGTTGATTTCAAGAGATGGCAAAAGAAGATTGAAAGTTTATGGACATTAAATTAATAGTCGTGTGATAGGATCGAACTAGGGATTACGGGATTGCACACAATACATAAAGGGTTAATTTTATTTAATAAATGTATTTAATATATTTATTAAATTAAACCGAGCTTAACTAACGATCGTTAAATAAATTAAGAGTTAAGTTAAACGATCGTTATGGAATTAAATAGAAGAAAAGAAGGAGACGGAAAATTCCGGAAGCCTCCTTTGGGTAGGCTTAGGCCGGCGGCTACAAGGGCAAAAGGAGAAGAAAAAAAAAGATTTTATTTCCTAAATTGTTTAGTTTTGATAGCCTATATAAACAACCCTTAGCCCTCATAATTTTTCCCATCCCTCTCTCTTCTTTCCTACGATCAAACCAAAAAGCAAACACCCTTTTTAGGGTTCCTTTTAACATCTTGGTTTTGATTTCTTGAATCTAGTCCTAGCCCCTCTCTAGGGTTGTTGGGTAGATTATTCCACAAGCGTAGAAGCTTCGTTTATACGTGCTAGACTCACGGTTAGCCCGTTGCATTACGTGTGTACAAGAGCGTAGTATAGTTTTATTTTAAACTATATCTTGGCACCGTTTTTCATAAACCCTAATTGTTGATTCAATTGGTGATCTTGTGGATCTTCGCTAGGATAAAGGTATGTAACCTAATTCGATTAATTATAATTGTGTTATTATGATCTTGTTAAATCGCTTCCGCTATTACGTGCTTTGATCTTTGCTTATGATTATATAATTGTTATGAACTTCATAAACCATCAGTGGCATCGAGAGCCGTTTTAACATGTTATAATTATGGAGATCTAAAGTTTTTTTTAACTAATAATGATTTGAGTTAAAATTACATGTTGTTTTTTTAGGTTTTAACAAAAATTAGTTTTTTTTTGTTTTTTAAAGATCGGCCTAGCCGGATTTTTTATTAATTTTTTTTGTAAACCCTAAAATTACATGGTATAATCTTTAGATGTTTGCATGGATTAATTGTTATGTCATGTATGGTTACGATCCGTAGTAGTTTAATTGTTAAGAGTATGTGGGAGATCCGTGATGAACATGCATGTTTTTTCATGGATCATATGATTTTATATGCTATTTGCTTTATTTGATTCAAAGTTTTTAAAATTAGGAAAGACTTTTATGTTTATAAAACCCTAGATTTGATGATCTTTAAATAATTTTTTATACATGTGGCTATTTGATTTTTTTTTGTACCTACTTGTTTTCATGCGTTTTTTTAATGTTGTAAACAAGGCTAATTTTTTCCAAGAAAAATAATATGGACTAAATCATAATCAAATTAATGAATTGTTTTGAGATCTAAATTACATAGAATTACGTTGATTGATAATTTGCAATGATAATTTAACGGCCTACTCTTTTGACAAACTATAAAGTGGGTATAACGCACCGATGGTCTTGTACCCGGTTAAGGAAGGAGGTGTTATGCCATTAGTCGCTGACCGAATTCCCGGCTCGCAAGTGCGTCAAATTAAAATTACCTACGATTATCTTTTGCATTGTATCTTAAAGGTTGATTTGCCACAAATTCACATCCGAAACACAATGAATAAGGTTATTGCTTTGTGCTTTAGCTGAGTTCTAGAAAAAGTACGGTGTGAATTGTTTTGGGTAAAGTCTTTAATTGGTTTAACCAATACCTCAACTTGTGATTTATGGCAAAAGTTTTGACTCACCAAAAGGTTTACTAAAAGTTTTATTAAACTTATGCTATGGAGATGTATGCATGCTTCTCCATACATGATTTTTGACACCAAAAATCTATACCCTTAAATTTAAGTCTTATGTCATCTAATTGACGAACACTTGAAGTTACAATTGACGTCATATGAGATTTTGGACGATGTTGAAATGGAGAGAAAACTTCATTACTGAATAAGATTGCACATGAAGGTTTTACGTTCTTTAGATTAGTCGAATTAATTTAGTTACTCAGTGAGATATAGAAACTTAAGGCGTAAAGTAGGGATGAAACATGTTTACAATGCAAAATGACTTTTGGCAATGTAAATCCCTAACATATCTAGAAATTGCAAATTTGTTTGTCAATTATTGTACGATAAGTTACCGTGTTGAATACATTTGTCACTAACAGATCAACTGATGTGATAAGTTTATGTCAATATGGATTCTAGTTTTAAGGAAATACTATGGTTTTTTATTACCGGGGTAATTTTATTTTCTTGAATGGTATTATCGAAAATACTAATATTTGAACTTATTTTTGTAGAAATGGCTCAACCCGAAAACAATATGACTATAAGTTCTGCGTTCAAAGGTTTCTTTGATCGTCCTGAACTTACTGGCCCAAACTTCAATGATTGGTATCGCTCACTAAGAATTGTATTGAGAGTAGCGTGTACTATCGATATCTTGACTATTCCTTATCCGGAGGATCTTGCTGAAGGAGCATCTGATGCGCAAAGTCTTGAACACGCTGTTAATGTTAAGAAGCACTCTAAGGTGGTTGCTTTAATGTTAGGGAAAATGGCTCCTCCACTTCAACAAAAGTATGAGCTATTTTCACCTAAGCGAATGATTGATGAGCTCAAGGCTATGTTCGAAAAGCCGCAAGCTGTGGAGATCTACGAATTGGTAGATGCTTTACATAGTAGCAAGCAAGCTTTTGGAAAGTCTGTAAGTGCCCATTATATGGAAATGAGGGGTATATGGAACAGCTCATTGCACAAGGACAACCCTATGATCATAATATGGCTATCAACTTGATCAATATGTCCCTTAACAAGGACTTCAATGATTTTGTTCGATACTATAATATGCATTGCATGGGGAAGACAGTTAATGATTTACATGCAATGCTCATTGACTATGAAAAGGGGTTAAAGGACAAGGCATCTACTTCTACTCCTCCTGTGCTTTATGTACAAAAGGGTAGAGTGAATAAGCCAAAACCGCAAGCGAACAAGAAGAAAGGCAAAGGCAAGGGTGATAAGGGCAAACAAGTTGCGACTTATTCTAAACCTAAGCAGAACTTTGTCAAGAAGAGTCAATCTCAAAAGGATGAGACTTGTCACCATTGCAAAGCAAGTGGTCACTTGAAGAGGAACTTCCCTCTTTATCTCGAAGAGTTGCGAGATATAAAGAAGAAGGCTGAGCTTAGTGCTGCAACATCTTCAGGTAACTTATTTATGATAAACTTATTTAATCTTACATACAAATCAAATTCTTGGGTATATGATACGGGATGCGGTATTAACATTTGTAATACCCTGCAGGGATTTGAGTTGGAAATGAAGCTTACCTATGGGGAACAGTTTTTGCAAGTGGGCAATGGCGCACAAGCAGCGGTTGAAGCTATATGAACATTTAATCTAGTTTTACCTTCGGGTTTAGTACTGAGTTTAAATGATTGTCATTGTGCACCTACTATTGTTAGGGGTGTTATTTCCTTTTTTTAGTATGTTGGATCTTGGATTTATTCACACTATTGATAATAATAGAATTTCTGTTTTCAAAGATGGTTTATTCTATTTTGATGCAATTTCTATGAATGGTGTTTTTGAAATTAACATGCATGATAATAATTCCAAGAGAAAGATTAATTCTGTTTTTAGCATGAATAAGAAGAGAAAGTTAGACAAGAACTTTTCTTATCTTTGACATTGTAGACTTGCCCATATTGGGAAGACTCGCATACAAAAGATTCAATGTGATGGTCTTTTGGAAAATATCAATGATGAATCATTTGATAAATGTGAGTCTTGTATCTCTGGAAAGATGACCAAGAAACCTTTTAATAGCAATATTGAAAGGGCTACTGAACTACTTGGTTTGAAACATACTGATGTGTGTGGACCACTTAGACATGTGTCAAGGAAAGGTGCTAGCTACTTCTTAACATTTACGGATGATTATAGCCGATATGGTTATGTTTATTTACTTAAGCATAAACGTGAGGTATTTGAAACATTCAAAGTGTTTAAAGCGGAAGTAGATTTGCAACTAGGAAAGAAGATTAAAGCTCTTCGTTCCGATCGAGGTGGTGAATATGTAAGTCAAGAGTTTAAAGATTATATAAGTGAGAACAGAATTGTTCAGAAACTTACTTCTCCATATACTCCACAACAAAATGGTGTATCTGAAAGGAGGAATCGTACATTATTGGATATGGTGCGATCTATGTTTAATCTTACAACTTTACCTTTATCCTTTTTGGGATTATGCTCTAGAATCTGCTGTTCGCATTCTGAATATGGTTCCCACAAAGAAGGTTGACAAGACACCATATGAACTATGGCATGGCAAAAATCCATATTTGTCTTATTTAAAAATTTGGGGTTGTGAGGCGTATGTGAAACGTGACTCTAGAGATAGACTCAAACAACGCTCAGTAAAATGTATCTTTGTAGGTTACCCTAAGGAAACTATGGGTTACTACTTCTATTATCCGCCTGAGAACAAAGTTATTGTTGCTAGGTATGGAGACTTCCTTGAAAATGATCTTGTAAATCAATAATTCAGTGGGAGAAATTATGATCTTGAAGAAATTCAAGAAGATACATTGCCTTCTGAAAATACTAGCAAAGAAATTCCAATAGAGCCAGAAAGTCTGGGAGCTCCACCGGAATTAATTCCTCCACGTAGGTCTAGAAGGACTATAGTGCCGCCAAGCAAACTATGTCTTAACATAGAGGATAATGAGGAGGAAGTAGGGGATCTTGGCGAACGTGCTAACTATCGATCCGCAATGCTTGATCCAGAAAAGTCAAAATGGATAGTTGCGATGAATGAGGAAATGAAATCCATGGAAATCAATGATGTTTGGATTCTTGTTGATGCACTTAAAAATGCTAAAGTAGTGAAAAATATGTGGATTTTCAAGAAGAAAACCGACATGGATGGCGAAGTACAATCCTACAAAACACGTTTAGTAGCTAAAGGTTTTACTCAAACTTTTGGCGTAGACTACGAGGAGACATTTTCTCCTGTAGCAGACTTACGAGCTATTAGGATTCTCATAGCTATAACAGCATACTATGACTATGAGATATGGCAAATAGATGTTAAAACTGCCTTCTTGAACGGTCGCTTAGATGAAGAAATCTATATGCAACAACCGGAAGGGTATGTCGATCCTAAATATCCAAAACGCGTATGCAAACTTCAAAGATCTATTTATGGTTTGAAGCAAGCATCATGTCAATGGAATAAACGATTTGATGAAGAAATCAAAAAGTTCGGATTTATTCAAAATCGTGATGCGCCATGTGTATATCCCAAAGCTAGTGGGAGTGATGTAGTGTTCCTAATTTTATATGTCGATGACATATTAAGCATGGGAAGTAACATTCCAAGACTTAAAGAAGTTAAGGATTATCTTGGTAAATGTTTTTCTATGAAGGATTTAGGAGAAGCTGCATACATTCTGGGAATTAAGATCTATCGAGATAGGAAAAGACGGTTAATTGGTCTATGTCAAGATGCTTATATAGATAAGATTTTGAAGAAGTACAATATGCATAATTCCATGAAAGGTTTTCAACCTACGGAAGTTAAAGCATAAACTGAGTCATGAGATAGATGCATCAACTCCTGAAGAGGAGGCATACATGCAGAAGGTGCCTTATGCTTTGGATGTAGGATCTATTATGTATGTTGTAAAATGCACAAGGCCTGATGTGGCGTTTTCTCAGAACTTAGTCAGTCGATACCAATAGAATCAAGGTTAGCTCCACTGGGTTGCTGTTAAACACTTTCTGCAGTATTTGAGGAATACGAAAAAAAATGTTTTGGTATTCAAAGGGTAGCCATATACATAACTAAATGTGGTTTAGATTAGGACTTTTATTGGATATCTGGGGATGATGCTTGCAATAAAAACCTAATAAATATGTATTGGGACGAGTCTGCCGCAATCATATTTGCCAATGACCCTTGAGTCATGAAAGGCGCCAGACACTTTAAACGTAGATATCACTATGTTCGAGAACAAGTTGAAGCTCGTGAAATAAAATTAATAAAAGTTCACACAGATGATAACGTAGCTGATCCTTTTACTAAGGCTTTGCCTAGACCAAAGGTAGTTAAGCATGCCAAAGCAATTGGGCTGCAACTAGCTAGCGAACTCATGCAGTAAATCTGTGATTAGTATTTGGATAAAGGATGTTAAAACATTATTGAATTGATGAAATAAAGATTGGTTTTCGTTTATTTTCTGTTATTTGTTCTAAATGTCCCTTGTCGATTAATAATATGAGAATACTATTAAACTAAGACAATTCAAAATAGTGATAGAGTATACTTGAAAGTATATTGGTCAATTTTGGATGATATTTGATGAATCAAATATTGGACTTATCCCAACTATATGATTTTACTTTATGGATCTTTGTCATTAAGTAAATCATAAATAGTTATCCTTAGACCTGAGATACCAGGAAACTGTCACGAATGTAGTGTGTTTCTGTGAGATAACTTAACGCTAAACGTAACTGGTAGCTATAAGGGTTATTTTCAGAATTGTTGCAAAGTTCGTAAGTTTCGCTTGTAGTCAAAATGGGATTTGTTTCCTTCAAATTATTATTGAAGTATAATACAGCTGGGCTCCTCGGGGGAGTAGTAAGATGTTTGTGTGGCCACACCCAAATTTGATTTGGTAATCTTGATATATCCGTAAACGAGAAACAAAATGGTTAATGAAGGAATGACTGAGATCCATATCCTATTAACGTTGTAATTGAAATGAAAGAATAATAGTAATGATGAATCATTAAAAGGTTTTGTCCAGGAGAACTTACTCGAGTTGTACTAGTGACATTGCTAGTGTAACTAGACGCTAGTCAATGTAATCACGATATTCGAATTTTGTCCAAGTGGGAGTTGAAAGTTTATGGACATTAAATTAATAGTCGTGTGATAGGATCGAACTCGGGATTACGGGATTGCACACAATACGTAAAAGGTTAATTTTATTTAATAAATGTATTTAATATATTTTTTAAATTAAACCGAGCTTAACTAACGATCGTTAAATAAATTAAGAGTTAAGTTAAACGATCGTTATGGAATTAAATAGAAGAAAGAAGGAGACGGAAAATTCCGGAAGCCTCCTTTGGGTGGGCTTAGGCCGGCGGCTACAAGGGCAAAAGGAGATGAAAAAAAAGATTTTATTTCCTAAATTGTTTAGTTTTGATAGCCTATATAAACAACCCTTAACCCTTATAATTTTTCCAATCCCTCTCTTTTCTTTACTGCGATCAAACCAAAAGGCAAACACCTTATTTAGGGTTCCTTTTAACCTCTTGGTTTTGATTTCTTGAATCTAGTCCTAGCCCCTCTCTAGGGTTGGTGGGTAGATTATTCCACAAGCGTAAAAGCTTCGTTTATACGTGCTAGACTCACGGTTAGCCCGTTGCATTACGTGTGTACAAGAGCGTATTATAGTTTTACTTTAAACTATATCTTGGCACCGTTCTGCATAAACTCTAATTGTTGATTCAATTGGTGATTATCTTCGCTAGGATAAAGGTATGTAACCTAATTCGATTAATTATAATTGTGTTATTATGATCTTGTTAAATCGATTCCGCTATTACGTGCTTTGATCTTTGCTTATGATTATATAATTGTTATGAACTTCATAAACCATCAAAGATGCACTTTCTTCTTTCTACCATGAACGTGCTGACAACTCTTATTCCTGATGGTGGTGATGATGCTACCTTGGAGGACATGAGGAAAAGGAGCAAATGGGAGAATGATGACTATGTGTGTCGCGACATAATTCTCAATGGTATGTTTGATTCTTTATTTGATATTTACCAAAATGTTGAATCTGGTAAAGAACTATGTGATTCCTTGGAATCCAAATATATGGTTGAGGATGCATCAAGTAAGAAGTTTCTTGTGAGTGATTTCACAAATTACAAAATGACTGAATCAAGACCAGTCATGGAATAATACAATGAACTTCTTGGTATACTTGGTAGATTCACACAACATCATATGCACATGGATGAGACCGTTCAGGTCTCTTGTGTCATCGATAAACTCCTTCCTTCTTGGAAAGATTTCAAGCACACCTTGAAACATAAGAAGGGGGACTTAACTCTTGTTGAGTTGGGCAGTCATATGCACATTGAGGAGTCCCTCAGGCTGCATGATAGTGACAAGCCAAAGAGAAACAATGTTGCTGGTTCATCAATCATCAATATGGTGGGGCATAATAACTCCTCCAGATACAATATAATAAGGGCAAACATAAGCATTAGGATAACACCAAATTAAATCCTAACAAGAAGTCCTCAGTGACTTGTTGGAAGTGTAGGAAACATGGACACTTGAAAAAGGATTACAAAGGTGTTGGTACTGGCAGCAAAGCTAGTAGACCAGGCACAAATGGTTCAGTGATTGGTTCTATCAACACACTGAAAGGTCAGAATATGTTTAATGAATCTCTACAGATTTATTATATTACATATGTATATGAAGCTTATTTTGTGCAGGATGATGATGTGGCGTGGTGGGTTGACTCTCGAACAACTGTTCATGTATGTAAAGATAGATGATGGTTCAAGACTTAGGAGTCACTGAATGATGGATCTATTCTTCAAATGGGAAATGAGTCAACGGCCCTAGTGCATGGACGTAGTTGTGTAGATATTAAGTTTTGTTCTAAAAAGATTGTTTCCTTGTTTAATGTTTTGCATGTTCCTAATATTAGGAAGAATTGGTTTCAAGTAGTGTTTTGAATAATTGTAATTATAAACAAATGATTGAATCTAATAAATTTGTTTTATCTAAACATGGTGTGTTTATTGGTTTTGGTTATTTGTGTAATCAAATGTTCAGGCTTAATATAGATTTTAAGATAACTAACAGTACTACTACTAGTTTGAATATTGGTTCAGTCTTAATGTCTACCACTAAACTGAATGATTCATCACTATGGCATGCTAGGCTTGGCCATGTCCACTATAAAAGGATGCAAGATATGTCTAAGGATGGGTTAATTCCAGCCTTTGACATGGACATTAATAAGTGTCACACTTGCATACTGAACAAAATTACTAAGAAATCATTTTAGAATGTAAAACGTGAAACTAAAGTTTTGGAGCTAATCCATGGTGATTTATGTGATTTGCATGCTACTCCCGCATTAGGAAATAAGAAATACTTGGTAACGTTTGTTGATGATACTTCAAAGTTTTATTATGTTTATTTGTTACATACTAAAAATGAAGCATTAGATAAATTTAAAGTATTTAAAGCTTAAGTTGAATTATAACAAGGAGTCCAAATCAAAAGATTTAGGACTGACAAGAGAGGTGGGTACATGGATACTTTGTACTTTTAGTCTGTTGGAATAATCTATGAAACGACTACCCCCTATACCCTACAACAAAATGGTATATCTGAAAGGAAGAATAGAGTACTCGAGGAAATGGGTTAATTCCATGTTGTCCTATTCAAGGCTAAGTTAAGGTTTTTGGGGTGAAGCTATATTAATAGCTTGCTATCTATTAAATAGGGTTCCCAACAAAAAGAACAAGGCTACCCCTTATGAACTCTGGACTAAAAGGAAACCAAACTTGAACTACCTCAAAGTTTGGGGTTGTAGGGCAGTTGTAAGACTCCCTAATCCAAGGGTGAAAACCTTGGGTGAAAGAGGCATTAAATGCATCTTTATTGGATATGCTGAGCATTCCCATGCTTATAGGTTCTATGTTATTGAGCCTAATGATTCAGTTTCAATAAACTCAATCATTGAATCAAGGGATGCTAACTTTGATGAGAATAGATTCTCATCAGTCCCTAGACCAAGCCTTAGGACTCCTACTAGAGTTGAGGACATTGGTGCTTCAGCAGAACCTGAAAGGGTCACTGATGAGGTTGTGGTTCAACAACCCGAGCCTGAGCTTAGAAGAAGCACAAGGCATAGGACTCCAAGGAATTTTGGGCCTGAGTTTCAACTATACTTAGTTGAAGGGACAAGGGATGAGGTCTCTAACCAATACTATTATTGATTTAATGTTGAGGATGATCCCAAAATATTTGATGAAGCAATGAAGTCCCAATATGTTGCTTTCTGGAAAGAAGCAATCAATGATGAGATGGACTCAATCATAGGCAACAACACTTGGGTGTTGGTTGATCTACCTCTAGGTTGCAATCCACTTGGGTACAAATAGATTTTCAAAAGAAAGATGAAGGTAGATAGAACTATTGAAAATTTCAAGGCAAGGTTAGTCATTCAAGGCTTTAGATAAAAGTCAGGGATAGACTACTTTGATACTTACGCTCCAGTACTACGTATCAGTACTATAAGAATGTTGATTGCTTTGACATTAATTCACAATCTAATTATTCATCAGATAGATGTGAAGACAACATTCTTGAATGGTGATTTGGATGAGGAGGTGTATATGAACCAAACTCAAGGTATTTTATGCTTGGTCATGAAGCTAAGGTGTGTAAACTGATTAAGTCTTTATATGGATTGAAGCAGGCACCTAAGCAATGGCATCAAAAATTTGATGAAGTAGTTTTGTCTAATGGTTATTTGCTTAACCAAGCTGACAACTGTATATAGCAAATTTGATGAAATCTGTAAAGGAGTCATCATTTGCCTATATGTTGATGACATGTTAATCTTTGGTAATGACCAAGTTCAGGTTGACTTGACAAAGGAATTCTTGTCATCAAGGTTCTCCATGAAAGACATGGGGGAGACTGATGTTATCCTTGGTATAAGGATCAAACATGAAAGTGATGGTATAACAATTTCTTAGTCTCACTATATTGAGAAGGTACTAAAGAAATTCAATCACTTTGATTGTACTCTAGTGAGTACACCGATGGATACAAGTGAGAAACTGATGCCTAATAATGGTCATGCTATCTCCCAACTTGAGTATTCTAGGGCGATTGGTTGCTTGATGTATGACATGACTAGTACAAGGCCTAATATAGTCTTTGTAGTGGGCAAACTGAGTAGGTACACTAGTAATCCTAGTACTCAGCACTAGCAAACTATTCAGTGGGTACTGAAGTTTTTGAAAGGAACTATGGATTATAGTCTTTTTTATACTGGATATCCTTCAGTTTTGGAAGGTTACACTAATGCAAGTTGGATTAGAAATATTGAGGATAATTCATCCACAAGTGGCTGGGTATTCCTTTTTGGTGGTGGTGAAATTTCTTGGGGATCCAAGAAGCAAACTTGCATTACTGGTTCGACAATAGAATATGAGTTTGTAGCTCTAGCAGCTGCTGGTAAAGAGGCTGAATGGTTGAGAAACTTGCTTCTTGAGATTCTATTGTGGGTCAAACCTATGGCACATATATCTATCCGTTGTGATAGTGCAACTACATTGGCTAAGGCTTATAGCCCAATGTACAATGGTGAGTCTAGATACTTAGGTGTTAGGCATAACATGATTCGTGAGTTGATCATGAATGAGTAATTTTTATAGAGTTTACGAGGTCTCAACAAAATTTAGCTGATCACTTGACGAATGGATATGCTAGAGACTTGGTTTTAAAGTATGCTAAAGGAATGGGTTTAAAGTCCAAACCAATCATTGAATGCTAGGACACCCAAATCCCTCCTAAGAAAACTTGGGAGTTGAGTTCAATGTGGAAAGCTGAACATTCATGGGACTAAAGCACGTGTTTTACATATCATCCCAAGGATGTGCCTGTACCTACTAAAAAAAAGGATGAAGTTGTAAACTTCTCAATGGTTAATGTCTTTGAAAAAGGTGCTTAAGCAAGAGCATGAACTAAAGAGGAACCACCTATGTAAATGTTGAGGTTTCGCCGCCTCAGGGAGCATGGACTTTGGCTCTTACAATATTTATGAATTGGATATAAACACATGGCTAGTTGTGTCAGGAGCATTTAAGTGTTTGAAAACTTGTGTGTATTTTATTTTCAGGTATTCAAAGTAGTTGAAGGGTTCAATTCTTGGAACATCCTGATTCTTGAATATTTGAACGTGTAATGTACTAAGATGGAAATTCAATCCTCAGGATATTTTCGTTTATGCACATGTTTTGTTTTATGTTAATTTTCATGCAAAATGAATTGTACTAAATTGGGGAGGATTATTGAAAATTTAGTGCAATTGTGGGAACGGGTCATGCTTGTAAATGGGTTTAGAGGTACATAGTATACACCCATTAAGTCCTTGACCTCATTGGACTCAATATAGTGGTTATGCTGATGGTTGTATCATCAGTGGGAGGAACAAAAGGAAAGAGTTCATCAATAGGAGGAAAAGTTCATCAGTAGGAAGTTGCTCCTACAACTCCTACTAAACCACATGTTGATAAACACTTGACTTAGCTAAAAGTCTTTGTAACCTCTTTGACCGATTTATGAGGGGTTTGTTATTGACTTGATGACCATGTTTATGGTCATGTAACCACTATGCTTTCTTGTAGGCAGTTATGAGATTAATTGGCCGATTAATGCTCATAATACCTTTGAGTCTTTGACCTTGAGTTACATTCTTATCTCTATATATAGAGATTACACTTGCATGAGTAAAAACACATAAACAAAACACTTGAACGTGCAAGGTTGTTGATTTGTGCCTAAAACAAGAAAAAACACTTGATTTTATCCCAAAGAGGTATTCGTTTTAACCCAGGTATAGGGTCGAATAATCTTCTTTGGAAAGTGATTACACGACCTCAAGTGTTATCCGGTAACCATTCATTGGTACGTAGTTATGTTGTTGATTATCTTTACCCTTGTTGGAACAAATATACACCAACAATCAAAGAAGATTATTCTTAGTGATAATCAATGGCGGCTGCAATGAAGCATATGGTGGCTAACTTTTCCAAACTAGACAAGTTTGAAGGGGTTGATTTCAGGAGATGGCAAAAGAAGATGCACTTTCTTCTTTCTACCATGAACGTGGTGTACGTGCTGACAACTCCTATTCCTGATGGTGGTGATGATGCTACCTTGGAGGACATGAGGAAAAGGAGCAAATGGGAGAATGATGACTATGTGTGTCGCGACATAATTCTCAATGGTATGTCTGATTTTTTATTTGATATTTATCAAAATGTTGAATTTGGTAAAGAACCATGGGATTCCTTGGAAGCCAAATATATGGCCGATGATGCATCAAGTAAGAAGTTCCTTTTGAGTAATTCACAAATTACAAAATGATTGATTCAAGACCAGTCATGAAACAATACAATGAACTTCTTGATATACTGTAGATTCACACAACATCATATGCACATGGATGAGACCATTCAGGTCTCTTGTGTCATAGATAAACTCCCTCCTTATTGAAAAAATTTCAAACACACCTTAAAACATAAGAAAGAGGACCTAACAACACTACAAATACATCTTTCTCCCGACTTGCAAGGCGCTGCATAAAAAATATATAGGTACACCGCACCACTCCATAAACAACCATATGTTTACACCAAATAAGGTTTTTCCACAACCTCGCCCATTTTAAAGTTCAGTGAAATGTGACAATAACCATTACTACCTAAAAAATTTAGGCGAGCATATCCAGCCAAAACCATAAATTCACATAAAAGCAAACATACACTTTCTGCTAAGTTCTACATAATATCAGTTATCAAAGCATGTCAAACTTATCTATTTTTCATCAATAGCTAATCTCACCAACTCATCGATACTCCAATTCAAATAAATCAAGAGAAAAAACAAGAAAATAAAAAACGACCATTATAGACCTGTTTAGCAAAAACTTTTTTAAAGTTTATTTACAGTTGTTAACTTTTTAATTTTTTATTTTAAAGATAATCTCATTCAAAACAAGTTCCTCCATTTATACACATAACAACTTTAAGCTTGTGTTTTAAACAAGTAGCTCCAAAATAGAAAATTAACTTATAAAACTTTTTATTTGTTAATAATATATTAATCAACAACTTATTTCTCAAATATTTTTATTAAAAAAATAAAACTTATATAAGTCATGTTAATAATTTTATAATTTACAACTTACAAATTATAGTTAAAAGCTTACTATAATATACGGATAGTTTTGTCAAACATCGTGTAGACGAATGCAAAACAAGTGGCAAAAGATGAAAGGATGATGAAAACCCAAAACAAGACAAAAAGATTAACCCTGTATAAAATCAGTATGAATTGTACAAAACGGTTGTATAGTTGCACATTATCATCTTTTGCTTTATTAAACACACTTTGACCACGAGTCTCATTCACATTCCAAAACCCTCAAATTTGCTCCTTTACACACAACAAAGTTTGTCTTTGATTCCTCTTGACATACTTCAATTAGCTGTAAGAAATTAAAAGTACCATTTTCAATTTATAAGCTAATATATATTTAGGGGGTGTTTGTTTAGGCTACTGTGTTCTTAAGTACTTTCATTAAATGAAAGGAAAGGAAATGAAAGTAAATGGTTTCACCCCACTTTTGGGAGGAAACACTTTTCTTCCAAAGTCACCCAAATTACACTAGTTTTTCCTTCCTTTTCCTTTCATTTTCTTTGTTGAGTAACTCAAGAACACAACATCTTTTTTATTTCATTTCATCTCCTTTACTTTCCTTTAATGAAACAACTCGAGAACATAGCGTAAACATAAGCCCATTTCGGCTTATTTTTCATATGCCCCAAATTTGTACCTTATTTGGAGACTTATGGGCTTATATAACTTTATTATGATATTATAAGCTTATATAACCCTATAAGTCTCACTATAAGCCTTTGGGGCTTATGTAATATAAGCCGAATTTTGTCTTGTGGCTTATTTTGAGACTTATGGGCTCAAATTTGTTTATTATATCATAATATACTTATATAAGCTTATAAGTCTTCAAATAAGCCACGAATTTGGGGCTTATGGGCTTATGTCTCATAAGCCTAAACAAACACCCCCTTAAAAGAACTGAGTTTTTATGCATATTTTTTTTTAGGTGAAAGATGGAGGAAGGTGGGTGTTTGGAAGGACAACAACAAAATATTGATTTCGCAAAGTTGATTTTTTCATGGTCTATTGATGATGAGGACAACAAGGTCGTTATTTTTACGTAATAATAATGTAGATGATTTTCACATTTTTCTTCGAAATTTATTGTTCGAGTTGTTTATTATGTAATTTTTATGAAAATACAAGTGATACAGTTTTGTGCTTAAAAATCAAACCTAGGGGGTGATTGTTTCGGCTTATATAGCACACCTATGGCTTATGTGGTTTTCGGCTTAAGTTTCATATAAGCTCATTTTGAAACTTTTCGGCTTATATAGCAGGCCTATGGCTTATGTGGTTTTCCGCTTAAGTTTCATAAGATCATTTTGAAACTTTTCGGCTTATATAAGCTTGCTAAGACACATAGAATGAGCTTATAAAACATAATCCGAAAACCACATAAGCCATAAAGCCCGCTATATAAGCCGAAACATTTCACCCCTAGGTTTGATTTCAAAATTCTTAGACCTGTGCGACTGTGTTTTATGAGTTCGTAGAGTTTAGAGGGTGTTTGGTATTTCTTAGTTTTTGAAGGTTAACTGCTTGTTTTTAAGCTGTTTTTGTTAAATAAGCTTATTCGTGAACTCTTTATATCTAAGTGTAACTGCTAATTTCCGCATATCATTTTGTTGATGTTATTACTTGTTTTTTCGTTTGTATATGAACCCCCTGACTGATGGTTTATGTTTTTACTTTTGAGTTTAGAGGGTATTTTGCTGTTGATCTTCTTATTTTATGACCTTATGAGCTTATCAGTTTTTCATAAGCTCATCTAATAAGCCTATACAACACCCCCTAAAACTATTATTTGCTTTTTTGAAGTCAAGGTTTGACCCATTTGACTTGGAAGTCAACATTTCCATTCTATATATATTGCCATATTGGACTAGAAGTTCATTATTGTTTTTTTTACGCAGAATAGTGACATGAACGTTGTTGATTACGAGAGTGTTTTGGATTGTTTTATATAACTGCTTATTTTTACTAACAAAAACTGGTTATCTGCCCCTTTTTTACACTAAAAGTATGGTACTGACTTATTTCTATGCCACTAAGCACTTTGACAAAATAAGTTTAGAGTGTATTTTCATTTGTTTTTATGCTTAAACTCCTTATTTTTAAGCAGATTAGCAGTTTAGGCTATCTTTGAGTTGTGTCAAAAGAATAAGCGGAATAAATAAGCTATCTGAGACACACTCTCAGTGTTTTTTGCCTCTTTGAAACCGACTAACTTGACTTAGAAGTCAATGTGTGCTACTCTTGTTGACTGTGTTATGTTATTGTGGTTTATTCTATGTAATGCTCTTTTTGGTTACTTTTAGATATATGCTGAATGTAATGCGATGGCATCTTTGCGTGCAGGGTAAATTAATTGTTGATTTATGTTACTTGATTAAAGTAAATATATTGTATACATAGTGATTGTTTGTGGTACCTTGACTTGTATCATGAACTTTGATGTATTACTATTGTGTTTACTTGTTTACTTCATAGTATTTTTGGTCGTAAAAAGTTTCTTGTTAAATGTATCAATGTTAGCATCTCAGCATTTATTTTTTTAATACCACTGTATAAA